>QRFJ01000111.1:1619204-2017263 GCA_006176705.1 Cocos nucifera | reverse complement strand
CCGTGAACCACCTCGGTTAGGAACAGGAGGAGAACCTCGTCCTAACGCGAGCATCAACCTCGGCAAGAGATAAGATCTCTCCCGAAGGCAAAGTTCGGCCAGAGATAAGATCTCTCCGAACAACAAGGTCGGCCAGAGATAAGATCTCTCCCGAACCGCGACCTCGGCCAGAGATAAGATCTCTCCCGAAGGCCAAGTTCGGCCAGAGATAAGATCTCTCCCGAACAACAAGGTCGGCCAGAGATAAGATCTCTCCCGAACCGCGACCTCGGCCAGAGATAAGATCTCTCCCGAAGGCCAAGTTCGGCCAGAGATAAGATCTCTCCGAACAATAAGGTCGGCAAGAGATAAGATCTCTCCCGAACCGCAACCTCGAAGATCTCTCCCGAAGGCCAAGTTCGGCCAGAGATAAGATCTCTCCGAACAACAAGGTCGGCCAGAGATAAGATCTCTCCCGAACCGAACCTCGGCCAGAGATAAGATCTCTCCCGAAGGCCAAGTTCGGCCAGAGATAAGATCTCTCCCGAACAATAAGGTCGGCCAGAGATAAGATCTCTCCCGAACCGCAACCTCGGCCAGAGATAAGATCTCTCCCGAAGGTAAAGTTCGGCCAGAGATAAGATCTCTCCCGAACAACAAGGTCGGCCAGAGATAAGATCTCTCCCGAACCGCGACCTCGGCCAGAGATAAATCTCTCCCGAAGGCCAAGTTCGGCCAGAGATAAGATCTCTCCGAACAATAAGGTCGGCCAGAGATAAGATCTCTCCCGAACCGCAACCTCGGCCAGAGATAAGATCTCTCCCGAAGGCAAAGTTCGGCCAGAGATAAGATCTCTCCCGAACAACAAGGTCGGCCAGAGATAAGATCTCTCCCGAACCGCGACCTCGGCCAGAGATAAGATCTCTCCCGAAGGCCAAGTTCGGCCAGAGATAAGATCTCTCCCGAACAATAAAGTCGCCAGAGATAAGATCTCTCCCGAACCGCAACCTCGGCCAGAGATAAGATCTCTCCCGAGGCAAAGTTCGGCCAGAGATAAGATCTCTCCCGAACAACAAGGTCGGCCAGAGATAAGATCTCTCCCGAATCGCGACCTCGGCTGCAGGAGATAAGATCTCCCCCGAGCGCGCACTTCGCTTCGGCTGCAGGAGATAAGATCTCCGCCGAGCGCGCACTTCGCTTCGGCTGCAGGAGATAAGATCTCCCCCGAGCGCGCACTTCACTTCGGCTGCAGGAGATAAGGCTCCCCCGAGCGCGCACTTCACTTCGACTGCAGGAGGTAAGATCTCCCCCGAGGGAAGCTCGGCCGTAGGAGATAAGACCTCCCCCGAGCGCGCACTTCAACCTCGGCTGCAAGATAGGAGGTCTCCCTCGAGTCGACTTCAACTGACGAAGATAATGTCGCCCCCGAGGAGCTCAAATTCGACCTCGACCGAAGGAGACGAGTCTTACTTCGGCTTCAACATCAGCTTCATCGACTTTAGCCGGAAACGAGTTCCATTTCAACTCCAAATATCGACTGAAGATGAGGTCTCCCCCAAGCCTCAGCCTCAACTTCAGCGTCAATCTTGGCTGGAGATGAGACCTCCCCGAGCTTCAGCTGCAACAAATGCGGAGCCTGGAAGGAGACTTCGGCAGTCGCCTGTTTTGGTACTCCCTTCCTTCAATTTTTGAACTCGGGAGTGGGGGGGCTATGTTGGGGATAAATCCGCTCCTGTCGAAGCCCGGCCCGACGCTCAGCCCAATGTAACCAGTAGCCGCTGAAGAGCTTTAGCGCCAGGCGCCAGGCCGAGCCCCTACCACGGCCGAACTGCCTAGAGGCCGAACTCCCCTGCGCCAAGGTCCGGGCCGAACTGCCTAGAGGACGAACTTCCACCGCCGGCCGAACTTCCTGACGGCCGAGCTCCTTGGACTCCAAGCGGCTGGACTTCTTCGGGAGACGGACTCCTCCCAGACGCCCGTTCGGCCATCCGAGCTCCTCCCGGGTTTTTTTTCTTCAGCCGAACTCTCCTACGAGCCCGAACTCCTTCGGGCCCCACGGCCGAACTCCTTCGGACCGACCCCAGGCGACCCATGCAGCCGAACTCCTTCGGACTCCCCACGGCCGAACTCCTTCGGACCGACCCCAGGCGACCCATGCAGCCGAACTCCTTCGGACTTCCCACGGCCGAACTCCTTCGGACCGACCCCAGGCGAGCCCATGCAGCCGAACTCCTTCGGACCGACCCCACGGCCGAACCCCTTCGGACCGACCCTAGGCGACCGAACTCCTCAGCGAGCCCTGGCCGAACCAACTAGCAACCGAAGTCCTTCAACTGGCCAGCCGAGCTTCTTCGAGCTCTTCAGCGGTCAAACTCCTCGGCAACCGTCCTGCGGCCGAACTCTACAGATGGCCGGACCCTTCAGCCAGACGAACTCCCCCGGCTTCCCCCTCGGCCGAACTCTGTTACAAGACCGGACTCCATGCGGCCGACGACTCGCCAGTATGGCTCCCACGATCTACCGGACGACGCCTTCTTCTCCGTACCGGACTCCATGCGGCCCACGACTCGCCAGTATGGCTCCCACGATCTACCGGACGACGCCTTCTTCTCCGTATCGGACTCCATGCGGCCCATGACTCGCCGGTATGGCTCCCACGATCTACCGGACGACGCCTTCCTCTCCGTACCAAACTCCATGCTGCCCGACGACTCTCTGCCAGACGGCACAGCCGTCACCATCAACTAAGCTCCGCTATAAAAGGACCCCTCCCGACATACTGAGGCTAAGCTCTCTGAACTCTCGACTCTCTAAGCTCTCCTCCACATCTCTAAGCTCCGGAACTCATTCCGAGCACTCCATTACTGTTGGTCGGAAACTAACTTGACCGTCGGAGGGTCCTGCCGGAGCCACCACCCCACCGATTCCGGACGGGACTTCATTTTGCAGGTCCCCGGCGGCTTCCAGCGGCCTCGATAAGGGCGACCTCCGGCGGCGACGGATTTCTGCACCAACAGATTGGCGCCGTCTGTGGGAACAAGGGATTGAACCTTCGAGGTTCCCTTGTTCTTAAAGGAGTGCTCGGTGACCCTTCTCTTCCCTCTCCAGAGATCTTCCTTTTCTCTTTCAAAGAGAAAACGCCACCCAGGAGAGCTTCCGCACGGCGTTCGGTGGCCTCTGCGACCCGATTCCGTCCAGGCCCGCCTGTTCCCGCTTCAGCCCCGGCAGCCTAGGTTCCACCTGCACCCGCGGTGGATGTGAAGCAGTTCGGCCTGCTTGACCGACAGATCCGTGGCCGTGGCCTCACGGAGGCGTTGCACGCTATACAGCAGCCTCCGGTAGCGACTCCACCAGCAGGCCCGCCATGAGGGCGCGAGAAAATCAGCCTTAGGGAGGAGCCCAATCGCCCCTAAGAGAGAAACGGAGAGCAGAAGTTCCCCCGCTGAAGCGGAATGGAGTTCGGCGCGAGGAAGGCCGAACCCACCCATGAGCCCGTCAGCGAGGAAGCTCCGACAAAGAAGTATGAAGTCCTCCCGCGGAAGCTTCCGCGGGAAAGTGGAATGAAGTTCGGCGCAAGTAAGGCCGAACTCACGCTCCAGTATGTCCCCCAAAGGAACCGCCTACAAAGTGTTCACTGGAGGCGGAACGAAGTTCGGGCGAGAAAAGCCGAGCTCCCCTCGAGCTCGTCCGAACAAGAGCAGCAGAAAATTCTCCCCTCGGCGGGTCTCGTGGGAAAGAGGAATGAAGTTCGGCTCGAAGAAAAGCCGAGCTCCCCCAAGGCTCGTCGTCAAGGCGAAATGAAGTTCGGTGGAAAGCCGAACTCCTCAACTCAACCTCCAAAATAAAGTTAGGCGCCGGCAAGGATGGAACGAAGCCCCCCTCCCGGAAGGTCCCGCAACTACGACCCGCTCCTCTAACTCGAATTCTCGGCAAAGTTAAGAGCCAACCGCCAAGACCTGAAGGACTACGGCTTCTCCAAACATGCGCGATCAAGGAGAAGATCGGCCATGGGCACGGCCGGAACCGGAAAAGACAAGAAGGTTGGCCGTCCCGCGGCGTCATCAACGCCACCCCGGGGAGGAGCTAGGAGCTAGCTACATCGGTGATTGTCATCCCCAGCGACAAAGTCAAGAGAAGCGTGGTCCAAATTATGAAGGCCAGCATGAGATAGAGGAGGTCGTCTGGACGGGACTTGCTGCTCGAGGGAGCTCCGAGGAACAACACCCCGTCGACCCCTCAAACGAGAGCGCGCTGTCCACGATTTCCCTTCGGTAAAATTCTCCCCTCTGCATAATATCATTTCTGGATGCGAAAACTATGCGATGACAGGAGAGCAGCAGTCAATAATCGCCGCGTTAGGAACAGGAGGAGAACCTCGTCCTAACGCGAGCAACAAGCTCGGCCGCAGGAGATAAGATCTCCCCCGAGCGCGCACCCCGGCCGCAGGAGATAAGATCTCCCCCGAGAGAAGCTCGACCGCAGGAGATAAGATCTCCCCCGAGCGCGCACATCAACCTCGGCTAGAGATAAGATCTCTCCCGAGCGACCGTGAACCACCTCGGTTAGGAACAGGAGGAGAACCTCGTCCTAACGCGAGCATCAACCTCGGCAAGAGATAAGATCTCTCCCGAAGGCAAAGTTCGGCCAGAGATAAGATCTCTCCCGAACAACAAGGTCGGCCAGAGATAAGATCTCTCCCGAACCGCGACCTCGGCCAGAGATAAGATCTCTCCCGAAGGCCAAGTTCGGCCAGAGATAAGATCTCTCCCGAACAACAAGGTCGGCCAGAGATAAGATCTCTCCCGAACCGCGACCTCGGCCAGAGAGATAAGATCTCTCCGAAGGAAGTTCGGCCAGAGATAAGATCTCTCCGAACAACAAGGTCGGCCAGAGATAAGATCTCTCCCGAACCGCAACCTCGGCCAGAGATAAGATCTCTCCCGAAGGCCAAGTTCGGCCTCTCCCGAAAACAAGGTCGGCCAGAGATAAGATCTCTCCCGAACCGCGACCTCGGCCAGAGATAAGATCTCTCCCGAAGGCCAAGTTCGGCCAGAGATAAGATCTCTCCCGAACAATAAGGTCGGCCAGAGATAAGATCTCTCCCGAACCGCAACCTCGGCCAGAGATAAGATCTCTCCCGAAGGCAAAGTTCGGCCAGAGATAAGATTCTCTCCCGAACAACAAGGTCGGCTAGAGATAAGATCTCTCCCCGAACCGCGACCTCGGTCAGAGATAAGATCTCTCCCGAAGGCCAAGTTCGGCCAGAGATAAGATCTCTCCCGAACAATAAGGTCGGCCAGAGATAAGATCTCTCCTGAACCGCAACCTCGGCCAGAGATAAGATCTCTCCCGAAGGCAAAGTTCGGCCAGAGATAAGATCTCTCCCGAACAACAAGGTCGGCCAGAGATAAGATCTCTCCCGAACCGCGACCTCGGCCAGAGATAAGATCTCTCCCGAAGGCCAAGTTCGGCCAGAGATAAGATCTCTCCCGAACAATAAGTCGGCCAGAGATAAGATCTCTCCCGAACCGCAACCTCGGCCAGAGATAAGATCTCTCCCGAAGGCAAAGTTCGGCCAGAGATAAGATCTCTCCCGAACAACAAGGTCGGCCAGAGATAAGATCTCTCCCGAACCGCGACCTCGGCTGCAGGAGATAAGATCTCCCCCGAGCGCGCACTTCGCTTCGGCTGCAGGAGATAAGATCTCCCCCGAGCGCGCACTTCACTTCGGCCTGCAGGAGATAAGGTCTCCCCCGAGCGCGCACTTCACTTCGACTGCAGGAGGTAAGATCTCCCCCGAGGGAAGCTCGGCCGTAGGAGATAAGATCTCCCCCGAGCGCGCACTTCAACCTCGGCTGCAAGATAGGAGGTCTCCCTCGAGTCGACTTCAACTGACGAAGATAATGTCGCCCCCGAGGAGCTCAAATCCGACCTCGATCGAAGGAGACGAGTCTTACTTCGGCTTCAACATCAGCTTCATCGACTTTAGCCGGAAACGAGTTCCATTTCAACTCCAAACATCGACTGAAGATGAGGTCTCCCCCAAGCCTCAGCCTCAACTTCAGCGTCAATCTTGGCTGGAGATGAGACCTCCCCGAGCTTCAGCTGCAACAAATGCGGAGCCTGGAAGGAGACTTCGGCAGTCGCCTGTTTTGGTACTCCCTTCCTTCAATTTTTGAACTCGGGAGTGGGGGGGCTATTGTTGGGGATAAATCCCGCTCCTGCCGAAGCCCGGCCCGACGCTCAGCCCAATGTAACCAGTAGCCGCTGAAGAGCTTTAGCGCCAGGCGCCAGGCCGAGCCCCTACCACGGCCGAACTGCCTAGAGGCCGAACTCCCCTGCGCCAAGGTCCGGGCCGAACTGCCTAGAGGACGAACTTCCACCGCCGGCCGAACTTCCTGACGGCCGAGCTCCTTGGACTCCAAGCGGCTGGACTTCTTCGGGAGACGGACTCCTCCCAGACGCCCGTTCGGCCATCCGAGCTCCTCCCGGGTTTTCCCTTCAGCCGAACTCTCCTACGAGCCCGAACTCCTTCGGGCCCCACGGCCGAACTCCTTCGGACCGACCCCAGGCGACCCATGCAGCCGAACTCCTTCGGACTTCCCACGGCCGAACTCCTTCGGACCGACCCCAGGCGAGCCCATGCAGCCGAACTCCTTCGGACTTCCCACGGCCGAACTCCTTCGGACCGACCCCAGGCGAGCCCATGCAGCCGAACTCCTTCGGACTCCCACGGCCGAACTCCTTCGGACCGACCCCAGGCGGCCGAACCCCTTCGGACCGACCCTAGGCGGACCGAACTCCTCAGCGAGCCCTGGCCGAACCAACTAGCAACCGAAGTCCTTCAACTGGCCCCAGCCGAGCTTCTTCGGAGCCTCTCAGCGGTCGAACTCCTCGGCAACCGTCCCTGCGGCCGAACTCTACAGATGGCCGACCCTTCAGCCAGACGAACTCCCCCGGCTTCCCCCTCGGCCGGAACTCTCCTTACAGATGACCGGACTCCATCAGCGGCAGGCGACGAAACTCAGACCAGTATGGCTACCACCTTCTGGCAACGCCATCTACCGGACGACGCCTTCTTCTCCGTACCGGACTCCATGCGGCCCACGACTCGCCAGTATGGCTCCCACGATCTACCGGACGACGCCTTCCTCTCCGTACCGGACTCCATGCGGCCCACGACTCGCCGGTATGGCTCCCACGATCTACCGGACGACGCCTTCCTCTCCGTACCAAACTCCATGCTGCCCGACGACTCTCTGCCAGACGGCACAGCCGTCACCATCAACTAAGCTCCGCTATAAAAGGACCCCTCCCGACATACTGAGGCTAAGCTCTCTGAACTCTCGACTCTCTAAGCTCTCCTCCACATCTCTAAGCTCCGGAACTCATTCCGAGCACTCCATTACTGTTGGTCGGAAACTAACTTGACCGTCGGAGGGTCCTGCCGGAGCCACCACCCCACCGGTTCCGGACGGGACTTCGTTTTGCAGGTCCCCGGCGGCTTCCAGCGGCCTCGATAAGGGCGACCTCCGGCGGCGACGGATTTCTGCACCAACAGATGGTATCCAAAACCAATGCTAAATTTTATTTATCAGATATATTGTTAGGCCATCAATGGTGATGGTTTATTACACCAGATAGGCGGGGAAACCATAAAGAAGTGACGCCATATCTATAAAAATAATGCTATAAACAATTATATAATTTCATTAATTCTTAATTCAAACTTAAAAAATATTATATAATTTTTATTTTTATTATTTATAATTTATTTATTTTATAATTTAGTAAAATTAATTTTTATTACATCTATTATATTTAATTGAATTGAATATTTAAAATAATATTAAAAATAAATAAAATAAT
The DNA here is from genome assembly GCA_006176705.1 of Cocos nucifera. Classification (NCBI taxonomy): domain Eukaryota; kingdom Viridiplantae; phylum Streptophyta; class Magnoliopsida; order Arecales; family Arecaceae; genus Cocos; species Cocos nucifera. The sequence goes on along the minus strand of QRFJ01000111.1, from coordinate 2,009,415 downwards.
TTTATATTTTTTTATATTATTTTGTATATAATAGTCTACTGATATAGTTAATTTTTATTAAATACTTAGACTAATATAACTACAGCTCATAATTTAGGTCAGTTCAACATAATTACGGCTACAGCTGCATACATGCCAAACTTAACCAAAGTAAGACAAAATTAACAAAAACACACACCCTAACTCTAATTGTTTTTGGATTTTTCTTTACCCCTCCAGCGTCTTATCTTGATGGCAAAACTCCAGATGGACGGAAGAAAATCTAAGAGCACCCACCACCCTCCTGGTTTCGCTGCAGAAAATTCTTTCATTCCCCAACAAGATGGCCCAGGTGACAGCTACGGTGATGAGAATCCATCCTTTTTGCTACATCCTGGATCCGCAGAGGTCCGATAGAGAGGTTTGTGAAACAAGTTTCGCATAAGGAGGAAGTAAAACCACAAAGAAAGAAGAGATCATTGGCTATTTCAAACATTCTTCCACATAGATGGCACCTGAGATGATGATTCCGGTCATGTTTGAAGAGATTGTCTTCGGTAAGTAGCCTGTTTCTCAGAAGGAGCAAAAAGAATAGCTTTATCTGAACCGGCATTCCACTTTGCAGTTGCTATTTAGGTCTCTATAATTTAATACTAGATACTGAAGATCGTAAATTTTAACCGGCATTCAACTTTGCAGTTGCTATTTAGGTCTCTAAAATTTAATACTAAATACTGAAGATAGTAAATTGACGAGGTGATCTCGTGTCACTTAAGAAGAAGCAACTGCTTATTTTCCTCAACCAATCTCACTTCATATGTAGATTAAGAGCTTATTTGACCAAGTTATAAAAATCAGCTTATTTTAAAATTATTTTTTTTAAATAAATTTTTTTAAAAAATATTATAAGAAAAAAATAATTTATATTTGATAAAATTATTTAATAAATATTTTTATCAATATTTAAGAAGCAGTTTGCATTTGACAAATCTTTCAAAAAAAATACTTTTGACCATCATATTACAAAAAAAATATGTATAAATTTATTTTATAATTAATATTATTTAAATAAATAAATAATTTTTAATATTCATTATGATTAATTTTAATTTAATTTTTTTATTTTTTATTTAATTAAAATTAAATAATAAAATAATAAATAATATATTAAAATTTTAATCAATATAAATATAATTGAATCAAAAATAATATATATTAAAAGTTTTACATATATTATTTTATTTATTTTTATTTTTATTTTAAATTAATCTTAATTGAGCATGCTCGAGAGCACCTTAGCCATTCTTCTAGTTTTTAAATCAACCCTAATCAAGCAGTTTGGAAAGAATTTTAGTTTTTTTTTTTTTTTTTTTTTGCCTTCTAATCTTTAAATCAATCATAGTCGAGCAAGTTGAAGAGTAGTCTTTCTTCTAACTTCCAAATCAATCCTAACCGGTCTTTTTTCCGACTTTCAAATCAAACGTAATCAATCAAGCTAGAGAGCATTTTTAATGTTTCTTCCAGCCCCCAAATTAATCCTAATAGGACAAGTTAGAGGGCATTTTAATCTATCTTCTAATCTTTAAATCAATCTAGTCAAGATATTAGTTTTTTCTCTAACCCTCAAATCAAATTAGCTTCCTAAACAATACTAATCGAGCAACTGGAGAGCACTTTAGTCTTCCTTCTAGACTTCAAATCAATCGCAATGGAGCAAGTTGGAGAGTATTTTTATCTCTATCGAGCAAGCTGGAGAGCACCGTAGCCCTTTTTTCTAGCCTTCAAATCAATCCCAATCAAACAAGTTAAGGGTATTTTAATCTTTCTTCTAACCCTCAAATCAATCCAAGTGGAGCGTGTTGGAGAGTTAAGAGTATTTTAGTCTTTCTTCTAACCCAAAGCAGGTTGAGCATCCTCGCATGCGACCTTATCATTCGCTCATTATATTTCTCTTTTATGTATATATATAAAAGCTGGGAATTGTCAAGTGGACCGGGGCGGTTGATTTCATTAATTTTATCTTTTCTTACTGACAATCCTTCGTGGCCCAACTCCCGTACCAACAAGTACTTCACAAGCACGGGTCGTTCGATAATTGGTAGTCGGCCAATTTTCTAGGGTCTTTCGGACGAGCGTCGTCTCGCCGAAGAGATTAAAAAAAACCCAGTACTCATTGGAATTGTCTTGTCCAAGACAAAAGGAAGTTGAAATTTCTGCCCGCTTGGTTTGTGGTCGAGGAGATAAATTGAACTCTGGATATACCCGAGTTGAGAAAATAAAAGCATAAAAAGCAAGATATAATAAAATTTTTGCCAAGCAGTGCAAATATTTTAAATTAATATATTATCCCAAATTAACAGACTCCACCAAAATTATTTCATTATTGACCATTATACTCTAAGGATTGTTATTTATCTCAAAAGGCCGTTTCTAAAATATTTTAAATATTAAATTAATTATTAAAATAGCAGTTATTATAATGGTATCATAAGTAACGACACACAAAAAAGGAATGGTAAGAAAATTTTAACAGCATTATTTTTTTCTTCACTTTTTATTAGATAAGATAATATTATTTTTAGAATTCACGTAATCATTTTTGGATGGATTTTATGAGAAAAATTTTGAATTTGAAAAAAAAACATCTTATTTAGAATCGGTGGTGCATGTATCATTATCTGTATTACAACATCATATTATAGTGGAATAATAGAAAATAACATAAAGTAACAAACATTATAATTTCTCATGTTATTTACTTGTATAACATAATAAGGGTGGCCATAACCATTATAATGGCCATAATATTAGCTATATCCCAATTATTTAAGACCACAAGCATTACTAGAAGTATGTAATTGAAACATCAAAACATCCATACATTTAGCAAAGTTTAATTACCATCGTTCGAAAACAAATACATCTGATGCACATTAGAATATGACTTTCTTTTAAAAGAAAAATAAGTGCACATGTTGTTGCATGTTTGATTCTTTTTGTCTCAACAGGTATTGCCAAGAACTTATTTGACCATTTTTTATTCCGTTTGGGTGCACCATGGAACTTATTGATGGATGGAAATAGAAACAAGTCAAATGGCAATGATAGCTAGATATGCGGATATGCTACCGGTGTTAAAGCAGCTGAAAAGATAGTGATCAATGGGAGGATACGAGAGTATGATCTTCAAAATTTTTTGCCATCATCACACCATCGTTCGAAGGTAAATTCAAATAGGAATAGGGTGAACAACAATATTAGTAGAAATCTTAGTTAAAATAAATTTTAAAGCAAAACGCTATTGGTAAGATAAGCAAGGTAAGATAAAATATATTGATTAGTTAAATTATTGAAAGATTCTTTATAAAATATAATTCTATTTATTTATACTAAATATAATAACTATCTACTTTGATGGTTGATATCAATATCTAGTCTTTACTCTTGATAGTTCTCATAACTGATACCGACTATCTTCTCACTACACATGTTTTCTAATGCAGTTGCTATGCACTAATTGTTAGATCGATAATCATATTTTGGCGACCGTATCTTATTTCGATAAGGCTTCTAATACAAACTTCTACATTTTGAAAATTTCTTTGAGATTGACTTGGTAACTTGGCCTCTTCTTCTGCCGATCATCCAACTTCATATGTCTTAATTATAATTAATTATGGTCAAGTCTTGATCATTGGCTGATCATCGGCTGCTCATCAACATCATAATCGAATTCTATTTCCTCAGTTTATATCTTTGGAGGTAGGATCGTGGCCAAACCCTACTCAGCCTAGCAAGAGTTATCGGATTTTCATCTGCTTTTATCTTATCAATACAGTACTTACTCATGGCCTCCAGCTAAGTTGTTGAAATAGAATGTAAATAATTTCTAAAATAGATGAGGCCTAAAGATTTAAGAAATAAAAAATATTATAAATAATATAATATAAAGTAGAAACTAAATAATATAAAAATCAAAAGATAAATAAAATTTAAAATGATAAAATTTGTAATGTAACAATAATATATTTTTGATTTTTTTGATGACATCATCATGCTTATAACCTACTCTACGTTAGATTCTAAGATCTTTAATTATCCATTACTAATCAAAATCCAAACTAATAGGTTACAATCTTATATACACTCTTGGACAAAATGAATTTTGATAATTTAGGAGATCACATTGTATACATCATTCCTGACTGACTTCCCTACTTATCAAACAGTGAAAGCAAAATAACTATTTGTTAACTAGTTTGAGGGTGGGCTATAAGGAACAAAGGTTGAGACTATTTGTTTCCAAATGAAGACATCATTTACAAAGTGAAAAGATATTTATGTTTAATTAAATGATATTCTAGGTAGAAAGTTGATAATAAAAATCCCAAAGCAAGTATATCAGATAGGAATACAACCATCTAGAAATCCTGATGTGTGCATGATTTTGTCAAAAAGATCAATCTAGCCATTTTTTGCAAGATCAACATTGAGTGAATTTTTTGTGCAACATTTACAAATTCAGAACTATATTTTATAATTAAAAATGGGTATTAAAAAAAAATCAATCTTAGTATTTGGTAAGATATCTTTCCTAATATTTTATCAAAATATTTTTTGAAGATTTTTAAGAAGAGAATCTCACCCAAAATATGATATTATATATACTGATATCTCAAAACAATGGTTATCTTGTATGAGATGGTAAGGGTTAAGATTTTGAACATCCATAGCATCAATAGGTGTCTATTACTGCGATCCTAGCAAAGATGAAACATCTACAGGTTTAAATATTCTGTTGCTAATGCCTAGAAGAATGCTTAACTGAGATTTTTCTTTAGAAAATGGTATTCATTGACTGCAATTTTTTAAATTTTGTTGTGTATTGCATCCCATTCTATTTGAAACTATGCATATAATATCCATAGACTATGAGTTTGGCTGTCCAAACAAGATAAAAATCTGTATTATTTTATGGATGTTATAAATGGCAATTGAAGCCCATATAGATGACTTCCTAAGAATTATGGAATGAGAAATATTATTTTTTTTTATAAATGAATAAGATATACTATTATTTTTTGTAAATGAATTAGAGGTATTATTTTCTTTGTAATTTGGATTGAAAAGCTTATAAACGGGCTTGAAAATAAAATGAGAATGTGTGATTATCTTATGAAAGAATTTCTTCTTTCTCTCTCTCTCTCATTCTCTCATTGTGTCTTTCTAATCTTTTTATTATATATTATATTATTATATAACAAGTTATCAGTACGAAAAGCTTTCCAATCTAGTAGTGCAAGACTTCTCCAAGGAGAAGAAGGTCCTAAGTTTGAATCCACTTTGGTTTATTCTTGAAGGTATATTTTAAGTTTTAATTGCATTCTTTTGAAAATATTTAATTCTTATAATCTATTGGGCTAATCCCCCTTCTCAACCTCTATTAAGAGAATCTTGAGGATTATTTTCAGAAACCTTCATAGGCTATTCGATTGTAGAATAGATTTATAAGAGACATAGTTATTGATATTTATTTACTTTACAATTTTTAGTTTAAATATGTCAAATTTGGCAAATTTATAATTTACTGCTCTTGATATTACGAACAAGAATTATCTATCTTGGATTCTAGATACTAAAATGCATCTTAATGCTATGAATATTGGAACTACAATTCAAGAAGAAAATACTACATCCCAGCAGGATCATGCGAAATCTTTAATTTTTCTTCGGCATCATATTGATGAAGGTTTAAAGATTGAATAACTTATTGTAAAAAATCCACTAATATTATGGAATAATCTAAAAGAAAGATATGACCACCAGAAGACGGTCATTCTTTCAAAGGCATGGTATGATTGGATGCACATGAGATTGCAAGATTTTAAAATCGTGTCTGAATATAATTCTACTTTATTCTAGATCAGCTCATAGTTAAAATTATGTGAAAAAAATGTAACAGATGAGGATATATTGAAAAAAATATTCTCTACTTTTCACGTCTCAAATGTGCTCCTGCAGCAGCAGTATCGAGAACGTAGATTTAAAAGATATTCTAAATTGATTTTATATCTTCTGATAGCTGAGCAGAATAATGAATTATTATTAAAGAATCATAAGTCTCGTCCGACCGGCTCTACACCATTTCTTGAAGTGGATGCTATGTCGTCCCAAAATAATGAGCATGGGTATGAACGAGGTCGTGGTCGGGGCCGTGGACGTGATCATGGTCATGGTGGTTTTAAGAATACTGGGACAAGCCACTTGAAGTGGCAGAATCTAAAAATCAGTACAAACTCTGATCAAGAGAAAAAGATATAGCCTAGAGAGAATATTTGCTATAGATGTGGAATGAAGGGTCACCGATCACGTACCTATCGTATGCCAAAGCATCTGATAGATCTATATCAAGCTTCTATGAAAAAGAAGAAAAAGAAGTCTGAGACAAATTTTGCAATTTGTTTAATAATGATGATGGCAATCTAAATGTACCCCATTTTGATGTCTCCGATTCTTTTACCCATCTTGAAGAAAAAATTGACCACATAATCATTCATGAAGAAATAGTTAAAGAATAATTTCTATTATATTTTCTTTATTTTAATAAAGCATTTTGTCTATGTACTTATGTTTTGAAATTAATAAATGAACTATTTTGTAATATCAAAATTTTATTCATTTTCTAGATTAAACTCAAATATGAATGCGGAAGAATTTTGCATAGCTGATAGTGCTACAACCCACACCATACTTCGGGATCAAAAATATTTTTCATAATTAACCTTTATAAATAAAAATGTATGTATAATTTTTGGTACTTCTAATATAATTGAATGCTTCAAAAGAGCAAACATTATACTATCAGGTGGTACAAAATTAGAAATCAGAAAAGCCCTTTATTCAGCACAATCTAGAAGAAATTTACTGAGCTTTAAAGATATCCACCAGAATGGGTATCATATTGAGACAAAAAGTAAACATGGTAAAGAATTTTTGCGTATCATTTCTTATGATTCAAACAGAAAACTTGAGTTAGAAAAACTTTCTATTCTTTCATCTGAATTGTACTATACAATGATTCATGCAATTAAGATAAATATAGTGTTGAACCAGAAGTTCACTAACAAAGAAATGCTTATTCTCTAGCATGAATGACTTGATCATCCTGGATCAACAATGATGCACAAAATTATTGAAAACTCAAATGAACATCCATTAAAAAATCAGAATATTCTTCTAACTAGTGATTACCATTGTTCTGCATGTTCACTTGAAAAATTAATACATAAACCTTCATTCACAAAGTTAGCAATTGAATCTCCTACATTCTTGCAAAAAATTTAAGGGAACATATGTGGTCCAATTCATCCTCCTTGTGGACATTTAGATACTTTATGGTCCTAATTGATGCTTTCATAAGATGGTCCCATGTTTCTTTATTGTCTACTCGGAACAGTGCATTTGCTAAATTGCTTGCTTTGATAATACGATTACGAGCATAATTTTTTGATTTTCCTATAAAATCTATCCGATTAGATAATGCAACTAAGTTTACTTCAAAATTTTTGATAACTTTTACATGTCAATTAGAATTAATGTTGAGCATCCTGTTGCTCATGTGCATACTCAAAATAGCCTAGCATAATCATTTATTAAAAGATTGCAATTCATTGCTCGATCATTATTGATGAAAACTAAGTTGTCTGTATCTGTTTGAGAGCATGCCATTTTACATACTACATCATTGATTCGAATAAGACCAACTGCTTACCACATATATTTTTCACTACAACTTATAGTTGGTCAATAACCGAATATCTCACATTTAAGAATTTTGGTTGTGCTATGTACATTCTAATTGCTCCACCCCAAAAATCTAAGATGGGACCTCAATGTAAACTTGGAGTTTATGTTGGTTTTGATGGTCCATCTATCATTAGATATCTTGAACCTTTGACTAGTGATGTATTCACTGCTCGATTTGCAGATTGTCAATTTGATGAAACAGTATTTTCATCATTAGAAAAAGATAAAAGGGTATCAGAAGCACAATGTAAGTTATCATGAAATGTACCAAACTTATCATTTCTTGATTCAAGAATGAATCAGTGTAAATTGGAAGTTGAAAGGATTCTTCATTTATAAAGTATAGCAAATAATTTATCTGATGCATTTACAGACACAAGAAGGGTATGCAAATCTTATATTCCAGCTGAAAATACTCTAGCTCGGATAGAAGTTCCAGCAGGACAATCGGTCCATATGGCTGCAGAACAACCTGTGCCACGCTTGAAGTGTGGAAGACCACTTGGTGCAAAAGATAAAGTTCCAAGAAAAAGAAATCCCAGTAAAATGGTACATGAGAAAAAATTTTTGAAATAAGACAAACTATTGATGGTATAGCTTTTATGGATAACCAAATTATTAAAAATAAAAAAAAAATTAGTTGAGGCTCCTGAAGCAGTCCAAGTGTAAGAAAATAATGAAATTTCAATTAGCTATACATCAAAAGATGAAATATGGGATTGAAAAAAAATTATTATTGATAATGTATTTGCTTATGCAATAGTATCTAGTATTGCTTGTGGTGATCATGAGCCCAAAAGCATTAATGAATGTCAACAACGGGATGATTGAAAAAAATGAAAAGAAGCAATTTAAGTAGAATTAAATTCTCTCAATAAACGTAAAGTATTTGGACATGTAGTTCAAACTCTAAAGGACATTATACCAGTTGGCTATAAATGGGTGTTCACAAGAAAGCGAAATGAATTAAACAAAATCATAAGATACAAAGCATGATTAGTTGCACAAGATTTTTCGCAAACATCTGAAATTGAATTTGATGAGACATATGCTCATGTGATGGATGCCATAACTTTTAGATTTTTGATAAGTTTAGCAGCTAAAGAAAGGCTTGATATGTGCCATATGGATGTAGTCATAGCATATTTATATGTATCGTCAGATTGCGATGTATATATAAAAGTTTCTAAAAAATTTAAAATATCTGGAGTAAAAGATTTAAATTCTCGCAATATGTACTCAGTCAAATTACAATGATCCTTGTACGGATTGAAGCAATCTGGTAGAATATGGTATAATAGACTCAGTGAATATTTATTAAAAATGAGATACTATAATAATTTAATATGCTCATATATTTTTATTAAAAAATTTAATACTGAGTTTGCTATCATTGCTGTATATGTAGATGATTTGAATATCATCGAAACTCTTGAAGAAGTTCAAAAGACTGCAACTTATTTGAAAGAAGAATTTGAAATGAAAGATTTGGGTAAGATAAAATATTGTCTTGGTCTTCAAATAGAATATGTGTCAAGTAGAATTTTTATCCATCAATCAGCATATACTAAAAAGGTTCTAAAGCATTTTTACATGGATAAAGCTTATTCACTTAGTTTTCCTATGGTTGTGAGATCGCTTGATTTGAAAAATAATTATTTTCGACCCAAAAAAGAGAAAGAAGAACTTCTTGATCCTGAAGTACCATATCTAAATGCAATCAGGACACTTATGTATCTTGCTAATTATACTCGGTCTGATATTATCTTTGCAATAAATTTATTAGCAAGATTTACTTCTGCTCCTATTCGAAGATATTGGAATGGCATTAAGCATATCATGTGCTATTTTCAGGGTATTATTGATATGGGTTTACTTTATCCATATAATTCTGAGCATCAATTATTAGGATATGCTTATGCTAGTTATTTATTAGATTCTTATAATGACAAGTCACAGATTGGATATATTTTTACTCATGGTGACTATGCCATCTCATAAAAATCTGTAAAACAAACAATTGTTGCAACTTCATCCAAACATTCAGAAATTCTTGTACTCCATGAGATGAGTTGTAAATGTATTTGGTTGAGAACCATGATTCAACATATTCAAGAATTATGTGGATTATCTTATATAAAAAATACTCCATCGATAATATATGAAGGTAATGCTGTATATATTGCACAAGTCAAAAGAGGATTTATTAAAGGAGATGGAACTAAACATATTTTACCAAAGTTCTTCTATACTCATGAGCTTCAGAAAAAGGGTGAGATTAATGTACAATAAATTCGCTCTTATAAAAATTTAGCTGACTTATTCACCAAGACGCTCCCAACTGTGATATTTAAGAAATTAATTTATAAAATTAGGATGCGATGGCTTAAAGATCTAAGTTGATTATCGAACTGGTCTTCAGGGAGAGTACTGTACTCTTTTTTCTTCACCTTGGTTTTGTCCTATTGGATTTTTTAAGTAAGATTTTAATGAGGTAGTATGTTCTAATCAATTCAAAAAAATATTGTACTCCTTTTTCTTGGCTAAGGTTTTTTTTTTCATGGGATTTTTTTTAGCAAGATTTAATGAGGTACGTTCTTCATGAAGGGATCATCCAAGGGGGAGTGTTATAAATGGCCGTTGAAGTCCATATGAATGACTCCCTAAGAATTATGGAATGAGAAACATTATTTTTTTTTATAAATAAATGAGATATATTATTTTTTTTTGTAAATGAATGAGAGGTATTGTTTCTTTTGTAATTTGGATTAAAAAGCTTATAGAAGGGCTTGAAAATAGAATGAGAATGTGTGATTATCTTGTGAAAGAATTTTTTCTTTTTTTCTCTCATTCTCTCATTGTGTCGATCTTTTTATTATATATTATATTATTATATAACAATAGACAATAAATTTAAGCATTTTATTTTTGACTATTTTTTTTAAATTTTTATTACATGTACCGGGAATAGATATTAAAATACTATTATTGTACTACCACATAATTAATAGAAATTAGTAGTTATTTTTGTATACGGAACAAGTCCAAACGTGTGTTGAAGATGACAAGAATCTTCCTCAAAAAACATTGTTATAAGAATGTCAATCTAGTGCCATTAAAAAAAGAAAAAGTCAGTCAAAGTGAGGCTGCTTTGACAAGAAAAAGATTTCCATGCTATTTTTTTTTTTAGGCCATTGGCTAGTTACATTATTATCTTCCCGCTAGCGTTGGCCAGTCGCTCAACAACAGAGCTAATTGCTAAGGTTCCGGTTGCATCTTTCGCACGAAGGAATGATTTCCTTCAATAAACCGATGGGTTGTGTGATGTCTGCCTCGACATCTGCGTAGATAGATGAAAGAAAGATATTGGAGTGCTTTGAAATCTGTGCTAAAGGCGATCGAACGGTCAGTGCTGTGAAAAAAAAAAATCAACCATTATTTCACATGAAAGATCCAACCTGAATTCCGGACAAAGAAGGTAGTATCTTAGCCTATTAGTATAGCCTCTTGACGGCTGATCGCAATAGTGGGTTTGGATTAATCCTAAATCCTTTCACAATGTTCCAATGGATGGTGAAGCTATCGATTGGTTGGATTCTCACATGAGTCCATTGTGATCGAAGCCAAGTTTGTCTTGTACTTTGATCCATAACCGCGTTGTAAGTGAGATTGACTATTCTAGATAATTAGGTAAGGCCCAAGACTAGGTCTACTCCTGCCTGCTGGGTGGTCTTTAGCCTCACATATAGGTGGAAGGCGTGGAAATATTTGAGAGTTTAACTTCCTCTCCCGAGCAGTGTGAGATTCTCCATCCTCTACTACTGGAAAAATGGCTATGATCTTAGATGCCTTTGTGGGAAGATATATTCATAAACTTTCAGAATTTATGGAGGGAGAGATGTCCATGATGCTAGGCGTGAAGGATGAAATCAAGAAGCTTCAGAGAAGAATGGAGAGGATAAGCGGCTTTCTTGAATCAGCGGAGAGGAAGAGGCATGAGGACCGGCATATCAATAACTGGGTGGTGGAGTTGAAAGATGTCATGTATGATGCGGACGATATCATCGACCGTTGTATGATCGAGAGCAGAATATTGTTGGAAAATCATCCGTCTATGTCAGCGGTACGCGACACCTCATCTTCATTTTCTTCCTTTGGCTTGCTGTTCCGGCATGAAATTGGTAACAAAATTAAAGAACTTAATGATCGGCTAAAAGAGATTAAAAAGGATAGATTGATGTTGCCTGCACTAGAATACGCTAACCAAAGTGCTCGAGAAACTGGAGTAAATCTCCGTCAAACTGTTTCCATCGTAATCAAGTCTGATATCGTAGGGACAAAAATTGAAGAGGCTACCCAGAGCCTCGTGGAGTCCTTGGTGAAAGAAGATAATAAAAAATACCGAATTTTGGGGATTGTTGGTATGGGTGGAATTGGTAAGACGACTCTTGCTTCTAAGATATACAATGATGAAAGGATAGAAAAGAACTTTCCTATACGGGTATGGGCATGTATTTCTCAGGATTTTTCAGAGATACAATTGCTGAAAGGTATAATTAGGAGTGCAGGTGGAAAATATGAGGAGGCTGAAACTAAGGAGGAACTCATGCGCTGCCTTTGCGCTACACTTTCACAAAGATTCTTTATTATATTAGATGATGTATGGGATAAAGATGTATGGGAGAATTTGCTTAGATACGCCATTGAAAATGCAGCAGCTAGTGGTAAGATTCTGATTACTACTCGAAATACAAACGTTGCTAGAAATATTAGAGCAGAGATGCATCATGTGGATAAAATGGATAATGACTGTTGCTGGAAATTGCTCCACAAGAATGTCTTTGGAGATGATGATGAAGAGGAGGAGATCTCTGGTTTGAAAGAAATCGGGATGAAAATTGTTGAAAAATGTGATGGTCTTCCTCTTGCAGTCAAGGTCGTTGCAGGGGTTCTAAGGTCGGTCGATAGAAACACCATTGAATGGAATAAGGTTCTCGAAAGTGATGGTTGGTCCATGAGCCAACTTCATGAAGAACTCCCAAAAGCTCTATTTTTGAGTTACGAAAATTTACCGTCGGATCTTAAACAGTGTTTTCTTTATTGCTCGTTGTTTCCCGAGGACTCTAAAATGCATCGCAAGGATCTCGTTCATTATTGGGTTGCCGAAGGTTTTGTAAAAACAACACAGGGAGATGCTTTTATGGAAGATCTGGCAGAGGATTATTATAAGAAGTTAATTTGGCGGAACCTTTTACATGGTCATGATGATGACACTTGGTGCACAATGCACGATCTGTTACGTTCCCTTGCTGTTTCTTTGATTCGTGATGAGAGCATTTTTCTTGGCAACGAGAAATTACCTAATGGAAACCCATTGAGTAAACTTCGTCGGTTGTCAATGGTGAAAGCGGGGGAGAAAGTGGAAGTTCCTGATGTAATAAAACAGCAAAAGTGCTTGAGAACTCTTCTTGTCTGGAGTAGTTATGAGACAAAGATGGTCGAAAATGAACTTTTTGAAAATTTGAGATATCTGCGAGTCATAAAACTGAGCAACACGAGACTTGAGAGCCTACCAGATTCTGTAGGACATCTTTTGCACCTGAGATACTAAATCTAAAATTGACGAAAATCAAGGAGTTGCCGGAGTCCATCGGATGCCTCGTAAACCTACAGATATTGAACTTGGCGTATTGTACATCCTTGCATACACTCCCCAAGGCCATCACAAAATTGTGCAATCTAAGTTGCCTTTGTCTTAAAGAAACTCTATTAACTCACGTGCCAAAGGGAATAGGCAAATTAAAACATCTGAACCATCTTGAAGGATTTGTGATGGGCCATGATGATCGAAGAGATGCACAAGATGATGAGGGGTGTGATTTGAAGGAGCTACAATCTCTGTCCCAGCTGAAATTTCTGGACATATGGAGTTTGGAGAGGACAGAACCAGCGGGAGATCCAGTCCTCGCAAACAGCAGCTTTCTGAGGATATTAATTTTGAATTGCAAACGACTTCAAGATGACGCAGAAGCAATTGCAATCCAGAGAATTGACAAGATTTACAGTGAACTCTCCCCTCAATCCACCCGCCTACAGAGACTTGGGATCCATTACTTCTTTGGTTCTGGATTTCCCAGCTGGATGATGTCACCTTCCTTGGACGTCTCCTTTCCTAATCTGACGAATATAAGACTCTTTTATTGTAAATCATGTCCACAGCTTCCTCCGCTGGGCCTGTTGCCCCAGCTGAAATCTCTCTTTATTGAGAGAGCAGATGCAATCAAAACGGTCGGACCTGAATTTCTTGGCCCCCGTGCATCGTCAGCAGCGACTTCATTTCCCAAGCTTGAAGTGCTGCATTTATCCAGAATGTCCAACTGGGAAGAATGGTCGTTTGGTATGGTGGAGGGGGTTGGTGAAGAAAGAAGAGGAGCCAACAAGTTGCTGCCTCATCTTAAGAACTTGCATCTCCAATGGTGTCCCAAGCTGAGAGCCCTTCCTCCACTGGGCCTGTTGCCTCAATTGAAATTCCTTGGAATTTATGGAGCGAAAGCAATCAAAACCATCGGACCTGAATTTCTTGGCCCCCGTGCATCGTCAGCAGCGACTTCATTTCCCGACCTTCAAGAGCTGGAATTTGAAAGCATGCGCAACTGGGAAGAATGGTCGTTTGGTATGGTGGAGGGGGTTGGTGAAGCAAGAAGAAGAGGAGGCCCCAAGTTGCTGCCTCGTCTCATGAATTTGAAGCTTAACGAATGTCCCAAGCTGAGAGCTCTTCCAGAAGGCCTACGGCATGCCACCAATTTACAGGAATTGAATATCGCTGCTGCCCAGAACTTGAAAGAAATCAACAACCTTCCCTCACTGAAATCTCTGGAAATAGACGATTGCCCAAGGTTGGAGCACGTGAAGAATCTTGATAAGTTGCAATTCCTGAGAGTGGAAATACCTTATTTCATAAAGACATCCGCCACCGATACTTACAGACAGACAGGGCGCCTCCCACAGTGGTTATTGGAGCTACTCCAAAATGCTCCGGCTGCTATGCAGAATCTCAAAGAATTTAAACTAACATGCTGCTTACTACTCCTTAAGACCTTCCTCAAGGACGGCCCCAACTGGCCCATCATTCAGCCGATCCCCCAGGTCGAGATCCATGAGCCCTGGCATCCAGATCGTAAGCCCTGGCATCCAGATCGTAGCTCATCATATGTTCGGTATACAAAGGATCCACCCACTTTCGAAGCCAACGTGGTGGAATCAGAAAAATCAGTGGATTGATAAAGCAAGGGTCCACAAGCATCCTCTCGTCATTGAGGTGATTTCTCCTTCCATTACATTTGCGTTTCCATTTTTGATTTCTCTAGCACCTTTAAATTGGTAATAATCTTCTCTTTACCCGGATACCAATGCTTGTTTTTCTTTCTTGAGGACAGAGGATCACTGGGTGCTCAGCATTTTTCCTATCTTTCGCTTTCATGGTTCTCCCATTTGATTTAAACCTTTCTATTGGATTTTATTTTGCCTTCTGTAGTTTTTATTTCCTGGAGTTCTGATAGATTTCGTAATTTCCTTTTCCTATTGTTTTGATGACATTATCGTTTGCTGGTGTGTAATTTTTAGAAATTTATATGCAACAAATCTGTAATTTTTCTCCCACCGTGTCTCTCTGATGTTTCTCTCTCCTTAATCTTCGAGGCCAAGTTGAAGTTCCTGAATTTTGGATACGAGTATTCCAGCACAAACAGCTTAACTTATGATTGTTTTATGATGGAAGATTGGTTAGATTTGAAAGAGTCTGTCGGTGTTATGGTGGACAGGGATATTTAAGTAATCAAATCACCTCATAGATGGTATCGGAACCAATTCTAAATTTCATGTATCAAATCTTTTGCTAGGCCATGAACGGTATTGGTTTATTACACCAGATAGGTGAAGAAAAGCATAGAAAAGTGATGCCATGGCATGATGCTGTAGATGGTGGATGGGAATGCGTTAATACATGAGGAAGCATGGGCATGCATACAAGCTGACACTATGCACATTTTTTGTGACCTTGATTACTTAAAAATGATGGAGAAAATTCCTACTCAGAAGAGGTCTTCCGTTTTGCTTCGTGTTTTATGAATTGCCGTCTTAAACTAAGTCTGCACCTGCATGCTGTACCTTTGGTTGAACACCTTGGAAAAAATATGAGGATCAAACTTATTTATGTATCATGAACTATTGATTCATGAAATTGAAAGATTTGCAGCTGCTTCTTTCGCGGGTAAAAGTGCTATTAGCAACAACAAGAAGAGCGTGAGGAGGAAAGACAAACAAAGGAGAGGAGTACACAAGCTGCTAGGCAAGGTAAGATATTCAGCAATCCAAGTAAGACGAAATTAACAAATACACCTTAATTCCAAATTTCTATTGGAGTTTTCTTTACCCTCCCAGCATCTTATCTTGATTGCAAAACTCCAGCTGGACAGGAGAAAATCTAAGAGTGCACACCACCATCTTGGTTTCGGCACCGAAAATTCTCTCATTCCTTTCCAACCACATAGCCCAAGTGATAGCTACGGCGATGAGAATCCATCCTATTACATCCTTTTTGGTACATCCAAGATCCACAGAGGTCCGATTGAGAGGTCGGCAGACCTCTCTAATCTTCAGCTTCTGCAAGAAGTTTCCGTTAAGGAGGAAGTAAAACCACAGAGAGAGAAGAGAAGATTAGCTATTTCATCCATTCTTCCACATGGTTGAAGAGGTCGTGCACAATAACCTGATTCTCAAGAGGAGCCAGAAGAATACCTTTATCTTAACCGGCATCCTGCTTTGCTAACCTACACAATGAGGTGTCAACTGGGAAGAAGCAACTGCTTCTTTTCCTCGACCGATTTCACTTCATTTGTATACTGAGGGCTCCTAACGTCCAATGGTGTTTGTCCCCATATCCATGATTATGGAAACAGAGCAACCGGCTACCAGCAAGCACCGACAAACATCATTCGTACATTCATTTAAATAAAGATAATGGCATTGCTTTCGGAGTTGCACCAAAGCGTTTTTCCTGCGCCATATAGGCCTTACGACAATTTCTGCAACATTTCTTTTGACATTTGGTTAATTACAATTTCATTTATTTTATCGCATTTTGATATTTGGGATGAGATCTAGAACCACCTGTGAGTCTCTATAGTTTGGCAGGACAATCGTACGGATTTTATGAAACCCTATGTTATGTTATGTTCGAATCTGTAGTCGATCCTATCTCGGATGGAAGCAATTGATGGTTGAATCCAATCTTTTCTATTAGATTTCACTGGATGAATCGACTGCTTTCCTTAGAATTGCAGGACTCTTTTTCCATTTTGGCGAATCGTTTTCTTTTAGGGATTTAAGAATGAGCAGATGATGCAAGCAGAACTTCGGCACATGTTGCGCGAAATTAAATCTGAAGGATGTGCGTTTGATGGGTAGTTTTTAATTCTATAATTGAATGAATTCATTGGACGGATACATAGAAGATGAATTAGGTGAGAAAATTTTGACCATAAGGAAGCGTTGAAAGTAGTTTAAGCCTGCCTTTGCTCATGCAAAAGAAGGTAGTAATAGCCAATCACGGAAAATATTTAGCATCCCCGCTGCTACACTGTTCCCGAAACCACGTATTTCGTATGTCTTTGGGACAGGAGCACAGCGGAACAAGATACACGAGTGATGGAACAAGACAGGTGGATGAAAAATAACATTCAGTGGACGGCAAAATGGACATGTTAAGCCCCATCTGAAAAGTTGGGTAGCTTGATCCCTACATTATCAAGAAGCAAACAACTAATGCTAATTAGCCAAACTTGAGAAGGTGAAGGAGTCAGCGGTCTTCCTGCCCAGAAGGGAGAGAAGGCTACACCTGATGGGCAAGCAGCTTCACTTTGAATTTGTGATATGCAGGAATTCTAAGACCATGCATTGATTTCAAGAGAATAATATGCCATTAAGTTACAACAACAACAACAACAAACTGCTTAAAATTAGCTATCATGTTTTAACATGTTAAAACTCAAAGCCACATATCATGTGCCTTTTTTTTTTTTTTTTTAAATGATAAGCCATATATCATGTTAACATCCCCATGCATCCCATGACAGCACTTTGTCTATCTGACAGCCTTCAACACTCCTTTGATGCTCTGTGGAACAGATATCAAAATGCAGAAATTAGTTTTTGGATCTTCGCCTGTGCTCACTCCTCTTCATGTCCATCCAGTATTATCATGATACTTCTGCAATATGAGGCAGTTGCTGCTGACAACCATATAAATACAGAGCACGGTTATTTATGACAAGCTGATAGATTAGAAATTTGACAAGTTCTTCGAAAGAAAAGGAAAGATAATATATTTTACATCCATTTTCTACAAATCAAAATTTTACATTTTAGCGGGGGTGTCCAGTTATCCCATCATGTTCCTCTGAAAAAAGAGAACAAGATGAGCTCGGAACACTGAAATCCATCCATGAAGAAAAAAAGAAAAAAAAATAAAAGAAGAAAAATAATAAAATAAAGAAAGGAAGGGAGAAAAAAAAAAGAAGAAAAAATAAAGAAAAGAAATGAAGGTAAAAGAAAAAAAAAGAAATGAAGGCAGAAAGAAAAAAAAAGAAAGAAAGAAAAAGAAAGATAAAGGATACCCATTGGGATGTGTGATTAGAACTATTATCTGGATGGGATGGAACCATAAAGCATCTCATTTCATGGAGAAATCATGATGCTTTTATTCCACGAGATTTAAAATCTTACTACGAACATATTTAACAATCTCATCCTTCTTGAACCTCTCGTAGTGGCGGTGGTACCTGATGAAAAATTACCAAATACCGGGACATAAGATAAATTGGATAAATAAAAATGCTGACATTAAAAAATTAGGGCAATGATCGAATTTAATAAAATTTCTAAATGCTAATCAATAAATCTCTTAAGCTAATAAGTCAAAGAATTAAAAAGCAAATCAAGTTACTAATCAACTAATCCCATTCCTCTTGGTTAACTAGCAAAGAAACAAGACAAGTGTACAAACTGTTATTTTTTTTATTAACTCACACTTCATCCCTTGCCATGCTACACATATGAACTACTATCACAAAAGAAATAGCTGAAGGTATAAGCAGGTAGAAGTGCAGGAATATAGAACATTGGTCCTAGAAAATACCAGGAAGTTAACTCAAGCATTTAAATAACTCAATACTAATTTGATTCAACAGAATAACTAATCTGATTCATTCAACAAGTTAAGAAAAAAAGAGGTGGCCTATATTGACTCAAATTAGCAATTTAGATGATGCCTTGTACGATAGCTACTAGCATAAGCACCAGAAGGCCTGGGAGATGATAGTGGAAATTAGCGAATGGGCATCATTGATGTAGAAACTCCCTAAAACAAGGGAATAGAATAAAAGGTGGCCTAGTGTGCGAGGTTCTTATCATTGCGGGGTCTAGAGAGGAGCAGATGTATACAACCTTGCCCTTGCAAGCAAAGAGGTTATTTATGTATTTCGAATCGATGACAATCAGGTCATAATTGAGCAATCTTACTATTGTGCTAAGGTTATCCTCAAACAAGACATTATAATGCTGCTTATATAAAAAATAAAAATTAAAAAAAAAATAAAAGAGAGTGTAAGAGACAAATAACTTCAGCAGAGTAGCTCATTCCAATCCTACAAGGTTAGATTTATCAACCATAATACGATCAACCAAAGCTTGAGAGTATATTATAATTAGCATTTAGCCTACATCAGATACCTATAAGTCAGTATTTACATCATATCTAAAGCTATCATGTTCTTTCTGAAGATTCAATATACAGTGAGGAGAATCCACCAACGACATAAACAAAAACAATTTCCTTAACTACAAGAATATATATGTATATATATGTGTGTGCATGTGCTTGAGTTGGACTCCTCCACGATCCACACCCAAACTCATGCTCCAAAAGCACTTCTCAATTATGTGAAGACAAAGTTTGCATGAGACTCACCAACATGAGGATTAATTTCCCTTTTTGCCGATAATCATGAGAACCTTTGTTCCAGGAGCCTTTCCACACATGATTACATCTCTGATATCTGAACAATATTCAACCACCATTGGATTTCCACCATGTATAGTTTTAAATGATATTATCTCATCATCAAACAAATAAATAGAGAAAATTTTAAAGCACCTGCTTGACAGACAGATTAGGTGATGAGCACCAAGATGTCATCCATATCTTTCCAATGAAAGGAGGCTTGCAGTACTCTTCAAAGGGAACAACTTCTCAATATAGAATTCGCCATGCATACTGGGTAGAAATAATATAGTTGCTTTGTGAAACCACTTAGCTTTACACTTACAAAGCAAAATTAAGTATAGAAGACTATAAATAATGCAATTGAGTCGCGCAACAATTACTCCAAAGAATAACAAAAAAATCATCTCCTCTTATAGTGAAACATGCTCGTTTCCATTATGATACATGGCTATGTGGCAGCAAATAAGAAGGTAGAGTAAGCTGCTGCATTTTCTAATTTGAGGATGCCACGTGTACCATCCTTCTTCATTCCTGTATTCTAATATACGCAGCCATCCGGTCTGCCTGTTCTAAATATTAAAGGATGCCGACAACTACAACTTTCCTTCCCTAGTGCGTTGAAGAAATTGTCCACTTGCTTGAGTGCCTTTTTTTTTTTTTTTTTTTTTTGAGTGTAATGATTAAGAATTGGTTTATCCACCATTTTTTTAAAAAAAAAATATATTTATCCACTATAGTTGTCTTCTCCATTTAGTTGTTGTAAAACAATCACAAAACTTCACCTCAAGATATCTCTGCCGTGAATATTGTTCTTGTAATAATAGAATTCTTGGGTCGCCTGGCCCAGCCTCCCTCCACTTGAAATATATATGTATAGTGTGTGTGTGTATGTGCGTGTTTGTTGAGAATTTATATGCTTTGAATCATTATTTCTCTTTTAGCAAAAAAAAATCATTATTTCTCTCATGCTGTCGTATTTATTTCCCCTTGTCTACCAATCCTAGAGAATGACTTCGAGTGTTCCTGAATTTGAATTTTGATCCGAGTATTTAGCAGAAGCAGCTTGCAAATTCAGAAGCGATAAATATTTAATCTCGAAGCGATGTGCTTGGAAGAGCACTTGCGAAATTTAAAAAATGGAATAGAACAAACCAAACGTCATAAATGTTGTAGGCATCCAGGGACTTCGTTTTTAATACATCACAGACATATACCAAACTGTTTCTGCAAGAAATATTTCTACTATCAAATATGGCATGATCACTGCTTTGCATATCCCAAAACCTATCGGAAGCAAAAATTTCTTTCTCCATGTCCTGGAACCGCCAGAAATATGCAGCGAATAAGAAATCACCCCATACCAATTGAACTTCCCGTTTGATCATCTTTAGTTCATCTGGCTGATGAAAGAGGGGTTGGTTGCAGCAGGAGGTTGTATTTATTTTTTTGTATGTGCGTACGGAAAGGAAAGAAAAAGAAAACGTAGTTACAAAAATTTGCTGGAACAAACAAAAACGAGCAGAACTGGATGATTTGAGCGTATGATCCATGCCGACACCATGCACCCCAAAATGCATTCGATTGCTCTGCCATGATGTTTCTTAAAAGTGGCCACATCAATAACATTTCCCAAATTAAATATCACTTCATGCAGCACGAGTTGTGTACCTTCAACAAAAGCCGTCTCAGATGGGGAAGATGGTCAAGATCCTTCAAGCTCGCCTTGTTCCCGATTTAAATAAAAAACTTTACTGGCTGTGTTTTGATACAAGGGATAATTTTTAGAAAGTTATCCCCTGAACTATGGGCAGGAAAGTCTATTTTGTAAAGAATAAGCGGCCTACACTGTTCCCGAAACACTTATTTCGTAGTCTTTGGGAACAGAGCCACGGAAACAGATAACGAGTGATGGAACAAGACAGGTGGATTGAAAAAATAACCAGTCATGGGACAGGCAAACAAAATGGAATGTAAGCCCACGAAAAAAGGAGCTGATTCCACATCATCAAGAAGCAAACAACTAATGCTAATAGCCAAAACTGAGAAGATGAAAGGGATCAGCGGTCTTCCTGCCCAGAAGGAGAGACGGGGAAGCTACACCTGATGGGCAAGCAGTCCACTGTGAATTTCGTGATATGCAGAATCTAAGACCATCATTTGATTTCAAGAGAATAATATGCCATTAAGTTACAACAACAAACAACAAACCAAACTGAGCTTAAAATTAGCTATCATGTTAGTTAACATGTTAAAAACTCAAAGCCACATATCATGTGCCTTTTTTTTTTTTTTTTTAAATGATAAGCCTATATCATGCTTAACAATCCCCATGCATCCCATGAAACAGCACTTCTGTCTATCTGACAGCCCTTCAACACTCCTTTGATGCTCTGGGAACAGATTATCAAAATGCAGAAATTTAGTTTTTGGATCTTCGCCTGTGCTCACTCTCTTTTTCATGTCCATCCATATTATCATTGATACTTCGCAATCATGAGGCAGTTGCGCTGCTTGACAACCATAATAAATACAGAGCACTGGTTATTTTATGACAAGCTGATAGATTAGAAATTTGACAAGGTTCTTCGAAAGAAAAGCGAAAAAGGATTTAATAATATTTTACATCCTTACTACAAATCAAAATTTACATTTAGCAGGGGGTCCAGTTATTCCCATCATGTTCCTCTGAAAAAGAGAGGAACAAGATGAGCTCGGACACTGAAATCCATCCATGTGGAAAAAATAGAAAAAAAATTAAAAGAAGAAAAAATCAAATAAAACTAAAGAAAGGAACGAGACGAAAAAAAAAAAGAAGAAAAAAAAAGAAAAGAAATGAAGGTAAAAAGAAAAAAAAAGATATAGGCAGAAAAGAAAAAAAAAAAGAAGAAGAAAGAAAAAGAAAGATAAAGGAAACCATTGGGATGTGTGATTAGAACTATATCGCGTCGCTAGGTGTAAAACGCAAAGCATCTCATTTCATGGAGAAATCATGATGCTTCTATTTCACGAGATTAAAATCTATCGAAACGCAAATACCCATTGTCAACTCTATTAACAATCTCATCCTTCTTGAACCTCTCGTAGTTGGCGGGTCGGACGCTAGAAAAATTACCAAAACCGGGACATAAGATTAATGGATAAATAAAAGCTACATCAAAAATTAGGGCGAATGAGTCGCAATCTTAATAAAATTTCTAAAAATGCTAAATCAAATAAATCTTTAAGCTAACTAGTCAAGAATTAAAAAAGCAAAATCAAGTTACTTAATCAACTAAACCCATTCCTCTTTGGTTACTAGGCAAAGAAACAAGACAAGTGTACAAATGTTATTTTTTTTATTAACTCACACTTCATCCTTTGCCATGCTACAACATATGAACTACTATCACAAAAAAGAACAATAGCTGAAGGTATTAAGGCATGGTAAAGTGCAGGAATAAGAACATGGTCCTAGAAATACCAGGAAGTTTAACTTCAAAGCATTTAAATAACTCAATACTTAATTGATTCAAAAGAATAACTAATCTGATTCATTCAACAATTAAAGAAAAAAAGAGGTGGCCTATATTGCACTCAAATTAGCAAATTTAGGATGATGCCTGTACGATACTACTAGCATTAACACCAGAAGGCCTGGGAGATGATAGTGGAATTACGAATTTAGGTCATCAGCCGATCCCCCAGGTCGAGATCCATGAGCCCTGGCATCCAGATCGTAAGCCCTGGCATCCAGATCGTAGCTCATCATATGTTCGGTATACAAAGGATCCACCCACTTTCGAAGCCAACGTGGTGGAATCAGAAAAATCAGTGGATTGATAAAGCAAGGGTCCACAAGCATCCTCTCGTCATTGAGGTGATTTCTCCTTCCATTACATTTGCGTTTCCATTTTTGATTTCTCTAGCACCTTTAAATTGGTAATAATCTTCTCTTTACCCGGATACCAATGCTTGTTTTTCTTTCTTGAGGACAGAGGATCACTGGGTGCTCAGCATTTTTCCTATCTTTCGCTTTCATGGTTCTCCCATTTGATTTAAACCTTTCTATTGGATTTTATTTTGCCTTCTGTAGTTTTTATTTCCTGGAGTTCTGATAGATTCGTAATTTCCTTTTCCTATTGTTTTGATGACATTATCGTTTGCTGGTGTGTAATTTTTAGAAATTTATATGCAACAAATCTGTAATTTTTCTCCCACCGTGTCTCTCTGATGTTTCTCTCTCCTTAATCTTCGAGGCCAAGTTGAGTTCCTGAATTTGGATACGAGTATTCCAGCACAAACAGCTTAACTTATGATTGTTTTATGATGGAAGATTGGTTAGATTTGAAAGAGTCTGTCGGTGTTATGGTGGACAGGGATATTTAAGTAATCAAATCACCTCATAGATGGTATCGGAACCAATTCTAAATTTCATGTATCAAATCTTTTGCTAGGCCATGAACGGTATTGGTTTATTACACCAGATAGGTGAAGAAAAGCATAGAAAAGTGATGCCATGGCATGATGCTGTAGATGGTGGATGGGAATGCGTTAATACATGAGGAAGCATGGGCATGCATACAAGCTGACACTATGCACATTTTTTGTGACCTTGATTACTTAAAAATGATGGAGAAAATTCCTACTCAGAAGAGGTCTTCCGTTTTGCTTCGTGTTTTATGAATTGCCGTCTTAAACTAAGTCTGCACCTGCATGCTGTACCTTTGGTTGAACACCTTGGAAAAAATATGAGGATCAAACTTATTTATGTATCATGAACTATTGATTCATGAAATTGAAAGATTTGCAGCTGCTTCTTTCGCGGGTAAAAGTGCTATTAGCAACAACAAGAAGAGCGTGAGGAGGAAAGACAAACAAAGGAGAGGAGTACACAAGCTGCTAGGCAAGGTAAGATATTCAGCAATCCAAGTAAGACGAAATTAACAAATACACCTTAATTCCAAATTTCTATTGGAGTTTTCTTTACCCTCCCAGCATCTTATCTTGATTGCAAAACTCCAGCTGGACAGGAGAAAATCTAAGAGTGCACACCACCATCTTGGTTTCGGCACCGAAAATTCTCTCATTCCTTTCCAACCACATAGCCCAAGTGATAGCTACGGCGATGAGAATCCATCCTATTACATCCTTTTTGGTACATCCAAGATCCACAGAGGTCCGATTGAGAGGTCGGCAGACCTCTCTAATCTTCAGCTTCTGCAAGAAGTTTCCGTTAAGGAGGAAGTAAAACCACAGAGAGAGAAGAGAAGATTAGCTATTTCATCCATTCTTCCACATGGTTGAAGAGGTCGTGCACAATAACCTGATTCTCAAGAGGAGCCAGAAGAATACCTTTATCTTAACCGGCATCCTGCTTTGCTAACCTACACAATGAGGTGTCAACTGGGAAGAAGCAACTGCTTCTTTTCCTCGACCGATTTCACTTCATTTGTATACTGAGGGCTCCTAACGTCCAATGGTGTTTGTCCCCATATCCATGATTATGGAAACAGAGCAACCGGCTACCAGCAAGCACCGACAAACATCATTCGTACATTCATTTAAATAAAGATAATGGCATTGCTTTCGGAGTTGCACCAAAGCGTTTTTCCTGCGCCATATAGGCCTTACGACAATTTCTGCAACATTTCTTTTGACATTTGGTTAATTACAATTTCATTTATTTTATCGCATTTTGATATTTGGGATGAGATCTAGAACCACCTGTGAGTCTCTATAGTTTGGCAGGACAATCGTACGGATTTTATGAAACCCTATGTTATGTTATGTTCGAATCTGTAGTCGATCCTATCTCGGATGGAAGCAATTGATGGTTGAATCCAATCTTTTCTATTAGATTTCACTGGATGAATCGACTGCTTTCCTTAGAATTGCAGGACTCTTTTTCCATTTTGGCGAATCGTTTTCTTTTAGGGATTTAAGAATGAGCAGATGATGCAAGCAGAACTTCGGCACATGTTGCGCGAAATTAAATCTGAAGGATGTGCGTTTGATGGGTAGTTTTTAATTCTATAATTGAATGAATTCATTGGACGGATACATAGAAGATGAATTAGGTGAGAAAATTTTGACCATAAGGAAGCGTTGAAAGTAGTTTAAGCCTGCCTTTGCTCATGCAAAAGAAGGTAGTAATAGCCAATCACGGAAAATATTTAGCATCCCCGCTGCTACACTGTTCCCGAAACCACGTATTTCGTATGTCTTTGGGACAGGAGCACAGCGGAACAAGATACACGAGTGATGGAACAAGACAGGTGGATGAAAAATAACATTCAGTGGACGGCAAAATGGACATGTTAAGCCCCATCTGAAAAGTTGGGTAGCTTGATCCCTACATTATCAAGAAGCAAACAACTAATGCTAATTAGCCAAACTTGAGAAGGTGAAGGAGTCAGCGGTCTTCCTGCCCAGAAGGGAGAGAAGGCTACACCTGATGGGCAAGCAGCTTCACTTTGAATTTGTGATATGCAGGAATTCTAAGACCATGCATTGATTTCAAGAGAATAATATGCCATTAAGTTACAACAACAACAACAACAAACTGCTTAAAATTAGCTATCATGTTTTAACATGTTAAAACTCAAAGCCACATATCATGTGCCTTTTTTTTTTTTTTTTAAATGATAAGCCATATATCATGTTAACATCCCCATGCATCCCATGACAGCACTTTGTCTATCTGACAGCCTTCAACACTCCTTTGATGCTCTGTGGAACAGATATCAAAATGCAGAAATTAGTTTTTGGATCTTCGCCTGTGCTCACTCCTCTTCATGTCCATCCAGTATTATCATGATACTTCTGCAATATGAGGCAGTTGCTGCTGACAACCATATAAATACAGAGCACGGTTATTTATGACAAGCTGATAGATTAGAAATTTGACAAGTTCTTCGAAAGAAAAGGAAAGATAATATATTTTACATCCATTTTCTACAAATCAAAATTTTACATTTTAGCGGGGGTGTCCAGTTATCCCATCATGTTCCTCTGAAAAAAGAGAACAAGATGAGCTCGGAACACTGAAATCCATCCATGAAGAAAAAAAGAAAAAAAAATAAAAGAAGAAAAATAATAAAATAAAGAAAGGAAGGGAGAAAAAAAAAAGAAGAAAAAATAAAGAAAAGAAATGAAGGTAAAAGAAAAAAAAAGAAATGAAGGCAGAAAGAAAAAAAAAGAAAGAAAGAAAAAGAAAGATAAAGGATACCCATTGGGATGTGTGATTAGAACTATTATCTGGATGGGATGGAACCATAAAGCATCTCATTTCATGGAGAAATCATGATGCTTTTATTCCACGAGATTTAAAATCTTACTACGAACATATTTAACAATCTCATCCTTCTTGAACCTCTCGTAGTGGCGGTGGTACCTGATGAAAAATTACCAAATACCGGGACATAAGATAAATTGGATAAATAAAAATGCTGACATTAAAAAATTAGGGCAATGATCGAATTTAATAAAATTTCTAAATGCTAATCAATAAATCTCTTAAGCTAATAAGTCAAAGAATTAAAAAGCAAATCAAGTTACTAATCAACTAATCCCATTCCTCTTGGTTAACTAGCAAAGAAACAAGACAAGTGTACAAACTGTTATTTTTTTTATTAACTCACACTTCATCCCTTGCCATGCTACACATATGAACTACTATCACAAAAGAAATAGCTGAAGGTATAAGCAGGTAGAAGTGCAGGAATATAGAACATTGGTCCTAGAAAATACCAGGAAGTTAACTCAAGCATTTAAATAACTCAATACTAATTTGATTCAACAGAATAACTAATCTGATTCATTCAACAAGTTAAGAAAAAAAGAGGTGGCCTATATTGACTCAAATTAGCAATTTAGATGATGCCTTGTACGATAGCTACTAGCATAAGCACCAGAAGGCCTGGGAGATGATAGTGGAAATTAGCGAATGGGCATCATTGATGTAGAAACTCCCTAAAACAAGGGAATAGAATAAAAGGTGGCCTAGTGTGCGAGGTTCTTATCATTGCGGGGTCTAGAGAGGAGCAGATGTATACAACCTTGCCCTTGCAAGCAAAGAGGTTATTTATGTATTTCGAATCGATGACAATCAGGTCATAATTGAGCAATCTTACTATTGTGCTAAGGTTATCCTCAAACAAGACATTATAATGCTGCTTATATAAAAAATAAAAATTAAAAAAAAAATAAAAGAGAGTGTAAGAGACAAATAACTTCAGCAGAGTAGCTCATTCCAATCCTACAAGGTTAGATTTATCAACCATAATACGATCAACCAAAGCTTGAGAGTATATTATAATTAGCATTTAGCCTACATCAGATACCTATAAGTCAGTATTTACATCATATCTAAAGCTATCATGTTCTTTCTGAAGATTCAATATACAGTGAGGAGAATCCACCAACGACATAAACAAAAACAATTTCCTTAACTACAAGAATATATATGTATATATATGTGTGTGCATGTGCTTGAGTTGGACTCCTCCACGATCCACACCCAAACTCATGCTCCAAAAGCACTTCTCAATTATGTGAAGACAAAGTTTGCATGAGACTCACCAACATGAGGATTAATTTCCCTTTTTGCCGATAATCATGAGAACCTTTGTTCCAGGAGCCTTTCCACACATGATTACATCTCTGATATCTGAACAATATTCAACCACCATTGGATTTCCACCATGTATAGTTTTAAATGATATTATCTCATCATCAAACAAATAAATAGAGAAAATTTTAAAGCACCTGCTTGACAGACAGATTAGGTGATGAGCACCAAGATGTCATCCATATCTTTCCAATGAAAGGAGGCTTGCAGTACTCTTCAAAGGGAACAACTTCTCAATATAGAATTCGCCATGCATACTGGGTAGAAATAATATAGTTGCTTTGTGAAACCACTTAGCTTTACACTTACAAAGCAAAATTAAGTATAGAAGACTATAAATAATGCAATTGAGTCGCGCAACAATTACTCCAAAGAATAACAAAAAAATCATCTCCTCTTATAGTGAAACATGCTCGTTTCCATTATGATACATGGCTATGTGGCAGCAAATAAGAAGGTAGAGTAAGCTGCTGCATTTTCTAATTTGAGGATGCCACGTGTACCATCCTTCTTCATTCCTGTATTCTAATATACGCAGCCATCCGGTCTGCCTGTTCTAAATATTAAAGGATGCCGACAACTACAACTTTCCTTCCCTAGTGCATTGAAGAAATTGTCCACTTGCTTGAGTGCCTTTTTTTTTTTTTTTTTTTTTTGAGTGTAATGATTAAGAATTGGTTTATCCACCATTTTTTTAAAAAAAAATATATTTATCCACTATAGTTGTCTTCTCCATTTAGTTGTTGTAAAACAATCACAAAACTTCACCTCAAGATATCTCTGCCGTGAATATTGTTCTTGTAATAATAGAATTCTTGGGTCGCCTGGCCCAGCCTCCCTCCACTTGAAATATATATGTATAGTGTGTGTGTGTATGTGCGTGTTTGTTGAGAATTTATATGCTTTGAATCATTATTTCTCTTTTAGCAAAAAAAAATCATTATTTCTCTCATGCTGTCGTATTTATTTCCCCTTGTCTACCAATCCTAGAGAATGACTTCGAGTGTTCCTGAATTTGAATTTTGATCCGAGTATTTAGCAGAAGCAGCTTGCAAATTCAGAAGCGATAAATATTTAATCTCGAAGCGATGTGCTTGGAAGAGCACTTGCGAAATTTAAAAAATGGAATAGAACAAACCAAACCTCATAAATGTTGTAGGCATCCAGGGACTTCGTTTTTAATACATCACAGACATATACCAAACTGTTTCTGCAAGAAATATTTCTACTATCAAATATGGCATGATCACTGCTTTGCATATTCTAAAACCTATCGGAAGCAAAAATTTCTTTCTCCATGTCCTGGAACCGCCAGAAATATGCAGCGAATAAGAAATCACCCCATACCAATTGAACTTCCCGTTTGATCATCTTTAGTTCATCTGGCTGATGAAAGAGGGGTTGGTTGCAGCAGGAGGTTGTATTTATTTTTTTGTATGTGCGTACGGAAAGGAAAGAAAAAGAAAACGTAGTTACAAAAATTTGCTGGAACAAACAAAAACGAGCAGAACTGGATGATTTGAGCGTATGATCCATGCCGACACCATGCACCCCAAAATGCATTCGATTGCTCTGCCATGATGTTTCTTAAAAGTGGCCACATCAATAACATTTCCCAAATTAAATATCACTTCATGCAGCACGAGTTGTGTACCTTCAACAAAAGCCGTCTCAGATGGGGAAGATGGTCAAGATCCTTCAAGCTCGCCTTGTTCCCGATTTAAATAAAAAACTTTACTGGCTGTGTTTTGATACAAGGGATAATTTTTAGAAAGTTATCCCCTGAACTATGGGCAGGAAAGTCTATTTTGTAAAGAATAAGCGACTTTTTGATGCTTGCTTGGAGAATCAAGTATCGAAATAAGTGAGTCATCGGTTTTCAACTTTGAATTTTATCACAAGAACAAGATCACTCTCATATTTTTTTTTTTATAGCGTGTTTAAAGAGTGGATAGAGAAAAAACTATAGCTCGAAAGATAAATTTTCCTATTCCACAGAATATCTCAAATTTATTAGTTTCACAACATGATCCAATTCTGCTATTTTGATGGAATAGAATTATCTGAGTAAATGATCTCGTTTGAATGAAGAAGATTCCATAGCCTTTTAGGCTATCTGGCAGGATAACTCTGAACTTATTGTGGACCAAATGCAGCCTTAGAGTGCAAAATGTTACCTAGAGGCCATGAACCTTTATGATCGTTTTAAGTCTGGGGCTTCGCTGCTCGGTTTCCGCTTGACCATGTATTTCCTTCACTTGTTCTGAGGAGTCGTGGCCATTCGTTTCCCTTTTTTACTTGCATGGACCGATATATTACATGAGCCATACGTGTGAGAAATCCTTGAATCCATGACCGATCTTATAACAAAATAATCACTCATGGAGTGTGTGGCATAAAGGGAATCTTATGGGGCCAAGATTTTTTTTTTTTAATTTTATTTTTTTAAAAAATTTCAACAGTGTTATTAGAGGATTTCGTGATAGAAGTAGAAGAAGGGGTCGCAATTAGGCCATCTTCACATTTCACATTCACCTATCCTGATTCAGTGATGTCGACCGGATGTTTTTCTAAAAGCATAATAATTGATGCTAGGAAGTTTGCGCATTAAATAATTATATTATGAATGTACTTGAGTTCATTTATTCTATTCTTAAGGTCATGGCCCGTTGTGTGGTGCCATGCGGCCGAGTATGCGGGCCACGGGCCAAACCTTCTGAGTCGATAATTTTATAATATAATATTTTAAAATAATATTAGTAAATAATTATTAATATTTTTAAAATATATCTATAAATATTATTATTTTAGTAGCATATGGACGTGCATTTAATGTTTCAATCTCAGTATTTTATATATATCGATAAAAAATTATAAAAAATAAATCATTCATTAGAATTCTTAACAAAAGAGAATTCAAGCCAACAATCACTTATTTGAACGGCAAGCACTTGACCATCAAGCTTTAACTTATATTCTTAATAGATAAAATTTATTTATTAACTTATTCGTAAATATTCATATCACTAAACAAATATTTGATGCACATTTCAGTATTTTATATGTTAATTATTTAAAAAATTATTTTTTAAAAAAATAAAAATAAATATTATTTATTTAATTCTATATGTTCAAAATTTTATTATTCAAAATATATAAAAATTAATTTTTGTGTGCCACCACATTTATATATAATATTTCATAAACTCTTTAAGAACAGTTAATTCATGATTTTTTATTTATATTATAATAAAAATAATAATATTTTTTATAAAAATATTAATATTCTTATATTATATTTTTATCTTAATTTTTTTATTCTTAATATTTTAATCAAAGTTCGATCAAACTAATGATCTATATATAGTAATCTATATCCATATTTATTTTATTTGATGAATATATGGATACATATATTAATCGGAAGTAAAAATTTATATCTATATTTATTTTAAATAAATATTAAAAAATTAAAATGCTAGATGTTTGAATATAAATATGAATGTAAGTTGAATAATTAAATTTTATGATCATAAAATTAAAAATATTATTAAATTTATTAAATTATTAATATATTAAGATATTTATTTAATTTTAAAAAATATATATTATATAAAATTAAAAAAAATATAAATTAAATTAGATATAAATTGGATGATTTCTATCCATAATTATATCTGTTTCTATTTGATAGATTTATAAATATAGGTATGAATATTAGTTTGGTGTTGAAGAAAAATAAATTTAGATAAAAAATTAAATAAGTATTGTTTAATTTATTTTTATTTTTATTTTAAATTAATTCTAATTGAGGGCGCTCGAGAGTAAGCTTTTAAATCAATCGTAATCAATTTGGAGGTCATTGTAGCTTTCTTCTTTTAACCATCAAATCAATTATGATCCTTCTAACTTTCAAATCAATCCTAATCAAATATATTGAAGGATATTTTATTTTTTTTCCGACTTTCAATTCAATCTTAATCAATCGAGCTAGTGAGCATTTTTAATCTTCCTTCCAGCCTATAAATTAATCCTAATAGGACAGGTTAGAGAGCATTTTAATTTTTAATCTTCAAATCAGTCTAGTGAAGCATGCTGAAAAGTACACTATTTTTTTTTTTTTATCGTTTGAATCAATCCCAATCAAATTAGCTTTCAAAACAATCCTAATCGGGCCAACTGGAGCGCACTCTAAGTCTTCCTTCTAGACGTCAAATCAATCCCAATGGAGTGAGTTGGAGGGTATTTTAACCTCCATCGGGCAAGCTAGAGAGCACTTTAGCCTTTCTTCTAGCCTTCAAATCAATCCCAATCAAGCAAGTTAAGAGTATTTTAATCTTTCTTCTAACCCTCAAATCAATCCAGAGTGGGGCATGTTGAAGAGTTGAAGAGTTGAAGAGTATTTTTAGCCTTTCTTCTAACCCAATACGGGTTAAGCACCATGGATAGCACACTCGCATGCGGCCTTATCATTTGCTCATTATATTATATATATATATATATATAGAGAGAGAGAGAGAGAGAGAAAGAGAAGGATAGATTGAACTTCGAATGATCAAAATTCAGTACATATTCGATCAAGTTTTTGATTATTAGATCGACATGCATCTCTAAAATATTTTTGAAAAACAAATAATTTAATAATTAAAAAAAAAATTAAAGATATGTTTTCTTTCTCCTTCTTTTTTTAAATTAAAAAAAATTAAAAAAAGCTTACCTTCTTTTTTTTAAGATTTTTTTTATTTTTTTAAAAATTTTTGGACCTAAAGCGGGCCTTAAAAAAATTTTAAAAATTTTTTCCAACCTTTCATTTTTTTTCATCATGGAAGACGCCTTCTAGGCTTAAAAAAAACTTTAAAATAAATACCTAAAAATATTAATAATAATAAATATTAAATATTAAAATAAATATGGTTATAAAAAAATAAATACTAAAATAAATATAAACTATCGTAGGATAAACATAAAATTTTTATTTATTATATATTATTTATGCTTATTTTAAAGAGTTTATATTTATTTTAAATTATTTATATTTATTTGGACTTGAAGACATCTTCATCAAGGTTGAAGGCGCCTTAAAAAGACTGAATAAATATAAACTATTTATAATAAATATAAACTTAATAGAATAAATATAAACTTCATAGAATAAATACAAACTTCATAAAATAAATATAAATAGTATATAATAAATAAAAATTTTATATTTATTATTTAGTACTGATATTTATTTCAAGAAAATAAGATGTCACATCAACTTTTTTCTCCATTTGCTTTTAGGGTCGGCATTTCAAGATGCTCGTTGATCCAATGGTTAAGAATTCGATCGGATATGGACTGAAATTCGATCGAATGTAGCCCAATCTATCTATATATAGAGAGAGATAGATTATGCTACAGTCAATCGAATTTCAGTCTATATCTGATTGAATTCTTATCCGTTGGATCGACGAGCATCTCGAGATACCGTTCTTAGACGCAAATGGAGGAAAAAATTGATATGACGTCTTCATTTTCTTAAAATAAATACCAACACCAAATAATAAACATAAAATTTTTAGTTATTATATATTGATTATATTTATTTTATGGAGTTTATATTTATTATATAGAATTTATGTTTATTTTATAGAGTTTGTATTTATTATGGATAGTTTGTATTTATTTAGTCTTAAAATGAAGGTGACTTCAAGTCCAAATAAACATAAATAACTCAAAATAAACACAAACTCCATAAAATAAACACCAACAACATATAATAAATAAAAAGTTTATATTTATCTCAAAATAATTTATATTTATTTCAATATTTATTTTTTTATAATTATATTTATTTTAGTATTTATTATTTTTTATAAGCAATGAAAAGAAGATCGGAGCATTCGTGCATTAAATCCTTTCTGAAGGATATCTTAACTCCATAAAAAAAAATTAAAAAAAAAATAAAGGCATCTTCATGCTCTCTGAAGATATTTTTAAATTTTTTTTAATTAATAAATTATTTATTTTTTAGAAAATATTTTAAAAATATATATTGATTCAATGATTAAAAATTTGATCGAATATGCACTGAGTTCCACCGTCGGAATGGAGCGGTTGATTTTACTATTTTTTTTTTCTCACCGACAATCCTCCGTGGCCCAACTCCAGTGCCAACAAGAACTTCACAATAACGTGTCGTTCGATAATTGGAAGTCGGCAGCCGGACCCACCGTAGTTCGAACCTAGACCGCACATGTTTTTAACTTTTCGAAACCAAAGTTAGCCGTCTGGAAGTTACTGAATTCATGAGCTCATCTAACAACCGTGCTACTTTAAATCAAGAACACCCCTCGGTAGTGGACGGCATGCTATTTTCTTTTCATCTGGTCATGGCCGTGACGTATCGATAGCGAAGGATGACACTCATTGCAACCGACGGCTGCCAGCTATCAAATGTGACTGGCCAATTTTTTAGGATCTTTCGGACGAGCGCTCTCCTACCGAAGAAATTAAAAAAAAAAAAAAACAGTACTCATAAATTTTTTTTAAAATAATTAATTTTAAAAATATTATTTTTTTAAAAAAAATAATAAAATTACATGTATAATATATAATTTTAAGATAAAATAATAATAAAAAAATCTATGATTTTAAAAAAAATCGCATCTTCAACGTGTGATTCCTTCATTTTTTTTAATAAATTATCCAAATTTTTTAAATTTAGATATAAATTATTTAAAAATTTAAAAAATATATCATTATATTCTTGAGGTTTATTTTTAATCTATAAAAATTCTCCTCCATATGGATTAAAATGTAGGTTAAAAATAAATCTCAAGGATATAATGATATATTTTTCAAATTTCTAAATATAAATATAATTTATTATTTTTATAATTTAATTTTTTTATTCTCTCATATAGCGCGGTCATTTTTTTATTTATTTATTTATTTTTTACTAAGTTGTTTGTCGAAGTTGGGGAGGGAGGAGGAGGAGACCGCGATAAGATGAGGCCGCGGAGGGTGTGGGGAGCGACCGCTCAAGGTGCGGCACGGATGATGATGGGGCAGAGATGGGAGAGGGGAGACAACGGCTGCGCTGGACCACGAAGGATGGAGGGCACCGGCAGAGGATGAAGGGTGCGAATGGAGGGGCCACCGACCGAGGATGAAATGATGTAGGGTAGGGGTGCAGGGGTTCCTGACGGCCACAGGGTGCGGGCTTCGCCACCGCCAGAGGGGGGAGAGGGGAGGGGAGGGCAGTAGCGGGTGCATCGAGGGAGGGGGGGCGGGAGGTGCTGCAGAAGGGAAGGAAAAGGAGAAAAATGAAAAGAAAGAAAAAAAGAAAAAATTTTGGAGAGATGAAGAAAAAAATTAATATTTTTTATTATTAATTAAAAAATATTATTTATATAATAGTATATTATTTTTTTAAAAAATATTTTTTTAATACTGTACTATTTTTTAAAAATATTATTTTTAAAAATATGTTATTATTAAAAATATAAAACATTATTTTAGAAAATATGTTATTATTAAAAAATAAAAAATTATTTTAGTAAATATTATTAAAAATATGTTATAATTTTAATAAAAATATAAAATATTATTTTAGTAATAATAATAATAATAAAATATTATTATTTTATTAATGATAAAAAAATATTATTGTTTCAATCTATATTATTATTTTAGTAAATTCACTTACCAAATCAATCTAGAATTTTTAAAGTATTTTTTTAAAATAATAATTATATTATTAATTTAAAAATACTATTTATACACTAACATATTATTTTCAAAAATTTTAATTTTTAAAATATAATAATAAAATATTATTTTAATAATATGTTATTATTAATATAATAAATAACATATTTTTATTAACAATATGCTATTATTAATAAAAAAATATTTTTTGAAAATAAAAATAAATAACATATTTATTAACAAAAATAAAAATAATATTTTTATCAATTTTTAAAATAAAATTATTTTTTAAATATGTAGTATCTAGTCTTGTTATCTTCATCCGTCCACTTGTCAAGAGACGCTCTCTGTTCAGCGGACGAACGAGCTGGTAAGGTAGGAGGATCCTGGTCTAATACATGAGTTAACTTCTCGAAATCTAAAATGATTTTAAAGTTTCAAAGCCAATCCTTATAATTGGATCTGGTCAGTCTATGAGTGTCTAGGATACGTGCTAGTGGGTTAGATGCAGATATTTTCAATTTTTTCTATAGAGAGTCAAAGTTTTTAGTTAAATTTTATAATTAAAGACTTGACCAATTTATTTAGAAGTTTAATTTTTAAATAAATTAGCTTTCACTATTTTTCTCGGATTCCTATACTTTTTTTGTAGAAATGCGAAAATCTCTATGATTACTGATTTCTAGTGAGTGGTGCAGTCCCACCAACTGACTCATCATCTCACCTAATAATTATTGGTGATGGGTTAGCTAATGAGTGAACAATTCTTGTTCAATGATTCTCTAATCATGGTGCATCCAAACTTGATCTCTAATTCATGAATCTCACCGTATCCAAAATATTGATCCACTCCTTGGTTAAGTCGGACCCACCATTTGCATATATTGGATTCCTAATTAGATCTCTCACCATATCCAGAATATTGAACCCAATCCATCCTCCAGCCCGTAGCATCTAATGCCTAATAGACATGATTGCGTCTTTCTGATGCAATTGAACCACTATGACCAGCCGAGAACAATCAACCCTGGAAAGGGCTCGTATATCTATGATGGTGGAAGACCTTAGACTTAATCTTTTCTTAGGGAGATTTGATTTAAGTCTCTTTAAACTTGACTTATCATAGCCATAACCATTATGACTAACCTAGTGGTATGAATTAGCTCGGATTGTTAGCCACCTTAGATTAGGACTGGGTCGATAAATATGGTCAAGTAAGTGAGATCGGTGGAAGGAATATGCCATTAACTCGATAAAAATGCATTCGAGTCGAGTAGCTCCCAATTAAAAATCAGTCGATCGTATCTGCCAAACTTACCTTAGATACTAAATTATTGAGCCAGAACCAATCAGATTAGCCTTCAATCCAGACTCTAACCACTGAGCCTAATTAGGTATTAACTTGATCAATCACTCATGTGACTCGACCTTGACCCAGACTTAATCCTATTAGGCTGCTCAATTTAAGTACTCTTGATCCCATCTAACCAACTCTTGATTCAATTTAATCAACCGTTGATCTAATTGAGCTACCCAAGTCTGAACCCAAGTTTATGAATATATCTTAGATTTGAAAAATTCTCAATTTTAGACCTAATATATTTTATAATCTTAATTCTTAATTAAGTTTAGAGTTCATAAACAAAACATGTATATAAAATCCTAGGATTTCAGGATCTAGAGTTTTGTAGAAAATAAGTTTTTAATTTTTGATTAAGGACGAATTCGCAGTACCTCTACACATCATAAAAATATCCCATCGAATGGAAGAAGAGGGCATTTAAATCCTACATCGTTTTTATGATCGAATGACCAAGGAAAATGCCTTAATCAAAAACATGATAAATCTACAAAACTAATTAGATCTACATCATATATCATATATATAAAAAATTGATCTAACTAAAAATATATTTTGCATACATCTCATGTATCATATCATGCATATTTTTAGATCTAAATTATCTTATAAACATCTAAAAAATTAGATTTAAATTTGATCATATTAAATTAAAATTTATTCTAGATAATTTTATAGAACTATTCTACAACTAGTTTAAACATGTATCTATCATATCTCATATGAACAAAATTAAATAAATTTATTTTTTATTTTTTAGATCTAATTATAATATTTATAATATCAAAAATAATAAATAAATAGATTTAAAAATTTTAATTAATCAAATTAAAATTATGATTATGCTAGACTATACATAGAATAATTCTTTTCCTAGTCTAGTCATGCATCTTATACATCTTAGATCTAGATTATTTAATTTTCTTAATTTCTAATTTTAGATCTAATTATATCTAATGTGATATCTGAAATCATCTAATTATCAGATAAAAAATATATTAAAATTAGATCTAATTAATTATGGAACCTGGCTCTGATATCAGTTGAAGGAAAAAAATCTAGTTTTTTGGGTTAGGTTCGTTCAGATCTGATTGGATCAAGAGGAATATTTCAAAAAAAATTTCTCTTAGATCCAAATCAGATCTAAGACTCTTCAGATTTGATCTTATTGATCTGATAAAATAAAATAAAAATAAATTAAATCTAATTTAATTATACCTTTATTTTGTGTAATCTAATTATCCTATGATGATCCCGATGTTTACCTGAGATTTTGGATATAGCCACGCAAGCACCTGGCCTCTATCGGTATCCACTCGAAAGGGATCTGGAGATCTTCTCCTTCTCAATCAATCCTCCAAAAATCAGATCTAGATCTAATCTTGAAGGTCTTCAGAGATTCTTTTGAAGATTAACTGTTGTCTCTTGCAGTTGGACTGCCTTCTTCCTTTTCTGTCGTTTTTTACTTGCTTGGATCGTACCAAACTCGTGCCCAAGAACTCTTGGACGTGGATAAGAGAGAGAGGACATGACAGTGGCATGGAGAAGGAGGGAGAGAAGCTTTGTGGCATGGGCAAAGGACAGAAGCTCTCTATTTTAGGTGCAAGCAGGGTTTATATAGATCCTACTGTGCCATGCAGTGCCTCATCATCCCAACCAATCATGACCCTTTGTGCAATCAGATCTAAATCTGATTGATGGGAAGACATCATCTAATCCAATCAGATGAGAGATCCTTAAAAACCTCTTTAGGTGGCACCAAGACTGGGTCAAACAAGACTTCTTGGCACCACCTAGTTTGATTCCATGAAGCAACCTAGAGTTCCATCTGAATTGAATTCCAACTCTTATCCTCATGGGGTGCACGCCTTCCTAGGCATGTGCCCCCTTCCTGTCTGCTTTTTAGTAGGGGGATAAGACCCCAGGTTCTCTCCTATGAGTGCATGGGTAGATGTCTAAGTGTCCAAGATCAACATTTGATCAATGTCTGAAAATAAGATTTAGCAGATGATGGAAAATAGCAGGTGTTATCTCAAATTCATCTCATAATTAAGATAATCCTTTTCTGATCTGAACAAGCTCTAGTCAGACCAAGTAAAGATTTCTAAGGGAGCCTAAACACATTTGGCTCAGTCGAGACAAACTTTAACAATTATTAAAGAAGAACATTAGGCTCAATCGTGTGCTAGCATGATTTTTTTGAACCTAATTGAATCTTATTCAAATCAATTGAACTAGGTTAGTCCAATTGATGATATCCAGATCCAAACCCTTATTCGTGTGACCTAGTTAGGTTCAGTTCCATATGGTAATGGGATATGTCGCGATCTCTATCATCGATATCATTGAAACACCTTTCGATGGATTAGAACTTTTCTGATTCAGACAACTAGCATGATCGATCATCCAAATCATTCTAATTGCTCCCAAAATCTATTAATGACACCTAGCAACATATGGTGGCAACCCAACAGAACTGAAAGTGAACCTCTTAGTGCAGTTACCTATGTGATTAAGTTCCTCTATCTTGAGCCCTGACCGGATTAGGGTTAAGGTGATCTCGTCAAACCCTAATTTTCGTCATATGAATTAATCATTCGATTCAAGTCCAATGAGAAAATCTTAATAGAAACTCTTTCTATTATTTCACTCTGCCATGGTCATGGGCTTATGGACTTGATTCTCATGATCATCGTAGGGTTACTCCTCATCTACTAAGATAGATAGATCCCCTATTGGTGCAATTAATTCCTATAATGAACATGCTATAGCCAACATACACCTCAGAATTTCGAATGGCTAGGAGACCGAGTTATGGTGTAGTCAAACTATAATACCCTTAAGGTGAACTACCGATGCACCTCAGGTCAAAGAATCAGATACACAACTACAGTTTCGAGCCAGTCATCGACGAGAAGGTAGACTTCCTCATGACTGCTCGAGGTGGTGACGCTCAGTGCGCTCATTCTTTAACGAGTATCTGTACTCTCGCTCCGGTGTTTCTACACCGTAGACTAAAGACTCGTCTACTTTAAAGAAGTGATTATACACCAATCTTCTGAATCAATCACCATCCTCATGATGATCCTATGATCGAAAGCATTTTATGAGTTAATAATGAAAATTCATATCTTAAATTTTCAATTCTTGAAAATAAGAACTATCATTACCATTAACTCAAGGGATATATCACAGACACATTCAAATACACACTGTAATAGAAAATAACCTATTTTATTATTTATAGTCAAAATTATAATTTTGCTCTTAGAAGTGTATTACAAATGTCAGCCAATCTAGCTTCTAGGGCACACATATCTAACAAACTCCCACTTGACCAAAGTCAATTGGCTACAAATCTAAGTTCCATTTTCTCAAGATGGGCTTTGATCTTCTGCTGGCCTAACGGCTTTGTAAGTGAGTATGCCACATTGTCTACAGAGTTAACTATCTAGATCTCGAAGTAATTACGGATGAGGTGGTATCGCCGCTCGATGTATTTGATTTTTTGGTGAGACCTCGACTCCTTAGCAAGGGCTATGGCACCATTATTATCGCAGTACAGAGGAATGGCATCCGATAGCATCACTTCGATCTCTACGGTGAACTTTTTATACCAGAATGTCTTCTTCGTAGCTTCTGACGCAGCGATGTATTCTTCTTCCATGGTGAAATCTGCTATTACTGTCTGCTTGAAACTTTTCCAACTGACAGCACCACCATTACACATAAATAGATTCTCAGATGTCGATTTTCGATCATCTATATCGAACATAAAATCTAAGTCTGTATACCCCTGGACTTGGAGTTTTTCATTACCAAAAACCAACAACATATCCTTAGTTCTTCTCAAGTACTTAAGGATACATTTCACAGAAGTCCAGTGTTCTTCATCTGAATTCGACTGATATCTGCTCGTGACACTCACAGCGTGGGCTATATCAGGTCGTGTACATAACATGGCATACATGAGGCTCCCTATTGTTAAAGTATAAGAAATTTTGCTCATGCATTCAATCTCTTCAGGTATGTTGGAACACATTTTCTTGGAGAGATGATGCCATGTCTGAAGGGTACCAATTCTCTCTTGGAGTTTTCCATGCTAAACCTTTTTAGCACTTTTTCTATGTACATCTTTAGTGAAAAACCTAGCATCCTATTTGGTTTATCTCTATAGACTTTAATTCCTAGAATAAAGGATATTTCTCCTAGGTCTTTCATGAAAAATTTTTTAGATAACCACATTTTAACTGTGGTCAACATGAAAATATCATTTTCAATTAGAAGGATATCATCCACGTACAGTACGAGAAAGATAATAGTGCTCCCACTGATCCTTTTGAAAATATATGATTCTTCCTCATTCTTGATGAAACCAAATAATTCGATCACATCATTAAAATAAATATTCTAGCTCCGAGATGCTTGCTTAAGTTCATATATGGACCTTTGCAGCTTGCATACTTTATGATCAGCATCACTGGATGTGAAACCTAGTGGCTGTTCCATATAGATATCTTCCTTAAGGTATCCATTTAAGAACGTTGTTTTTATGTCCATTTGCCATATTTCATAATCAAAATAGGCTGCAACAGTAAGCAATGTGCGGATGAATTTTAGCATAGCTACTGACGAAAAGGTATCCTGATAGTCAATGCCTTCGCGCTGACTATATCTTTTTGCCACTAATCTAGTTTTGAATATCTTCACATTTCCATCAGCACCAATCTTTTTCTTGTAG
The DNA here is from genome assembly GCA_006176705.1 of Cocos nucifera. NCBI lineage: Eukaryota > Viridiplantae > Streptophyta > Magnoliopsida > Arecales > Arecaceae > Cocos > Cocos nucifera. The sequence continues at coordinate 1,967,165 of QRFJ01000111.1, read as the reverse complement.
ATCCATTTACACCCAATAGGTACTATACCTTCAGGTGGATCTACCAAGGTCCAAACTTGGTTTGAATGCATCGAGTCAATTTTTGACTTCATTGCCTCTAATCATTTCTCGGAGTCGATATCCAATATCACCTCATCATAGGTTTTGGGATCATCACCATGAATCTCATTATCTACGAGAAATATTTTCTCTACTTTCTCTGAAATAGTACCTAAGTACCTCTCAGGAGGATGAAAAATTTTTTTCGATCTACGAGATGGAGGAGGTAGTGATTGTATTGGCTCAACCTGATTTGGTTCCATAAGGTCCTTAGCTCGTTGCTCTTGGAAGACTTTCTCCTCTAGCTTGATCTACTTTCCAATGCCACCATCTTAAATAAATTATTTTTTAAGAAAGATGGCATGTCGACTCACAATCATATTGTGGTCTTCTAGAATGTAGAAATAATATCCTAATGACTCTTTAGGATATCCAATGAATTGAGTTCTAAAAGACCTATAGTCTAATTTGTCTGCTTGTTGTCTTTTGACATAAGCCGGATAATTTCAAATTTTGAGATTACTCAGACTTGATTTCTTATCATGCCATATCTCATACGGTGTGGTAGGAACGGTTTTAGAGAAAATCCTATTCAGTAAATATATTACAGTTAACAGACTATGTCTCCAAAAAAAATCAAAGAGGTCTGTGAAGCTCTTCATGGATCAAATCATATCTAATAGGATCCAGTTTCTCCGTTCTGAAACTTCGTTGAGTTGAGGTGTTCTGATGGAGTCCATTGAGAGACTATGCCATACTGCTTGAGATAGTCCAAGAATTTTCGACTAAGATATTCACCTCTTCAATCTAATCAAAGAACCTTAATGGATTTTTCAGTTTACTTTTCTACTTCATGTCTGAATTTCTTAAACTTTTGAAAGGCTTTAGACTTGTGTCTCAAAAGATACACATACCCATACCGAGATAAATCATCAATGAAGGTTATGAAGTAGACAAAGTTGCTTCTAGCCGGCATATCAAATGGGCCACATACATCAGTATATACTAGGATAAGTAAATTCATGGCCCTTTCCATATGTCCCATAAAAGAAAGCTTAGTCATTTTGCCATAAAGACATGATTCATAAATTGGATATGACTCGGAAGTCAACGGACTCAATAGCTCGATTTTTTCCAATTTGTTAATCCTATCTTCTGCTATATGATCTAGCCTTAGGTGCCATAGATACCTATCATTTGGACTATCCTTGGGTCATTTTGATCTTATGGTATTCACATTTAGCTCGATATTAAAGACAGATACATCAATATGTAACTAGTAGAGACCGTTAATAAGAAAATCACTTGTAATTTTATTTTTTTCATAAAAATATTATAATGGTCCTTAAGAAAACTAATTACATAGTCTTCTTATGCTAAACATGAAACTGAAATTAAATTTCTGCTTGCAGCAGGCATATAATAACAATCCTTAAGTACTAAATCTAAGCTAAATGGTAGTCGAAGAGGGTAGGTTCCCACGGCCACAGTAGCAATCCTTGCTTCATTTTTGATGCATAGGATCTCTTACCATCCCTCAGCCTCCTGCTATCCTCAAGATCCTGCATGAAAGTGCACAAATAAGCACTAGAACCAGAGTCAAGCACCGAACTAGATGCAGAAGAAATTGTAAGGTTAGATTCAATAATGAGTATACCTCCAGAAGGACATGTCTTCTTCTTATTCTTCAAGATGGCTGGGTATGTAGGACAGTTTCGCTTTCAGTGGCCGTCAGTATTACAATAAAAATATTTTTTTTGTCAGCAGCCTTCTTTTTCAGCTCTATCTTTTTTTGTTTTCTTCTTCCACCTTCTGTCTTTTCACAGACTTCTTCTTCTTTCTAAAAAATTTTCTCTTAAAAGAAGTTCGTTCCATAGCAAGTACTGAGCCTTTAGAATCTTTCATGGAAAACTCAACAGTAACCAGTATATTCATAAGCTCGATCAGGGTATTCTAAAGTTTATGCATATGATAGTTCATGATGAACTGCTCATACGCATCAGTCAAAGATTGTAGAATTATATCATTCTGCAAATTCTGGTTCACTCCGAGCTTCTCAAGCTCTTTCAAGTCCTTGATCATCATCAGATAATGATCTTGGACTGACTGTCCATCACGCATTTTAGTCTTAAATAGTCATTTAGTGATCTAATATTTGGCTGCGCGACTCTATTCACCAAACAACTCTTGCAGATAAGCCAACATTTGGTGGACAGTCTTGATATCTTCATATTGGTGCTGAAGCTCATCAGATATCGAGCCTAACATATAATATCTGGCCTTATTATCTTCATTCATTCACTTATCAAGAGATGCTCTCTGTTCAGCGGACGAATGAGCTGATAAGATGGGGGGATCCTGGTCCAATATATGAGTTAACTTTTCAAAATTCAAAATGATTTTGAAATTTTGGAGCCAATCCTTATAATTAGATCCGATCAGTCTATGGGTGTCCAGGATACGTGCTAGTGGATTGGACGCAAATATTTTCATTTTTCTTATAGAGAGTTAAAATTTTTAGTTAGATTTTATAATTAAGACTTGATCAATTTATTTAAAAATTTAATTTTTAAATAAATTAGCTTTCACTATTTTCTCGGATCCCTACACTTTCTCTGTAGAGATGCAAAAATCTTTATGATTACTGATTTCTAGTGGATGGTGCAGTCCCACCAACTAACTCATCACCTTACCTAACAGTTATTGGTGATGAGTTAGCCAATGAGTGAACAACTCTTATCCAATGATTCTCTAATCATGGTGCATCCAAACTTGGTCTCTAATTCATGAATCTCACCATACCCAGAATATTGATCCACTCCTTAGTTAAGTCGGATCCATTATTTGCACAGATTGGATTTCTAATTGGATCTCTTACCGTATCCAAAATATTGAGCCCAATCCATCCTCCAGCCCGTAGCATTCAATGCCTAATAGATATGGTTGCGTCTTTCCGATGCAACTGAACCACTATGACCAGCCGAGAGCAATCAACCTCGAGAATAATGATGAAAGACCTTAGACTTAATCTTTTCTTAGGAAGATTTGATTTAGGTCTCTTTAAACTTGACTTGTCATAGCCATAACCATTATGACTAACCTAATGGCATGGGTTAGCTCAGATTGTTAGCCACCTTAAATCAGGACTGGGTCGACAAATATGATCAAGTAAATGAGATCGGTGGAAGGAATATGCCATTAACTCGATAAAAATGCATTCGAGCTGAGTAGCTTCCAATTAAAAATCAGTCGATCGTATCTGTCAAACTTATCTTAGACACCAAATTGTTGAGCTAGAACCAATAGAATTAGCCTTCAATCCAGACTCTAACCACTGAGCCTAATTGGTCTTAATTTGATCAATCACTCATATGACTCGACCTTGATCCAGACTTAATCCTATTAGGCTAGTCAATTTAAGCACTCTTGATCCCATCTAATCAACTCTTGATTCGATTTGATCAACCGCTAGACCTAATTGAGCTACCCAAGCTCAAACTCAAGTTTATGAATATGTCTTAAATTTAAAAAATTCTTAATTTTAGATCTAACATATTTTATAATCTTAATTCTTAATTAAGTTTAGAGTTCATAAATAAAACATGTATATAAAATTCTAGAATTTTAGGATCTAGGATTTTGCAGAAAATAAGTTTTTGATTTCTGATTAAGGACGAACGCGCAGCACCCCTACGTATCATAAGAACACTCCATCGAATAGGAGGAGAGGGCGTTTAAATCCTACTTCGTTCTTATGATCGGATGATCAAGAGGAATGTCTTAATCAGAAACATGATAAATCTACAAAATTAGTTAGATCTACATCATATATCACATATATAAAAAATTAATCTAACTAAAAATATATTTTGCATACATCTTATGTATCATATCATGCTTATTTTCAGATCTAAATTATCTCATAAATATCTAAAAAATTATATTTAAATTTAATTATATCAAATTAAAATCTAGATAATTTGTAGAACTATTCTACAATTAGTCTAAATATGCATCTATCATATCTCATATAAATAATTAAATATTTATTTTTTACTTTTTAGATCAATTATAATTATAATGTTGGTGCAGAAATCCGTCGCCGCCGGAGGTCGCCGAAATCGAGGCCGCTGAGCGCCGCCGGGGACCTGCAAAACGAAGTCCCGTCCGGAACCGGTGGGGTGGTGGCTCCGGCAGGACCCTCCGACGGTCAAGTTAGTTTCCGGCCAACAGTAATGGAGTGCTCGGAATGAGTTCCGGAGCTTAGAGATGTGGAGGAGAGCTTAGAGAGTCGAGAGTTCAGAGAGCTTAGCCTTAGCGTGTCGGGAGGGTCCTTTATATAGTGGAGCTTGATGGTGACAACTGCAGCCTTGTATGTCGGGAGGGGTCCTTTTATAGCGGAGCTTAGTTGATGGTGACGGCCGCCGTGCTGGCGGGCCGCTCGAGGTTCGGCGGAGAGGACGGTCACGTGGGGCCGTGATCGTGGGAGCCGCCGGTGACGGGAGCCAGTGCGGCCGGATCGGGAGCCAGTCGGCGGGAGGGTGACAGCCATCGCCGCCTGACAGTGGGTCGCTATCGCCGCGGCGACTGCGGTGATGGCCGCAGAGCTTGCCGAATGAAGGGTTGAAGGCCTTCGTCGTGTGCCCATTTCGGAGGAGTTCGGGCTCCTGAAGAGGAAGATAGGAGGGAGTTCGGCTCCCATAGGCGTCTGGCTGGAGGTATGCAGCTAAGGCTCGTCCGCTGAAGAGTTCGGCTGCTGAGAATCCGAAGCTCGGCCGTTTGGAGGTTCGGCCGGCTGTTGGACTTCGGCTGAGGCTTGGACACTTGAGAGTTCGGTAGGAGCTCGGTCGGCCGAAGTTTGATGAGGGCGACCGCTGAGGAGTTCGATGAGTGACGACTGCTGAGGAGTTCGGGCTCCAGTGACGACTGCTGAGGAGTTCGGCTCCGAGTGACGACCGCTTGGGGATTCCCTAAAGCCCGTCCGCTGAGGAGTTCGGCCGCTGAGAGGACTTCATTGAAGCTCGGCCGCTTGGAGTCGGTCCGAAGGAGTTCGGCCGTGGTCCGGAGTCGGCCGCCCGAAGGAGCTCGGCCGGAAGCTCAGTTCGGCCTGCTGGGAAGTTCGGCCGCTGGGAGTTCGGCCCGGAGCCTGGGGCTGGGGAGTTCGGCAGCTAGGTAGTTCGGCCCGGACCTTGGCGCAGGGGAGTTCGGCCTCTAGGCAGTTCGGCCCGGACCTTGGCGCAGGGGAGTTCGGCCTCTAGGCAGTTCGGCCGTGGTAGGGGCTCGGCCTGGCGCCTGGCGCTAAAGCTCTTCAGCGGCTACTGGTTACATTGGGCTGAGCGTCGGGCCGGGCTTCGGCAGGAGCGGGATTTATCCCCAACAGTAGCCCCCCCACTCCCGAGTTCAAAAATTGAAGGAAGGGAGTACCAAAACAGACTGCGAAGTCTTCTTCCAGGCTCCGCATTTGTTGCAGCTGAAGTCTTCTTCGGGCAGGCTCCGCATTCTCCAGCCAATATTGCAGCTGAAGCTGAAGTTGAAGCTGAGGCTTGGCCAATATTGGCTGAAGTTGAAGCTGAGGCATCTCCCCAGTCGATGTTTGGAGTTGAAGTGGGACTCGTTTCCAGCCAAAATTGGTGAAGCCGATGTTGAGGCCGGAGTCAATGTCGCCCCCCGTGGTCAGGGTCGGAGTTGACATTGCCTTCATCAACCGAAGTCGATTCGGGGGAGACCTCCTCTTTTGCAGTCAAGGTTATGATCGCTTGGGGGAGATCCCGTCTCCCGCTGATGCTGACACCGAAGTTGAAGCTGAGGTCCGAAGGAGACCTCGTCTTCTGCAGTGAAGCTTGCCGTAGACTCTGGGGCTCGGCCTTGGACCTTGCTCACGTTAGGACGAGGTTCTCCTCTTGTTCCCTAACGGGCTGTGGGGGCACATCCGGACCGTCGTCCGAGCTTCTCCCCCCATCCCGTCCTTCGTGGAACGGGGCCTTCGACTTTGCTCACGCTAGGACGAGGTTCTCCTCCTGTTCCTAGCCGGCTGTGGGGGCACATGGAGGACCGTCGTCCTCGCCTTCTCCCCCCATCCCGTCCTTTGTGGACGGGGCCTTCGACTTTGCTCACGCTAGGACGAGGTTCTCCTCCTGTTCCTAGCCGGCTGTGGGGGCACATGAGGACCGTCGTCCTCGCTTCTCCCCCCATCCCGTCCTTTGTGGACGGGGCCTTCGACTTTGCTCACGCTAGGACGAGGTTCTCCTCCTGTTCCTAGCCGGCTGTGGGGGCACATGAGGACCGTCGTCCTCGCTTCTCCCCCCATCCCGTCCTTTGTGGACGGGGCCTTCGACTTTGCTCACGCTAGGACGAGGTTCTCCTCCTGTTCCTAGCCGGCTGTGGGGGCACATGAGGACCGTCGTCCTCGCTTCTCCCCCCATCCCGTCCTTTGCGAACGGGGCCTTTCGACTTTGCTCGTGCTAGGACGAGGTTCTCCTCCTGTTCCTAGCCGGCTGTGGGGGCACATGAGGACCGTCGTCCTCGCTTCTCCCCCCATCCCGTCCTTTGTGGAACGGGGCCTTCGACTTTGCTCGTGCTAGGACGAGGTTCTCCTCCTGTTCCTAAACCTTTGTGCTAGGACGAGTTCTGTGTTTAACCGTTGTTCCCGCTCATCTTATCTCTAGCCGAGGTTGTCAACGTCGCTCGGGAGAGATCTTATCTCTAGCCGAGGTTGGTGCTCGTGTTAGGACGAGGTTCTCCTCCTGTTCCTAACCGAGGTTGTTCGTCGCTCGGGAGAGATCTTATCTCTAAGCCGAGGTTGTCAAGGTCGCTCGGGAGAGATCTTATCTCTAGCCGAGGTTGGTGCTCGCTAGGACGAGGTTCTCCTCCTGTTCCTAATCCCACTTGACCAAAGTCAATTGGCTACAAATCTAAGTTCCATTTTCTCAAGATGGGCTTTGATCTTCTGCTGGCCTAACGGCTTTGTAAGTGAGTATGCCACATTGTCTACAGAGTTAACTATCTAGATCTCGAAGTAATTACGGATGAGGTGGTATCGCCGCTCGATGTATTTGATTTTTGGTGAGACCTCGACTCCTTAGCAAGGGCTATGGCACCATTATTATCGCAGTACAGAGGAATGGCATCCGATAGCATCACTTCGATCTCTACGGTGAACTTTTTTATACCAGAATGTCTTCTTCGTAGCTCTGACGCAGCGATGTATTCTTCTTCATGGTGAAGATCTGCTATTACTGTCTGCTTGAAACTTTTCCAACTGACAGCACCACCATACACATAAATAGATTCCTCAGTGTCGATTTTCGATCATCTATATCGAACATAAAATCTAAGTCTGTATACCCCTGGACTTGGAGTTTTTCATTACCAAAAACCAACAACATATCCTTAGTTCCTTCTCAGTGTACTTAAGGATACATTTTACAGAAGTCCAGTGTTCTTCATCTGAATTCGACTGATATCTGCTCGTGACACTCACAGCGTGGGCTATATCAGGTCGTGTCATATACATGGCTACATGAGGCTCCCTATTGTTAAAGTATAAGAATTTTGCTCATGCATTCAATCTCTTTCAGGTATGTTGGAACACATTTTCTTGGAGAGATGCCATGTCTGAAGGGTACCAATTCTCTCTTGGAGTTTCCATGCTAAACCTTTTAGCACTTTTTCTATGTACATCTTTAGTGAAAAACCTAGCATCCTATTTGGTTTATTCTATAGACTTTTAATTCCTAGAATAAAGAGATATGTTCTCCTAGGTCTTTCATGAAAAATTTTTTAGATATACCACATTTTAACTGTGGTCAACATGAAAATATCATTTTCAATTAGAAGAATATCATCCCACGTACAGTACGAGAAAGATAATAGTGCTCCCACTGATCCTTTTGAATATATGATTCTTCCTCATTCTTGATGAACCAAAATAATTCGATCACATCATTAAAAATAAATATTCTAGCTCCGGAGATGCTTGCTTAGTTCATATATGGACCTTTGCACGCTTGCATACTTTATGACTCACCATCACGGATGATGAAACCTAGTGGCTGTTCCATATAGATACTTCCTTAAGGTATCCATTTAAGAACGTTGTTTTTATGTCCATTTGCCATATTTCATAATCAAAATAGGCTAACTAGCAACATGTAGGAATCGGTGAAATATTTAAGCATAGCTACTGACGAAAAGGTATCCTGATAGTCAATGCCTTCCGCGCTGCTATATATTTTTGCCACTAATCTAGTTTTGAAATATCTTCACATTTCCATCAGACCAATACTTTTTCTTGTAGATCCATTTACAACCAATAGGTACTATACCTTCAGGTGGATCTACCAAGGTCCAAACTTGGTTTGAATGCATCGAGTCAATTTTTGAACTTCATTGCCCTCTAATCATTTTCTCGGAGTCGATATATCCAATATCACCTCATCATAGTTTTGGGATCATCACCATGATATCTCATTATCTAGAGAAATATTTCTCTACTTTCTCTGAAATAGTACTAAGTACCTCTCAGGAGGATGAAAAAATTTTTTTCGATCTACGAGATGGAGGAGGTAGTGATTGTATTGGCTCAACCTGATTTGGTTCCATAAGGTCCTTAGCTTCGTTGCTCTTGGAAGACTTTCTCCTCTAGCTTGATCTACTTTCCAATGCCACCAATCTTAAATAAATTATTTTTTAAGAAAGATGGCATGTCGACTCACAATCATATTGTGGTCTTCTAGAATGTAGAAATAATATCCTAATGACTCTTTAGGATATCCATGAATTGAGTCTCTAAAAGACCATATAGTCTAATTTGTCTGCTTGTTGTCTTTTACATAAGCCGGATAATTTCAAATTTTGAGATTACTCAGACTTGATTTCTTATCATGCCATATCTCATACGGTGTGTAGGAACGGTTTTAGAGAAAATCCTATTCAGTAAATATATTACAGTTAACAGACTATGTCTCCAAAAAAAATCAAAGAGGTCTGTGAAGCTCTTCATGGATCAAATCATATCTAATCAAGGATCCAGTTTCTCCGTTCTAAACTTCGTTGAGTTGAGGTGTTTCTGATGGAGTCCATTGAGAGACTATGCCATATGCTTGAGAAGTCCAAGAATTTTCGACTAAGATATTCACCTCTTCAATCTAATCAAAGAACCTTAATGGATTTTTCAGTTTACTTTCTACTTCATGTCTGAAATTTCTTAACTTTTGAAAGGCTTTAGACTTGTGTCTCAAAAGATACACATACCCATACCGAGATAAATCATCAATGAAGGTTATGAAGTAGACAAAGTTCCTTCTAGCCGGATATCAAATGGGCCACATACATCAGTATATACTAGATAAGTAAATTCATGGCCCTTTCCATATGTCCCATAAAAGAAAGCTTAGTCATTTTGCCATAAAGACATGATTCATAAATTGATATGACTCGGAAGTCAACGGACTCAATAGCTCGATTTTTTCCAATTTGTTAATCCTATCTTTCTATATGATCTAGCGCTTAGGTGCCATAGATACCTATCATTTGGACTATCCTTGGGTATTTTGATCTTATGGTATTCACATTTAGCTCGATATTAAAGACAGATACATCAATATGTAACTAGTAGAGACCGTTAATAAGAAAATCACTTGTAATTTTATTTTTTTCATAAAAATATTATAATGGTCCTTAGAAAACTAATTACATAGTCTTCTTATGCTAAACATGAAACTGAAATTAAATTTCTGCTTGCAGCAGGCATATAATAACAATCCTTAAGTACTAAATCTAAGCTAAATGGTAGTCGAAGAGGGTAGGTTCCACGGCCACAGTAGCAATCCTTGCTTCATTTTTTGATGCATAGGATCTCTTACCATCCCTCAGCCTCCTGCTATCCTCAAGATCCTGCATGAAAGTGCACAAATAACACTAGAACCAGAGTCAAGCACCGAACTAGATGCAGAAGAAATTGTAAGGTTAGATTCAATAATGAGTATACATCCAGAAGGACATGTCTTCTTCTTATTCTTCAAGATGGCTGGGTATGTAGGACAGTTTGCTTTCAGTGGCCGTCAGTATTACAATAAAAATATTTTTTTTGTCAGCAGCCTTCTTTTTAGCTCTATCTTTTTTGTTTTCTTTCTTCCACCTTCTGTCTTTTCACAGACTTTTTCTTCTTTCTAAAAAATTTTTTCTCTTAAAAAGAAGTTCGTTCCATATAGGCAAGTATGAGCCTTTAGAATCTTTCATGGAAAACTCAACAGTAACCAGTATATTCATAAGCTCGATCAGGGTATTCTAAAAGTTTATCATATGATAGTTCATGATGAACTGCTCATACGCATAGTCAAAGATTGTAGAATTATATCATTCTGCAATTCTGGTTCACTCCGGCTTCTCAAGCTCTTCAAGTCCTTGATCATCATCAGATAATGATTCTTGGACTGACTGTCCATCAGCGCATTTTAGTCTTAAATAGTCATTTAGTGATTATATTTGGTGCTGCGCGACTCTATTCACCAAACAACTCTTGCAGATAAGCCAACATTGGTGGACAGTGTCTTGATATCTTCATATTGGTGCTGCAAGCTCATCAGATATCGAGCCTAACATATAATTATCTGGCCTTATTTCTTCATTCATTCACTTATCAAGAGATGCTCTCTGTTCAGCGGACGAATGAGCTGATAAGATGGGGGGATCCTGGTCCAATATATGAGTTAACTTTTCAACTTCAAAAATGATTTTTGAAATTTTGGAGCCAATCCTTTATAATAGATCCGATCAGTCTATGGGTGTCCAGGATACGTGCTAGTGGATTGGACGCAAATATTTTCATATTTTCTATAGAGAGTTAAAATTTTTAGTTTAGATTTTTATAATTAAGACTTGATCAATTTATTTAAAAATTTAATTTTAAAAATAAATTAAGCTTTCACTATTTTCTCGGATTCCCTACACTTTCTCTGTAGAGATGCAAAAATCTTTATGATTACTGATTTCTAGTGGATGGTGCAGTCCACCAACTAACTCATACCTTACTAACAGTTATTGTGATGAGTTAGCCAATGAGTGAACAACTCTTATCCAATGATTCTCTAATCATGGTGCATCCAACTTGGTCTCTAATTCAGATGGATCTCACCATACCAGAATATTGATTCCACTCCTTAGTTAAGTCGGATCCATTATTTTGCTACAGATTGGATTTCTAATTGGATCTCTTACCGTATCCAAATATTGACGCCCAAATCCATAACCTCCAGCCGTAGCATTCAATGCCTAATAGATAATGGTTGCGTCTCTTTCCGATGCAATGAACCATATGGACGCAGCCGAGAGCAATCAACCTCGAGAATAATGATGAAGACCTAGACTTAAATCTTTCTTAGGAAGATTTGATTTAGGTCTTTTAAACTTGACTTGTCATAGCCATAACCATTATGACTAACCTAATGGCATGGGTTAGCTCAGATTTGTTAGCCACCTTAAATCAGGACTGGGTCGACAAATATGATCAAGTAAATGAGATCGGTGGAAGGAATATGCCATTAACTCGATAAAAATGCATTCGAGCTGATGCTTTCCAATTAAAAATCAGTCGATCGTATCTGTCAAACTTATCTTAGCCACCAAATTGTTGAGCTAGAACCAATAGAATTAGCCTTCAATCCAGACTCTAACCACTGAGCCTAACTTGGTCTTAATTTGATCAATTCACTCATATGACTCGACCTTGATCCAGACTTAAATCCTATTAGGCTAGTCAATTTAAGCACTCTTGATCCCATCTAATCAACTCTTGATTCGATTTGATCAACGCTAGACCTAATGGAGCTACCCAAGCTCAAACTCAAGTTTATGAATATGTTTAAATTTAAAAAATTCTTAATTTTAGATCTAACATATTTTATAATCTTAATTCTTAATTAAGTTTAGAGTTCATAAATAAAACATGTATATAAAATCTAGAATTTTAGGATTCTAGATTTGCGAAGAATAAGTTTTTGATTTCTGATTAAGGACGAACGCGCAGCACCCCTACGTATCATAAGAACACTCCATCGAATAGGAGGAGAGGGCGTTTAAATCCTACTTCGTTCTTATGATCGGATGATCAAGAGGAATGTCTTAATCAGAAACATGATAAATCTACAAAATTAGTTAGATCTACATCATATATCACATATATAAAAAATTAATCTAACTAAAAATATATTTTGCATACATCTTATGTATCATATCATGCTTATTTTCAGATCTAAATTATCTCATAAATATCTAAAAAATTATATTTAAATTTAATTATATCAAATTAAAATTTATTCTAGATAATTTAGTAGAACTATTCTACAATTAGTCTAAATATGCATCTATCATATCTCATATAAATAAAATTAAATAAATTTATTTTTTACTTTTTAGATCTAATTATAATATTTATAATTGTTGGTGCAGAAATCCGTCACCGCCGGAGGTCGCCGAAATCGAGGCCGCTGAGCGTCGCCGGGGACCTGCAAAACGAAGTCCCGCCCGGAACCGGTGGGGTGGTGGCTCCGGCAGGACCCTCCGACGGTCAAGTTAGTTTCCGGCCAACAGTAATAGAGTGCTCGAAATGAGTTCCGGAGCTTAGAGATGTGGAGGAGAGCTTAGAGAGTCGAGAGTTCAGAGAGCTTAGCCTTAGCATATCTGGAGGAGGGCCCCTTTTATAGTGGAGCTTGATGGCGATGGCTGCTGTCGTGTGCTGGCGGGCCGCTCGAGGCTCGGCGGAGTCAGTCTCTCGGGGAGGTGCCGTACGCGGTAGGGTTGGCGGTGATAGCTGTAGCCGCATGCTGGCGGGTCACTCGAGGTTCGACGGAGCCAGTCTCACGGGATGGTGACGGCCGCAGCCGCGTGCTGGCGGGCCGCTCGAGGTTCGGCGGAGCCAGTCCCACGGGACGGTGACGGCCGTAGCCGCGTGCTTGACGGGCCGCTCGAGGTTTCGACGGAGCCAGTCCCACGGGACGGTGACGGCCGTAGCCGCATGCTGGCGGCGCCGTCTGAGGTTCGACGGAGCCAGTCCCATGGGATGGTGACAGCTCGCCTCCTCATAGTGTTGCTATGTATCTCGGGGGACTGACTGGTGGATGGTTCGTGAGGAGTCTTGGTGTTCTTCCTGGAGGTGGAAGTTGAATGGCCTGTCGTCGTAGGTGTTGCCATATGATCGATCATCCAAATCATTCTAATTGCTTCCAAAATTTACCAGTGACACCTAGCAGGCATATGGTGGCAACCCATCAGAATTGAAAAGTGAATCCTCTTGGTGCATAGTTACCTGTGTGATTAAGTTTTTCTATCTTGAGCCCTGACCGAATTAGGGTTAAGGTGATCTCGTCAAACCCTAATTTTTGTCATATGAATTAATCATTCGATTCAAGTCCAATGAGAAAATCTTAATAGAAACTCTCTATTATTTCACTCTGCCCTGGCCATGGGCTTATGGACTTGATTCTCATGATCATCATACGGCTATTCCTCATCTACCGAGGTAGATAGATCCCCTATTGGTATAATCTAATTTCTATAATGAACATGCTATAGCCAACATACACCTCAGAATTTTGAATGGCTAGAAAATCGAGTTATGGTATAGTCAAACTATAACACCCTCAAGGTAAACTACCGATGCACCTCAGGTCAAAGAACCAGACACACAACTATAGCTTCGAGCCAGTCATCGATGAAAAGGTAGACTTTCTTATGACTGCTCGAGGTGGTCATGCTCAGTGCCCTCATTTTCTAACGAGTACCAGTACTCTCGCTTCGATGTCTCTACGTCGTAGACTCAAGACTCATCTACTTTAAAGAAGTGATTGTACATCAACCTTCTAAATCAGTCACCATCTTCATGATGATCCTACGGTCGAAAGCATTTTATGAGTTAATAATGAAAATTCATATCTTAAATTTTTAACTCTTGAAAATAAGAACTATCATTACCATTAACTCAAAGAATATATCACAGACACTTTCAAATACACACTGTGATAGAAAATAATTTATTTATTATTTATAGTTAAAATTATAATTTTACTCTTAGAAGTATATTACAAGTATCAACCAATCTGACTTCTAGGGCACATATATCTAACATAGTTATATAATCATTTTTTCCACCAAAATTGCTTAACCTCCTTCCTGCCAATTATCCTGCCTCATTTGAGATCTCTCCACATACTTCGCCACTTTGATTTTAAGTTGTATCAATACCTCCCCCTTGAGAGGACCCTTGTCCCCAAGGGTCAAAAGCTGGGTGCTGAAGCTAGATAATTGAGGTATACTCCCATGTGGCAGCTTCAGTAAGCTTGCTTCTCCATTTTACTAACCATTGTATTGCTGCGTTATTATATTGCTTCACCATCATAGTGTATAAGATAGTCTCAGGTTTTGGACTGGTAGTTTGCTGCCTCCAGTCTAGTGGAATTATGAGGTTGGCAGTGGTAGTCCTAATGTGCTTCTTAAGGAGTGAGACATGGAAAGTATGGTGTATAGTTGATCCTAGGGGTGAAAGCAACTTGTAAGCAATAGGACCTACCTTCTCAAGCACCTGGAAAGGTCCATAGTATCTAGGAGCCAGTTTTTGATTACTTCTTTGTTGTACTGATATCTACCTATATGGTTGCAACTTCTAGTAAACCCAATCACCTACTGAGAAAACCCTTTCACTCCTATGTGCATCTACAATCTGTTTCATTCTATTTTGAGCAACAGCTAGGTGATGTTTAAGTGTTTGAATTGCCAATTTCCTGGCTTGCAAACTTCTATCAACCATTGTACTGAGTGCTTCTTTAGGAATATATGGAATGTATAAGGGGGTGGTTGACCATACTGAATCTCATATGGTGTTATCAGTGCAGCTGAATGATATGTGGTGTTATACCTCCATTCTGCTAATGCTAGCCACTTAAACCATTCATGGGGGTACTCAAAACACACACACCTTAGATAACTATTTAGGCATCTATTAGGACTTCAGTTTGCCCATCACTCTATGGATGATATGAAGAGGACAAGTGTAGGTCAGTTTCCTGCAATGCAAAGAGTTCTTGCCACAAACTACTAATAAAGATTGGGTCCCTATCACTCACTATCTGTTCTAGAAAGACATGGAATTTAAAAATGTGCTCCATATAGGCTTGAGCAACAGTAAAAGCTGTGTAAGGGTGACTAAGAGCTACAAAATATGCATACTTGCTCAGCCTATCTACCACTACTATAATCACTTCCTTTCCTTTAGAATTAGGTAATCCATCTATGAAGTCCAAGGACACACTAGTCCATACTATTTCTAGAATTGGGAGAGACTGTAAAAGTCTCAGATATGCTACTGTATCAGATTTACATTGTTGGCAAATGGAGCACCCTAGTATGAAGGACTGAACATCTCTTTTGAGCCCCTTCCAATAAAATAAGGAAGAGATCCTTTTGTAAGTGGCTTGAATTCCAGAATGCCCCCCAACTGGTGATGCATGTAGCTAATTCATAATATGAGTTCTCAAATTGTCCAGCTTACCTACTATCAACTTTTCCTTCCTCATCGACTTGTCACGTTGCCAAGTATATTTAGGATGGCTTCCAGGATCAGATTTCAATTGTTTGATCAGTTCAACTAATGTGGAATCTTGTTGTCATGAACCTTGAATCTATTCTAAGAGGTTTGTAGAAATTGTAGAAAGAGCCATAGCCATAATCTCAGCTTCCTGCACCCTGGAAAGGGCATCTGCCACAATGTTTTCCTTGCCCTTCTTGTAGTGCACCTCATAATTGTAACCCATTAACTTGGCTATCCATTGTTGCTAGAAGGGAGTTGAGATCTTTTATTCTAGAATGTATTTTAAGCTTTGTTGATATGTTTTGATAACAAAATATCTGCCCATTAAGTACTGGTTCCATTTTTGTACTGCCATTACTAGTGCCAAGAGCTCCTTTTCATATGCAGACAATCCCAAGTGTGATGTAGCTAGGGCCTTGCTAAGGAAAGAGATGGGGTGCCCATTTTAAGTTAGAACAACACCAATTCCCACTCTTGAAGCATCAGTTTTCGCGGTAAACTCTTTAGAAAAATCAAGCAATGCTAAAATAGGAGTTGTAGTCAAAGCCACCTTAAGAGTATTGAAAGCAACAATGGCAAAATCATTCCACACAAATAAATCCTTCTTGAGTAGCTCTATAAGAGGATTGGCAATGGAACCATAGTTCTTCACAAGCCTCCTATAATACCCTATAATTCCCAGAAAACTCCTTAATTGCTTAAGAGTAGTAGGCTTTGGCCATTATGTGATAGCTTTGATTTTGCTAGGATTAATGGAGACTCCTTTCCCAGATATGATATTGGTGCCCAAGGATGGCTATCCAAGAGGGGAGGTGAATTGGATATTTCAAAAATTTTTTGACTAATGTGCAGATTTGAATGATTTAAACTAAGTAATGTGCACACAATAGATAATGAAACAAGCTTTATAATGTGCAGTGAATGAAAGCAATAAAGTAAAAAATACACAAATACAAACATATAAATTTTATAGTGGTTCGATGCCAAACTCAGCACCTACGTTTACTTCCCAAGTATATCCCTTGAAAATTTAACTATAATTCTCAACAAGAATTACAGTCCAATTATTTTTCAGGCTTATAATCAAACCTAGTTGAATTTTTCTAGCTCACCAACCAAAATCATACATGATTATTTTTCGGACTTACAATCAATCCAGTTGATTTTTTTTTGATCATCAATCAAAACCTCATAAGTGATTATTTTTCTCCGGACTAACAATCAACCCCAATTGATTTTATCCTTGGCTCACCAATCAAACCAATACAATGTCCAACTCAAGACTTGGACCGATCCAAGTTTCTCATCCCAAAAAATTTGAAATAAAATATAAAATTATAATTTAAAATAAACTCTTTTGAAGCACAAGAGAAGACAATCTAAGTTGCTTTGCTTGTAAGGTTAATTTCTTTTCCTTGAATAAATGAGAGACTATGACGCTTCTTGATTCTCTTCACTCTTGCTCTCACTTGCTTGAGGATGTTTTGTAGTGGAAGGACAAAGGATCACTAAAAAAAATAACTCCTTTCTTCTTTTCAACTCATTTCTTAGCTTTCTCAAATAATACTCAATATACTCTCTAAAGCATATTTTTAATGCTCCAAGTATTTTCTTATATATTTCAGAGATTTTTTACTATTACAAGTCACCAACATAGGCTTCTAAAAGTGATCTAGCCATTGGAGAAGAGAAAATAGCCGTTGGAAAGCTATTAGGATGAAAAAGCTACAGTTCTGAAAACTAGCCATTACAGGCACTGGGTTGGCTCAGTTCCACTGGGTTGGCTTAGTTTATAGTTGGATCGGCTCAGTCCTCTGAGTCTTGAAAATTTTATTTTCTATGCTTTCTATCTTTTATTTTCACTGAGACTAGGTTGGCTCAGTTCCAAACTAGATTGGCTCAGTTTGCGTGCCATATGTGTCAAAGACAGTTTATCAGCCTTTCTTCTTCAAATTGATTTATAAGCCAGATTTGCCTTTTTGACTTGATTTTATCTTCATTAAATCCTCTTGAAGAATGCGTCCAATCTTGAATTTCTTTTCTCATATCTTAAGTGGTGTTTCTTTACTTGAATTTTGAAAAATATTTGAAATTTGCAAGTATTTGAATTCTACAACTACATAACCCTATAAACAACATTAGTAACTTATATTTAAAACTCTTTGTCATCATCAAAATTAATCTTTGGGTCAACAATCTCTTCTTTTTTGATAATGACAAAATTTTTGAGTATATGCAAATAATATGTAGTGAGTTTCTAAAAGATTACATATTTATAAAATATGAAACCACTAAACAATAAACTTTATCCTAGTTAAACTCAAGCATTTACTCAATAATAACTCTCCCATTTTTTGACAATATCAAAAAGAATAACTCAAAAGAAGATAATCAATAAAAATTTTCTTTAATAATCTAAAAGCATTAAGCTCTTCCTTAGTATTATAGTCAATTGAGTTTAAAACTTGCTCTCCCTTACTATATGCCAAATTTTTTAGTTTCATTTCTTGCTTACTCATGACATAATAGAATTGATTCTTATCCTTATTTATTTCTTATAACCAAATTCATATTACATTATGAAAAATATCATAAAATTTTGAGTGATTTAATATGTTAAATTCACTTTCTCCATTTACCAAATTTTTTTTCTCTTTTTATCATTATAAGTATTTACTATAAATCAGGATACCAATTGAGTTTAAAAATATTTCTTTAGAAGTTTAGCTTATCAAACAAATATATCAATATTCTAAATTATTCTTAAACTCTAATAATAAAAATTCATAAATCAATTTTATTCAATAATTCTTCAATCATAATCAATTATAGTATTCAATTATAATAGTCAATCATAATAAAATAAAAATATTGAATCATTTGACATGTAATTGACAGTATGATAATCAATCAAATTAAATGAGATCAAATTATTTTTTTAAATATTTTCATCTCCTTTTGAAAAAATACAATATGAATTTTATATTCAAATTTAGATCAAGAAACATATTCAACATAAGCACCAATAAATCATCAAAATCAATCATACTAAAAGTATTTCAAGCAAGTAAACACAATATAAAATCATGTAGCTAGAATCAATCAAATAAGTATTGATGGTGTGATGTGAGAAAATTTTAAATTATACGGAGCATCATCATCGATCTAATTTCATTTTCATGGCATCCATCTAAAATAATTTTTTTCTTTTCATTTCATTGGATCCTTGGTATACATGAAAAAATTACTTGCTAATTTTTGGTACTCAAGTCATCTTAGATCCATAGAGGTTAAAGCACATGATTTTTTTTTGAATCCAAATTTATTTAATTAAAGTTTAGCCAATTCTTTTAGTATTATATTCTAAAATTTTGTAATCAACTTTATTACATTTGAAACATGTAATTGAATGATTTTCAAATGAGATTTTGCTAAACATGTTGTTCACAAATTTTTGTTTTCTTAAAGGATTATATCCAATTTCAGCTTTATCAAAAATATCTTTTTGATTGATTAAAATAGATTGAAGCTTTTGAGATCCAATTATAAACTTGTTAAGCATAGGCTTCAATATTTCAATCTTTTTTCTTAATTTCATATTTTCTTTCAAAAGAGATTTTTTTTTTTCATAAATCTTCTTTTTCTTCAATATAAAGTTTTGATTTTTCAAATTCTTCTTTCAACTTATTATTTTCTTCTACTAAAGATTTTTCAGATTTAAGCAGTACATCTTTTTTTTAGTCAAAGAATTCATTTCTTTTAAAAGATCTTCTTTTTCTCTTAAAAAAATACTCTTTCCATCAACTAAAAGGAGATTAGATTTCTTTAATTCTTTGTTTTTCAGCCTTATCATTTTAAATTTATCCATTAAATCATGAAAAGCTTCTAATAATTTATCAAAAGAAAACTTATTAGATTGATTTAAACTTATCTCTTCATTGTGAGCCATCAAGCATAGATTTGTCTTTTCTTCACTTGAGGATGACTTCTTTTCTAAATTTGAGCTCTCATTATTTTTTCAATTAGCGAATATAGCTTTTTTTTTAATTTTTTTGAGCTCTTTTTCAATGGAGGATTGTTCTTTCTATTTTTTCTAAGTTGATTCCTTTTCTCTTTTTCTCTTCTTGGTTCAAAATCTTTCTTCTTTTTTATGAATCTCATGAACCTTCTTATAATCATCACCATTTCTTCGTCATCTTTCGAATCCTCAGTAGAGTTATTTGAACTTTCTTCAATGACCGATGACTTGAGTGCAATATCTTTTTATCCTCCATGCTTTGGTTCATATTGAGCTCATGTGTCATAAGCAATCCATTTAATTCTTTCAAAGCAAGCTTACTAAAGTCCTTGGCTTCTTGAATTGCGGTTACTTTTGCTTTCCAAGCCTTCAATAAAGATCTAAGAATTTTGCATACAAGATCACTATTAGAATAGTCTTTTCCAAGACTTTATAACTCATTTATAATTTTAGTAAATCTTGTAAACATATCACTTATTGTCTTATGAGGTTCCATTTTAAATAACTCATACTTATGAACCAACATATTTATTTTAGATTCTTTGACTTGACTTGTACGCTCATGGGTCACTTCAAGTTTATCTTAATTTTTTTTTGTAGATAAACATGTTGATATTCTATTGAATTCATTGTAATCTAATGCTCAATATAGAATATTAATAGCTTTAGCAATTAATTAAGTTAGCTTTTTATCTATCTCATTCCAATCTTTTTTTGATTTAGGTACATATATATCATTGACAATGATTGTGGGTGTGTAAGGATCATTGAGTATGATATTTCACATATCACAATCTTGTGCTTGAATAAAAATTCTCATTCTTGTCTTTCAATATGTATAATTTACGCCATTGAAATAAGAAGGTCTAATGGTTGAGTGTCCCTCACTCAACAAAGAACCAAATGGGCTAGTCATAAAATTTTTAGCTCTTTTACCTATAGGTCAACAACTAATATTAGAGCACCTACTCTAATACCACTTGTTGCCCAAGGATGGCTATCCAAGAGGAAGGATGAATTGGATATTTCAAAAAATTTTCGACTAATGTGCATATTTGAATGATTTAAACTAAGTGATGTGCACACAATAGGTAATGAAATAAACTTTATAATATACAATAAATGAAAGCAATAAAGTAAAGAATATACAATCATAAATACATAAATTTTATAATGGTTCGGTGCCAAACTTAGCACCTACGTCCACTCTCCAAGTATATTCTTTGGGAATTCAACTATAATTCTTAATAAGAATTACAGTCCGATTATTTTTTGGACTCACAATCAAATCTAGTTGATTTTTTCTGGCTCACCAACCAAAATTATACATAATTATTTTTCGAGCTCATAATCAATCCAATTGATTTTTCTCGGATCACCAACTAAAATCTCATAAGTGATTATTTTTCTCCAGGCTAACAATCAATCCCGATTGGTTTTACTCTTGGCTCACTAATCAAACCAATACAACGTCCAACTCAAGGCTTGAACCAACTCAAATTTTTCATCCCAAGAAACTTGAAATAAAATATAAAATTATAATTTAAAATAAACTCTTTTGAAGTATAAGAGAAGATAATCTAAGTTGCTTTGCTTGTAAGATGGATTTTTTCTCCTTGAATGAATGAGAGATTGTGAGGCTTCTTAATTTTTTTCACTCTTGTTCTCACTTGCTTGAGAATATTTTATAGTGGAAGGACAAAGGATCACTAAAAAAAAAACTCCTTCTCTCTTCTTTTCAGCTCACTCCTTAGCTTTCTTAAATAATATTCAATATACTCTCCAAAACTTATTTTTAATGCTCCAAGTATTTTTTTATATATTTCAAAGTTTTTCTACTATTACAAGTCACCAACATGGACTTCTGAAAATGATCTAGCCATTGGAGAAGAGAAAATAGCCATTAGAAAGTTCTTAGGATAAAAAAGCTGCAATCTGAAAACTAGCCATTACAGGCACTGAGCTGGCTCAGTTTCAGACTGGGTTGGCTCAGTCCCACTGGATCAGCTCAGTTTATAGCTAGGTCGGCTCAATCTCCTAAGTCTTAAAAATTTTACTTTCTATGCTTTCTGTCTTCTATTTTTATTGAGATTAGGTCAGCTCAGTTCTAGACTGGATCGGCCCAGTTTGCATGCCATGCGTACCAAAGATAGTTTGTCAGCCTTTTTTCTCCAAATTAATTTGTAAGCTAGACTTATCTTTTTGACTTGATTTTATCTTCATTAAATCTTCTTGAAGAATGCGTCCAATCTTGAATTTTTTTTCATATCTTGAGTGGTAATTCTTTACTTGAATATTGAGAAATATTTGAAATTTGCAAGTATTTGACTTCTACAACTATATAACCTTATAAACAACATTAGTAACTTATACTCAAAATTTTTTGTCATCATCAAAATTAATCTTTGGATCAACAGATATGCCTCAAGTACTCTATTTCAATCACCCCGAAGGAGCATTTACTCCTCTTGGCCAGCAATGAGTGCTCCTTCAAAACCTCAAAGGTGAGCCTCAAATGTTGTAAGTGATTTTTCCATGTTGGACTATAGATCAATATATCATCAAAAAATACCAAAATGAACCTCCTAAGGTATTTTTTGAAAGCTGCATTCATCACTCTTTGAAAAGTGGAGGGTGCATTGATCAACCCAAAGAGCATGACCAAAAATTCAAAGTGGCCCACATGAGTCTTAAATGTTGTCTTATGTACATCTATAGGATCCATTCTAATCTGATGGTACCCGCTTCTCAAATCTATCTTAGAGAAAAATTATGCTCTATGAAGCTCATCCATAAGTTCTTCAACAATGGGAATTGGGAACTTATGTTTAAGTATATTCTTATTGAGCTCCTTATAATTTACATACACATCCTCTAGTTCCCATCTTTTTTTTTCACCCAAACCACAAGAGAGGCATATGAGCTATTGCTATGTTGTATTAGCCCTGAATTTAACAACTCTTGAGTTAGCTTTTCAATGACATCTTTGTGCATAAGAGAGTACCTGTAAGGCCTGATGTTAACTAGATTAGATCCTTCCTTGATGGGAATTTTGTGGTCATGCTCTGGCCTAAAGGGAGGGAGGGCCCTTGGCTCATTAAATAGATCCCTAAATTCTTGCAACAACTCTGGCAACCCTTCATTAGAACCCCCTTCATTTTTCAATGGCTATGATGCTAAAAGATTCTGTCCCTATTGGCCTCTGAACCATCTGCATAAAGCAAAGATACATTGTGGTAATGGTTGAACCTTTCAACAAGAACTGATTACATTGTTTGCCTATAGTTAATTTCAGCTTGGGCTGAGCTCCTCTAAGAACATGCCTTTTCCTATTATATACAAATTCCATATATAACTTCTGAAAGTCGATTTCAATTCTGTCCAATAATGACAACCACTGCACTCCAAGTACCATATCACAACCCCCTAAGGATAGTAAAATCATATCTGTCTCAAAAGTGGTGTTCTGCAATCTCCATGTGAACCTCTTGCTAGCATGACATCTTATTACCATCAGCCATAATGATGTACATGGGGTCAGTTTGAGTGATCTGGCACCCCAACTTCTTGGCAGTATTGAGGTCTAGAAAATTATGGATTGCACCAGTATCTATGAGGATGTGTAAGGATTTTTTAGCATGATATCCTATGATTCTAAGAGTCTAAAGGGAACTGCACCCTTGTAATTCATGCATTGAGATTACAGGTTCTATAACACCTTCCCCTTCTACCTATTCTTCTTCTACAACTGGTTCCTCCTCCACTACCTCAGTAGGGATTTCAATAAGGAAGAACTGGCTTTTATCACTCCAACCCTTACATTTATGGCTAAATTGGTAAGGCTCATCACAATAGAAACATAGCCCTTTGCTTCTTTTCTCATCAATTTCAGCTTTTGTCAGGGATCTTTTAGCTTTGTCAAAGGTTGGGGGTCTATTTTGTGGAGCTATTATATTTGAGTTTTGGTTAAGGATGGGTAGGGACCTTTTTATGGTGCTAGGTGTAAATGAAGAGTTGTGGATCAATGCAGGACTTCTAGTGGTGGAGTTTTTTAGTCTTTTGGCTTGTGAATCCAGGACTGCCTCTTGTAGTTTGGCTAAGCACATGGTATGTTGTAAGATTTTGGGTTGGAATAACCTAATTGATAAGCTAATGTCATCCTCAGCTCACTAAGAAAATAGCTTATGGTATAGTTTTTAGGCAGGTCAAGTTTAGATAGTAAATCATCAAATGCATCCTGATACTCTTGCACATTGCCAGTTTGCCTCAATTGCACAAGCTCAGCCATAGGATCCTCAAACACTTTATCAAACCTATTAATACAAGCTGACACAAAACTCTTGCAGTTAATCCCCTTGCCATAGATCTTCTCAAAATTTTTATACCACCTCAAGCCTTTTCCATCCATGTTAATGGAGGCAAAATGAACCAAGGATTCTTTAGGAACCCTGTCCAGTATAAAGCATTGCTCCATCCTATAAATCCAATCCTCAGCTCCAATTCTAGTGAAGACTGGGAAATCAATTTTTGCCATCCTAATAGGGCCCTGATGATGATGATATGTTTAAACCAAATGAAGGGATGTATGAGCCATATTAGGGGATACTGAATAGAATTCATCACAGGAGGTAAATTAGTCACCACAGGATTGGATAGATTAGCTTGATTTGAAACAGAAGCATGCAGCAGAATTAACCACACTATTCAGATTTTGAGCAGCAAAATTGATAACCAACTCTCTTAGTTCAGAAATTATCTGATTTTGAGTAGTGATTGCTTGCTCTTGCTTCTGTGTGTATAATTGTAACATATTTTCAACGAGAGCTTGTTGTTGTGAACTGATTTTCCCTATTGCTTATTTCACCACCTCTTCAATCATCTACATAGTATCATCAGATCGTAATTCAGGAGCCATGGTTGCTGAATTTCTACTTTACTAGGTCAAGAATTGACTGTGCTCTGATACCAATGATATGGACTGATCTAGTTCAATGAAAATTCATGGAATTAAGAAGTAATTTGATCAAAATTCGGAAGAACTATGAAGGAGAATAGCTCTCGAGGTTCAGATCCAGATCTAAAAATAAGAGAGAAAGTGAGAGAGAAGAAAGAGAGAGAGAGAGAGAGAGATTTCATTTCTGGCATACTTGATTGTGTTACATGGTTTGCATTTTATGGTGGGTTAACCCCAAAAAAAAGTAATAACTTGCAGAAAAAATACGCCCAGATCTAAACAGCTAGATGGTTAGTTACACAACCAGCTAGATGGTTAGTTATATAATCATTTTTTTCACCAGAATTGCTTAACGTCCTTCTCGCCAATTACCTTGCCTCGTTTAAGTTTTCTCCACATGCCATGCCACTATGATTTTGAGTTGTATCAATCCTCCGCCCGGTGCAACCACCATCCCCCCTCCCCTCCCCCGACCTTGCCCCACTACCATCCACGCGGCTCTGCTCCACCACTATCCATGCTACACCTTGCACGATCACCCCACGCACCCTCTGCAGCCACCATCACCTCCCCTTCCCTCTCCCGCCCTGGCGAACAGCTCAGTGGAAAAAAATAAAACAAAAACAAAAACAAAAGGATGGTCATGCTGCACGAAAGAATGAAAAAAAAAAGATGGAAGAAATCGTATGTTGAAGATGTAATTTTTCCTAAAATCGTACCTTCTGCAGGTTTATTTTTAATTTTATTTTTGCCATCTCATCTTAAAATCGCATGTTGAACATGGGATTTCAAGTCCGAAATCATATGTTCAACATGCAATTTTGTCACATCACCACCACCTCATCACAACTATGTTAATTTTAAAAATAAATTTAAAAAATAATATTTTTAAAATTAATTATTTAAAAATAATATTTTTTAAAAAAATCTCAGTACTCATTGGAATAGTCATGTCCAAGAAGTTGAAATTGCTGGCCTCTTGGTTGGTGGACCGTAGCCGAGGAGATAAGTTGAACTCTGGATATATCTGAGCCGGGATGATAAGTTGAGAAAATGTAAAGATAAAAAGCAGGATATGATAAGATTTTTGCCAAGCAGTGCAAAAATTTTAAATTAATATGTTATCCCAAAATAACAGACTCCACCAAAATTATTTCAGTATTGACCATTATACTCTAAGAACTGTTATTTATCTCAAAAGGCAGTTTCTAAAATATTTTAAATATTAAATTAATTATTAAAACAGCAGTTATTATAATGCTGTTATAAGTAATGACCCATAAAAAAGGAGTGGTAAGAAAACTTTAGCAGCATTATTTTTTCCTTCACTTTTTATTAGATAAGATAATATTATTTTTTGAATTCATGTAATAAATTTTGAACCGATTTTGTGAGAAAATTTTTGAATTTTGAAAAAAGAAAATCTTATTTAGAATCGGTACATGGGTCATTATCTATATTACAGCATCCTGTTATAGTGGAATAATAGGAAATAACAAAAAATAACAATCATTATAATTTGTCATGTTATGTACCCCTATAACATGGCGGGGGTGGTCATAACCATTATAAGGGCCATATAATAGCTATATCACAATTATCTAAGGCCATAAGCATTACTAGATGTAATTGAAACATCAAGACATACATACATTTAGCAAAGTTTAATTACCATTGTTCGCAAACAAATACGTCTCATGTGCATTAGAATATGACTTTTCTTTAAAAAAAAAAAAAAAGAGTGCACAGGTTGCTGCATGTTTGATTCTTTTTTGTCTCAATATGTATTGCCAAAGAACTTATTTGACCATTTTTTGTTCCGTTTGGGTGCACTATGGAACTTATTGATGGATGGAAATAGTTACAAGTCAAATGGCAATGGTAACTAAATACACGAACGTGCCATCAGTGTTAAAATAGCTAGAAAGATAGTGATCAATGGAAGGATATGAGAGTATGGTCTTCAAAATTTTTTGCAGTCATCACACCACCGTTCAGAGGTGAATTCAAATAGGAATAGGATGAACTACAATATTAGTAGAAATCTTAGTTAAAACAAATTTTAAGGCAAAAAGCTATTCGTAAGATAAGCAAGGTAAGATAAAATACATTGATTAGTTAAATTATTAAAAGATCCTTTACAAAATATAATTTTATTTATTTATACTAAATATAATAACTACCTACTTTGATGGTTGATATCAATATCTAGTCTTTACTCTTGGTAGTTCTCATAACTGATACCGGCTATCTTCTCACTATACACATTTCCTAATACAGCTGCTATGCACTAATTATTAGATCGATAATCATATTTTGGCAGCCATATCTTATTTCGATATGGCATCTAATATGAACTTTTGCATTTTGAAAATTTCTTTGAGACCGATTTGGTCAGCTTGGTCTCTTCTTCCGCCAATCATCCAACTTCATATGTCTTGATTATAATTAACTAGTCGAAGGCCCACATGTTGCATGGGATAGATAATTACGACTTATAATTATTAAAATTTTTAAATAATAAATATTCATAATAAATATTTTTTAATTTTTTATATTTTATTTTATTTTTATTTATTTATTATATATATTATATATATTATATTTTTATTATTTTATCAAATAATATTTTTTTTCTATTCTCATACTTTCTCTGCACTTGTCGGTGCCACCCCACCATGGCTCCCCTTCTCTTTTAGCAAACACCGATCTCGATCGCACCCCCGCCCCTTCTCTTCTTCTCATACATTCTTCGTGCCTGCCGGTGCCATCACACCACGGCTCTCCTTCTCTCTCGATAAATATCGATCTCGATCGCATCCCCGCCCGCTCTCTTCTTCTCATACCTTCTTCATAACTTTTCTTCTCTCTCGATAAACGTCGATCCCGATCACACCCCCGCCCCCTCTTCTTCTTATATCTTCTCTGCGCCCACCGATGCCATCCTACTATCGCTCTTCTTCTCTCTTGGCAAACATCGATCCTGATTGCACCCTCGCCCCCTCTTCTTCAGATACCTTCTCCGCGCCCACCGATGCCACCCCACTACCGCTCTCCTTCTCTTTCGATAAATACCGATCTTGATCGCACCCCCAACATCTCTATCGGTATTGCCACCCCCGGCATCACCACTACCCCTCTTTTTCCTTCCCTTGCCTCCTATCCGGCTCCCTTCCTACCGCCGCCAACATCTTCTATCCCGGCCATCCCCCCTTTGCCTGGCCCCCTTCATGTGCTCTTGCATTTTGAATTCTGTTCATACCACTCTATAGCCTAATAGGAGGGCCGATCTCTGAATAAAATAATAAAATATAAATTATTTAATTTAAAAAATAAATAAAATAAAAGAAAGAGAGACTCTCTTTTTTCTTTTTCTTTTTTCTCTCTTTCTTTTTCTTTTCTTTTCTTTTCCTTTTTTCTTTTTTCTTTTTCCTTTCCTTTCTTTTCTTCTTCTTCTTTCTTTCTTTTCTTCTTTCTCCTCTCCTCCTCCTACAGCACCACTTGGGAGCGCAATGTCTCCTGCGCCACCTCTGCCCACTCCCACTGCTGCCTCCTCTCCTCCTCCTATGGTGGTGCCACTTGGGAGCGCAACATCTGGCACTCCGCCATCCCATGGCACCTGGTGGCCTCTCTGTCCTCATCATCGAAGCTGATAGCTGGAGTTTTAAGGCACGAAGCATAGTGAATCAGCATCTAACGATGTTGACGTACTCTGGCGGGGGGTGTGAAGACGGCGAGGTGGTCCAATCACAGGCAAAAAGGTAGAGAGGTGAGTTTGGCTTCCGCAATGCTTCCGACCATCCAGAGGATGGGGAGTCACAGAATAAAGAGGATGGGGGCGATGGATTAGACGGCCAAGCTTTCCACATGGCATAATAAAAATCATCTAAGATGCTAAGGTGGCTAGGGTTTTAAGGCACGAAGCATAGTGGATCGGTATCCGACGACATCGATGGACTTTGGTGGGGGGTGTGAAGATGGCGAGGTGGTCCAATCATAGGCAGAAAGATAGAGAGGTGAGTATGGCTTCCCCGATGCTTCCAGTAATCTAGAGGGTGGAGAGTCGTTGAAGGATGCAGTGCAGGATTTGTAATGCTACTTTCAAAAAAAATTTAAAAAATAATAAAAATATAGTAGAAGTAATTAATCTAATTAATTATCTATTGATCATATCAAAATATTAAACTCTACACTAAGGATCTAAACATAATATGCATGCATTCATATAGATCTGAAAAATAAAACTATGCAGCAAAGTATTTACTATATCTATATATTTAAAATATAATATTTTTTTATGGATAGCTGATCACCATAATCTAAATTTATCGGATAATGCTCTAGTATTGCATCATAGCCGCATATGTGTTCGGTCTCTACGGTTGGTCCACACGGAGCTTTTGATCCCGATCAGCCCCATTGGAGTGCTAGCTCCTCGATAGGACCTTCAGCGGCTAATCACGATCAATCTAATCGATCATCTATTTTTTAATTTTTTAGATATTCTAAAAAATTAAAACTCATTCTTTGAAGGATGATGAGATGGTGTACAAAGTTTGGTGGTGATCCGATGCTCACAGCACTCGATCTCTCCACCCAAACCTAGATTCCCAAATCTTAGGTTTTACTCGGCCCAAAAACCCTGATGCACTGAAAACCCTCTCACACTCTTTCTGTGTGGAGTTTTTTTATGAAATAAGTTTTTATGAAAAGATGACTTTCAAATCTATAAACTCTATTTAGATTATATCTAAAAATTAGATATCCTTAGAGACAAAAATCAAAAGAAAATAGAGGCATGAAGGAAAAATAAAGTACTATAGGACCCTACTCACCTTCACTCCAGGATTTTTTTTGCCCAAAACCAATGCCCAATCACTATCAAATTTTTACAACAGAATGGTAACCCCTCTACCTTCAAGAACAAAAATGTTCATAATTTATTGCACAAAAAATAAGTAGAAACTCTATGTGAAGTGGATAGGTTAAGATTGGTTGAATTAGTTTCAACCAACTTCTAGTATTTGAATTTAAATGCAAGCCTATCCAATTCCAATGCCCATACCACCTATTTCACATGCAGAAGGACTTTCCTTCTACGTGCATATCCATTTTTAAAGAAAAAATTGATGACCAAAAAGAGAGAAGGGCGTGGAGATAAGGATAAGAGGGAGAGAGAGGTTTCAACCAAACCAACCTCTATGAACTCAAAATTCAAAAAAAGTTTGAACTAGTCCAACACTTGACCAGATCAAAGAGAGAAAGAAAGGGGGCACAAATTTTTTCTCTTCATGAGAGAAACTTACATAAAAACAAAGGTGGGCATGGGCAAGATAGAAAAGTCAAAGATGAGGTGGTGCATGGGGAGGTTTGAATTCAAATAGGATTTCAATTAGTCCAAGTTGATTTCAACCAAACCAAATTAATTCAAAACTAACTAGTCCAGATTAAATTCAACCAAATTAAGCTTAATCTAATCTATTTAATTTTTAATCAAATTAAAAATTAATTTGATCCAATTTTTGATCAAATTAGGATCAAATCTCCCATAATGATTAGGTCAACTCATGACCTAATCGGGTCAAACCCAATTGAATCCAATTCGATCAAACTTGATCAAATCCTCATCTTTCAATCAAATTAAGCTAATCAATAATAAAAATACTAATTAATCCTTCAATAAACATAGAATCCCAATCGGTTGGAAGTCTGAGCAATAGAGTTCCATCACTATGAAACTCTCGAAGAGTCTCAATCCAGTGGAACTCTTGAATCAAGTGTCCTAAATAAATGAAACTTATGATCATAGAATTCCAAATCAGTAAGACTCTTGATCAAAAAATCTCAGATGAGTGAGACTCAGAGTTCCAATCCATCATGACTCTAGATCAGCCATCAGATCAGGTAGTAACTCCTATTATGTGTGACCCTATAGGTTCGAATCCTAAGTTAGTATAATTGATGTGACCATCTAGCAATTATACCCAACATTCAGATAGGTCAAATTTATCGTAATGTAACATTGACGAACCTGTGGAATATGATTACCGTATAATTCATCCCTATGATCTTTGTATAATAGATGACTCAGAGTTAGACTGTCAGCCCTAGTAAATACATCCATATCGTGTCTCAAAGCAATTAGTCCCATGGCTCCTCACTAAGACTACCCTGACCAAGATTTTGCTAAATTAAAATATAATTGAATACAGCTTCTGAAACCAGGAGTAGTCAATCCCATCTTGATACATGCACCGACTCCTCAAATACTTGACTGCGCCTAAAAATCTTCCATCACTAAATTAAAAATTCAGATAGTTCGACACCAAAATACAATGAGTTGCTTGGAAGTCACTATGGTGATCTCAAATCAGAGGAACACTTATACCCATATTCCATCGGAGCTAATCTTGACAGAAAAAAAGCTTCGGAGTTGATCACATTCAATGCAGATGTACCCATAAATCTCACTTGCATGCCATACCAATGTTTCAACATTCCTTGGTTATGAGGATAACTAATCTATACGGCATACAATGACCTATACTCGATAAATATTATCATCCTAAGTAACAACATATCTTTTGGTCGTAAATAATTTGAGGACTAAACTACAAATCCTTCTTTGTCGAATCTTGATAATCCTAAGAACTTCATCACAACATAGAAGTTTATTAGAAAATAATAGAATTTATGATAAAAAAATATCAAAATAACTTTTATTAATTTATGATTCATATACAATTATAAATATATAGTCCAACTATCAACAGACGGATGATTGACTTTGGAATATATTTTCAACAATCTCCCACCTGGACTAAAGTCAATCAGTGCAGTATCTAATACCTATCTTTAATTTGAAATCATTGAACTTCTTCACCGCAACAGCTTTAGTAAATGGATCGGCTAGGTTCTTCTTTTCATCGATCTTCTGAAGGTTGACATCACCTCGATCCATAATTTTTTAGATAAGATAGTAGCAACGCAGAATATGCTTCGTCCACTGGTGTGCCTTTGGTTCCTTCACCTGAGCAATGGCTCCAGAACTGTCGCAATAGAGCAGAACTGAACCATCAAGTAAGGGTGCTACTCCAACCTCAGTGATGAATTTTCTTAGCCATACCACTTTTTTAGCAGCATTTGATACAGCGACATACTCCACCTTGCAAACTGAATCGACCACAGTGTGCTATTTGAAACTCTTCCAACAGATGGCCCAATCATTAAGGGTGAATATATATCCCGACACACTCTTGCTATCATCATGATCAAATTGGAAACTGAAGTTTGTGAACTCAATAAGTTTCAAGTCTAATTTATCATATACAAGCCACTTATCCTTAGTATTTCTTAAATACTTTAGGATGATTTTAACAACTTTTCAGTGATTTTCTTCTGAATCAGATTGGTATCTATTCACTATCCCTAGTGAATATGCCACATCTGATCGCGTACATATCATAGCGTATATTATAGAATCCACTACCGAAGCATATGATATTCTACTCATACGCTCTCTTTCTAGAGGTATTGTCGGACAATCCCTCTTTGAAAAAAAATTTCATTGCCTATTGATAGATAGTCTTTTTTAAAATTTTCTATGCTAAATCGTTTCAGCACAATATTAATGTACGTAGATTGGGACAATTCAAGCAACCTTTTAAATCTATCTCTATAGATCTTCATCCCTAAGATGTAGAAAATTTTTTCTAGATCTTTCATGAAAAACTATGATGACGGCCAAATCTTTATTCCTTATAATGTAGGAACATCATTTTTTATTAAGAGAATGTCATCTACATACAATACTAGAAATACTATTGCTAGACCATTAGCCTATTTGTATATGCAGGGCTTCTCTTCGTTCTTAACGAAACCATACGTTTTGATTATTCTATCAAATCATATGTTCCAACTCCGAGATGTCTGCTTCAATCTATAAATGGACCTTTGAAGTTTATACACCTTAGACTCATCTACGGATGTGAATCCTTCAGAGGGTGGAGAGTCGTTGAAGGATGCAGTACAGGATTTGCAGTGCTACTTTTAAAAAAATTTTCAAAAATAGCAAAGTACTACCTTCCATCACTAAATTAAAAATTCAGATAGTCCAGCACCAAAACATAATGAGTTGCTTGAAAATCATCTTAGTGATCTCAGGTCAGAGGGACACTTATACCCATATTTCATCGGAGCTAATCTTGATAGAAAAAAAACTCCGCAGTTGATCATGTTCAGTGTAGATGTATCCATAAATCTCACTTGCATGCCATACCAATGTCTCAACATTCCTTGGTTATGAGGATAATCAATCTATATGGCATACAATGATCTATACTCGATAAACATTGTCGTCCTAAGTAACAACGTATCTTTTGATCATAAATAATTTAAGAACTAAACTACAAATCCTTCTTTGTCAAATCTAGATAGTTCTAAGAACTTCATCACAACATAAAAGTTCATTAGAAAACAATAAAATTTATGATGAAAAAATATTAAAATAACTTTTATTAATTTATGATTCATATACAATTACAAATATATAATCTAACCGTCAACAGATTGATGATTGATTTTGGAACATAAAATCCTTAAAAAAAAACTATAGATATTTTTTTTAAAAAAAAGGAAGGCACCTTCTTTTGGGAAGAAGGCGCCTTCCCTCTATTTTTTTTTCAACTTTAGATTTTTTTTTCAAATTTTTTTTTAAATGTTTTTTAAAAAAATTTTCATACTTTTTTTAAATTTTTTTTAGGTTCAGATTTTTTTCTAAATTTTTTTTTTAGTTTTTTTAGATTCAGAATTTTTTTGTAAATTTTTTTTCATATAGTTTTTTTTATAGGTTCAGATTTTTTTTAGGTGCATGCTTGAAGATGCGTGTTGATCGAACAGTCGAAAATCTGATCGGATATAGGCTAGGCTCCAGTCGATCGAAGCCTAGTCTATATATATATATATATATATATGATCTTTCATATTCTCTTTTTATTAGGTTGGCATCTAGTAATTATCAGTGGGTCCATGTATTTCTAAGCCATCTTGTTTCCTTGTGCTACCATCAATGAAATAGGGGAATCAATAATTCGGATAGTGGGAGCTTTTCCCCATAATTTTAGTCTTTTTAAAGAGTAGTAGGTAGTTGGTCAAGTTCTCTTTTTATAGAGGGCATAATCGGATTGATCTATTTCAGATCATGGAATAAAGAGAATAGGGGTGATGGATTAGGCAGTCAAGCTTTCCACATAGCACAACAAAAGTCATCTAAGATGCTGAGGTAACAACACCACAATACTCCTCCATAAAGTATTGTTATATATATATATGATAAAATCTTGATCATCGGCTGCTCATCAGCATCATAATCAAATTCTATTTCTTTGCTTTATATCTCTGGAGGTAGGATTGTGGTCGAAGCCTACTCAGCCTAGCAAGAGTCATCGAATTTTCATCTACTTTTATCTTATCGATATAGTACTTACTCATGGCCTCCAACTAAGTTGTTGAAATAGAATGTAAATAATTTCTAAAATAGATAAGGCTTGACGATTTAAGGAATAAAAAATATTATAAATAATATAATATAAAGTAAAAATTAAATAATATAAAAATTAAAAGATAAATAAAAAAATAAATTATAGGAACATCCGCTCAAGTTTGGATCAGTTTTACTTACATCCTCTATATTTCAAAAAGTATCAACAAATCTCTAAAGTTATCAAAATATTCCAATAAAATTTCGATGGTTACTTAATAGTTGATGGTGTTAATAAAATTTTTTAAAATGATAAAAATATCCATTTTCTTCCTCCTCCATGGTCGGTATTTCTCTTTTTCTCACTTTCTTCCTTCTTCCTTTCTCTTTCTTCTTTTCTTTTTCATCCATTTCTCCTCTTTTTCTTCCTCCTTTCTCCTCCTCTCACTTCTCCACTCATTCTCCTCCTCCTCTTTCTTCTCTTTCTCCTACCATGATGGGATCTTCCTTCGTGGTCCACCAGTCTTTTCTTATTTTAGCCTCTTGATTGTTGTTTATCCTTTTGTTCATAGTGTTTATTAGTTTCTTCCCCATGGAATAGAATTCTTCTTATCCATCCATTTAGTTTCTTTCTTAAATCCCATAAAATTTCATGCTTCTACCAAAATTAAGCTCTCAAAACTTCAAGGGACCTACTCACACCAGCATAAATCTTACAAAATCCCATATGCTTGAGAAAATTTCAACTGGAAGCTAACGAACCCCTCCAGTTTCCATCAGGTGCTCTCTTATTCTATAGATCTCTGAAAAAGAGAATATAAAAAAAAGAAAGTAATAATAATAATAATAATCAATCTGTTGGTGCAGAATTTGGTTGATGTTGAATCAAGCTGGAGTCGAGGAATATAAGATCGCCATCGGTGACCTACAAAATAAAATCCCATCTAGAGTTGGTGGTGGTGGCTCCGGTAGAATCCTTCAACGGTCAAGTTAGCTCTTCTAGCCAATAGAAATAGAGTGCTCGAAAAAGAGTTTGGCAGAGTTTCGAGAAGGAGAAGAGAGCTTAGAGAAAATATATCTAGAGGATCTCTTTTTATAGACGGAGCTTGTTGTAACTATCCTGATAAATGATAGTCATAACCATCCTGATAAATGTCAATCATAATCATCCTGATAAATGACAATCATAACTATCCTGATAAATGATAATTATAACTATTCAGTAGTGGGATCACCTATAGAAATCTGTCTGAAGAAAAAGTCTGAAAGAAGTTTGGCTCCTGTAGAAATCCAACTGCTCGAGGAGTTCGAAAAAAGTTTGACTCTTGAAGAAATCTGACTACTGAAGGAGTTCGGAAGGAGTTCGACTTCTGGAGAAATCCGACTGCTGGAGAAATTTAGAAAGAGTTCAACTCCTGGAGGAGCCCAACTGAAGAAGAAATTTGGAAGAAGTTTGACTCCCTTAGAAGTCCGACTGAAGAAAAAATTTAGAAGGAGTTTGGCTTCCATAGAAGCTCGACTGAAGAAAGAATCAGGAAGGAGTTCGACCGTTGAGGAGTTCAATTGGGTCTCAGTCATTGGAGGAGATCGGGTGGAGTTTTCGATCGAAGCTTTTTCATGATTACCAACTGCATTAAGCTAAGCACCAGACTGGACTTCGATGGAAGCGAGGTTTATCTCCAACAATAGTCCTCCCATTTTCGAGTTCGAAATTCGAAGAAAGAAAGTATAAAAAGAGTGACTGCCAAAGTCCTCTTCAGAGCACTGCATCAGTTCAGGTAGAAGCTTGGGGGAGATCTTATCTTCAGCTAAGCTTGACGTTAAAGTTGAAGCTCAGGGGAGATCTTGTTTTCAATCGAGGTTGACGTTGAAGTTGAGGCTCAGGGGGATCCTATCTCCAGTTGAGGTTGAAAGAGATCTTATCTTCTGTTGATGTAAACGTTCGAAAGAAATCTTATCTCCAGTCGAGGTTGAAGAAGATCTTATCTTCTATTGGCATAGAAGCTCGAGGATGATCTTATCTCTAGCCGAGGTTGAAAAAAATTTTATCTCCTATTGACATAGACTTTGAAGCTCAAGGAGGATCTTATCTCCAGCCAAAGTTGAAGGAGATCTTATCTCTTGTTGATGTAGACGCTCGGAGGAGATCTTATCTCCAATCGAGATTGAAGAAGATCTTATCTCCTGTTGACATAAACTTTGAAGCTCGGGGGATATCTTATCTCCAGCCAAATTTGAAGGAGATCTTATCTTCTATTGGCGTAGACTTTGAAGCTCGGGGGAGATCTTATCTCCAATCGAGGTTGAAGGAGATCTTATCTTCTGTTGGCATAGAAGCTTGGAGGAGATCTTATCTCCAGTCGAGATTGAAGAAGATTTTATCTTCTATTGATGTAGACTTTAAAGCTCGAAGGAATCTTATCTCCAGCCAAGGTTGAAGAACTTCGACTTGCTCATGTTAGGACGAGGTTCTTCTCCTATTCCTAACATGGCTACTATTGATCGCTTCTTTTCTGTCATCACATAGTTTTTGCACTAAGAAACAAAAACATTAAAATGAAGGAGTTTTATTCAAGAAAAATTACTGGTAGTACATCCTCAAATTTTCTGAATTCTAAGGTCGTAGGAGTGTTGTTCCTTCGAGCTCCTTCAGACGGTAAGTTCCATGTCGGACGACCTCTCCTAGCTTTAAGGCTTAGAGATGGCGGCTCACCGAAGTACCAAGTTCCCCCAAGAGGTAGCATTGATGATGTCGGAAGATGGTCGATCTTCTTGTTGTTCCTTCGTCATTGATGGTTCTGGCTATGGCAGCACCCTTGGTCGATCTTCTCCTATTTCAGATTGACGTCTGAGAAATCAAACCAACCATCCCCTCCTAATGAGCTCCTCGATTTTATCTCGGAGCTGAATGCATTCTTCAATATCGTGGCCGTGGTCATGATGGTAGAGGCAGTACTTGCTTCAATTGTGTTTGTTTGAAAGAGATCCTAATTCTTCTGATCTTGATAGCTGATTTTTAATTTTCATCAGAACTTTAATTTTAGGAGCATTAAGGATGATGTAGTTGTGAAATCTTCTAAAGGGAGAATATTTTTGTGCCCTTCTGTCGGAGCTTCTTTGATGATGAGCTTCAGAAGGAGTTCGATCTTGCTTGCACTCCGAAGGAGTCCTTGAGCATGGTCGAACTTCATTCGACCCTCCTTCAGCGGTAGATCTATTAGACTCGTCTGTCCGCTGTTCTCCTGTGTCTTCTTCGTCCTTCAACTTGAAGGCTTCTTCTACACGGGCATATCCCTCAGCTCGAGCCAGCAGAGCGACAAAATTTTTGAGGTACTTCTCCAAGGAGAATAGCAAATCATTCTTTTGAAGGCCATCTTTGAGTGCGGCCATCGCAACAGACTGATCGAGGTTCTAGACCTTCAATGTAATAGCATTAAATCAGATGACATAAGCCCAGATAGATTCTTCCTTCATCTGCTTAATATTCATCAGAAAATCTGAACCTCGACGGGGATATCGGCTGCTGATGAAGTGAACTACAAACTAATGGCTCATCTGATCAAAGAAGAAGATCGTATCTAACTTCAATATCGAGTACCAATTTCTTGCTGCTCCCTTTAATATAGATGGGAAGGCTCAGCATAATATGGCATCTAACGCATCATGGAGCAGCATCATGATCCGAAAGGCTTCTAGATGATCGACCAGATCAGAGGTTCCATCGTAGCTTTCAAGTCGGAGGAGCTTGAAGTTCGGCAGAATGGACTCTTGCATAATCTAGAAAGAGAAAGAGGGATCGATGCAAACATCATCATGGGGAGCCAGAGCGATGTGGTGGAGTTCTTCAATCCGTCGACTCATTTTCTGGAGCCTTTGATTTAGGAGATCTTAACGATCGTTGATCTCTAAAGTTTTCTGGTGAGATGAGAGTAAAACTTCTCCAGGGGTTAAATCATGGTCCGAGCAATGACTCTCCACCCTCTATTTTTCTTTGTCGAAGGTCACCGATCGGCTAGCCCGAGTCGGCCATCCTCCAACCGAATTATGGGGCTCCGAAAGAGCCTACTCCAGTTGAATTAGCGTCGGAGCCTGCCGATATATGGCCTACATCATCTCCGTGAGACCGTGAACCTGTTGGACTAGCAGGTTGAACTGCTCTGCATCCACTATGGCTGTAGGTAGAGCTTGAGTTACCGAAGCTAGAGTAGAAATGGATGTATCTAGACGGGATCTGACTGCAGAGATCATTGATCGTCGGATCGAAGCTTTTTTAGGAGGCATTTTTTTTGGAAAGAACTCTAGATCACTGCTGAGCACTCCTTTAAAATCAAAAAAATCTCAAGAATAGAGGGTTCTTTTTCTAGCGCAAATTCTATTGGTACAGAATTTGGTTGATGTCGGATCAAGCTGGAGTCCAGGAAGACTAGGTCACCATTGGTGATCTGCAAAATAAAGTTTCGTCCGGAGTCGATGATGGTGGCTTCGGTAGAACCCTCTAACGGTCAAGTTAGCTCTTCTGGCCAACAAAAATGAAATGCTCAGAAAAGAGTTCGATAGAGTTTTAAGAAGAAGAAGAGAGTTTAGAGAAAACATATCTGAAGAATTTTTTTTTATAAACGAAGCTTGTTGTAACTATCCTGATAAATGATAGTCGTAACCATCCTGATAAATGACAATCGTAATCATCCTGATAAATGATAATCGTAATTGTCCTAATAAATGATAATTATAATCGTTCAGTAGTGGGATTGCCTGTAGGAATCGATCTGAAGAAAAAGTTCAGAAGGAGTTTGGCTCCTATAGGAATCTGACTACTGGAGGAGTCTGGAAGGAGTTCGGCTCTTGGAGAAATTCAACTGCTGGAGAAATTTGAAAGAAGTTCGGCTCCTGGAAGAGCCCGACTGAAGAAAAAATTCGGAAGAAGTTCGGCTCCCATAGAAGCTCAACTAAAGAAAGAATTCAGGAGGAGTTCAGCCGCTGGAGAGTTCGGCTGGGTCTCGACCGCTGGAGGAGATCGGGTGGGATTTTTGATTGATGCTTTTCCGTGATTTCTAGCTGCATTAGGCTAAGCATCATGCTGGACTTCGATGGGAATAGGGTTTATCCCCAATAAAATCTATGTGGTAAAAAGTCTTATCTTTCAATTTTTTTATCTTTCTTTTATTTTCGTCAAATTTTTCTTGATTTTTTTCTAATTTTTTCTTTATTTTTTTTCTTCCTCAGGAGTCTTAATTAGGTGAGAAGCCTAGAGCAGCCGAATAGGAAAGCTTAGATGATGGTTATGGTTTTGTGTTGGGTATAGGCGATTTGGAGGAAAAGAATGAGGAGGAGAATTAGATGGAAAGAAAAAGGAAGAGAAAAGAGAAGAGAAGAATGGGTGGAGAAAGGGAAGGAGAAAGGAAAGAAAATGGGTGGAGAAAGGAGAGAAGAAAGGAGGAAAAAAAGGAGGAAGGAGAGGAGGAGAAATGGATGAAAAGAAAGGGGAGGAAGAGAAAGAAAGAAGAAAGAAAGTGGAAGAAAGAGGGACACGGAGGAGGAAGGAGAAAAAAGAAAATAGATATTTTTATTATTTTAAAAAAAAATTATCGACGAAGATAGATGGCTGGACTACATCGAAACATATCGATAATTAGAAGGACTAGTTTGATAATTTTAAAGTACATGAAATGTAAATGAAATTGAGCTAAAATAGAGAAAATATTTCTATAATTTATTCTAAATAAAATTTGTAATATAACAATAATATATTTTTTATTTTTCTGACAGCATCATCATGCTTATAACCTACCCTACATCAGATTCTAAGATCTTTAATTATCCATTACTTATCAAGATCCAAACTAATAGGTTACTATCTTATATATATACATTCTTGGACAAAATGAATTTTAATAATTTAGGAGATCACATTGTATACATCATTCCTGACTGACTTCCTTATTTATCAAACAGTGAAAGCAAAATAGCTATTTGTTAACTAGTTTGAGGGTGGGCTATAAGGAACAAAGGTTGAGACTATTTGTTTCCCAATGAAGACATCATTTACAAAGTGAAAAGATATTTTATGTTTAATTAAATGATATTCTGGGTAGAAAGTTGATAATAAAAATCCCAAAGCAAGTATATCAAAATTCAAAGTGGATTTTACTTAAATAAATCCACTCAATCACAAAACTGATATTACGTATTAGATAATGAAGATATGTGTATCCGGTGTTCAGTAAATACTCATTGAACATTTATGGAATGTATACTGCCCACATCGGATAGGAATAGAACCATCTAGAAATCCTGATATGCTCATGATTTTGTAAAAAAGATCAATTTAGCCATTTCTTGCGATATCAACATTGAGTGAATTTTTTTTGCAAAATTTACAAATTCAGAACTATATTTTGTAATTAAAAATAGGTAAAAAAAAAATCAACCTTAGTATTTGGTAAGATATATTTTCTAATATTTTATCAAAATATTTTTTGAAGATTTTTAAGAAGAAAATCTCACCCAAAATATGATATTATATATATTGATATCTCAAAACAATGGTTATCCTGGATGAGATGGTAAGGGTTAAGATTTTGAACATCCATAGTATCAATAGGTGTCTATTACCGAGATCCTAGCAAAGATGAAATATCTACAGGCTTAAATATTTTGTTGCTAATGCCTAGAAGAATGCTCAACTGAAGATTTTTCTCTAGCAAATGGTATTCATTGACTGCAATCTTTGAAACTTTGTTGTGTATTGCATCCCATTCTATTTGGAAACTAGGCACATAATATCCATGGACTACGAGTTTGGCTGTCCAAACAGGATAAAAATCTGTATTATTTTATGGACAATAAATTTAAGCATTTTATTTTTCGCTATTTTTCATTAATTTTTGTTACAAGTACCAGCAATAAATATTTAAAAACTATTATTGTACTACGATATAATTAATAGAAATTAGTAGTTATTTTTGCATACGGAACAATTCCAAACGTGTCAACTTTGTTGAAGATGACAAGAATCTCCTCAAAAAAACATTGTTATAAGAATGTGAATCTAGTACCATAAAAATTAAAAAAAAAAAAAAAAATGTCGGTCAAGGTGAGGCTGCTTTGAGAAGAAAAAGATTTCCATGCTATTTCTTTTAGGCCATTGGCTAGTTGCATTGTGTATATATTATCTTCCCGCTAGCGTTGGCCAGTCGCACAAGAACACTGCTAATTGCTAAGGTTCCGGTTGCATGTTTCGCACGAAGGAATGATTTCCTTCAATCAACCGTTGGATTGTGCGATGTCTTCCTCGACATCTGTGCAGATAGATGAAAGAAAGATAAAGATATTGGGGTGCTTTGAAATCTGTGCCAAGGGCGATCAAACGGTCAGTGCTGTTAAAACAAAAAAAAGGATCATTATTTCACATGAAAAAAACAACCTTAATTCCGGACAAAGAAGATGGTATCTTAGCGTATTAGCGTAGCCTCTTGACGGCTGATCGCAATAGAGTGGGCTTGGATTAATCCTAAATCCTTTGACGATGTTCCAATGGATGGTGAAGCTATCGATTGGTTGGATTGTCACACCAGTCCATTGTGATCGAAGCCAAATTGGTGTTGTACTTTGATCCATAACCGGGTTGACTGTTCTACATAATTAGGTAAGGCCCAAGACTAAGTCTACTCTGCCTGCTGGGTGGTCTTTAGCCTCACATATAGGTGGAAGACGTGGAAATATTTGAGAGTTTAACTTCCTCTCCCGAGCAGTGTGAGATCCTCCATCCTCTACTACTGGAAAGATGGCTTAAAATGATCTATGGTGCCTCACAGTCTCCCCTTCTTTTTGAGTGTTGAGAGATCCATCCTTCTCTGATAGTCTCAAAAAATGGCCATGATCTTAGATGCCTTTGTAAAAATATTTGTTGGCAAGCTTTCAGAATTCATAGGAGGAGAGATGTCCATGATGCTAGATGTGAAGGACGAGCTCAAGAAGCTTCAGAGAAGAATGGAGAGGATAAGCGGCTTTCTTGAATCAGCGGAGCGGAAGAGGCATGAAGACCGGAATATCAATAACTGGGTGGTGGAGTTGAAAGATGTCATGCATGATGCGGACGATATCATCGACCGTTGTATGATGGAGGGCAGGAGATTGTTGGAAGATCATCCGTCCGAATCAGCGGTACGCCATCCCTTATCTTTATTTTCTTGCTTCAGCTGCATCAGGGACCGGAATGAAATTGGTAAGAGAATTAAAGAACTTAATGATAGGCTAAAAGAGATTCAAGAGGATAGATCAAATATATTATCTACACTAGAACGCAGTAGGCAAGGTGATCAATTGAGTGGAGTAAATCATCCGTCAGAACTGTTTCCATGTGAGATCAAGTCTGATATCGTAGGGACAAAAATTGAAGAGGATACCCAGAGTCTCGTGGAGTCCTTGGTTAAAGAAGATCAATAAAAAATACCGAATTTTGGGGATTGTTGGTATGGGTGGAATT
Organism: Cocos nucifera; assembly: GCA_006176705.1. Lineage (NCBI taxonomy): Eukaryota > Viridiplantae > Streptophyta > Magnoliopsida > Arecales > Arecaceae > Cocos > Cocos nucifera. Next base: position 1,924,611 of record QRFJ01000111.1, on the reverse strand, counting down.
GGCAAGACCACTCTTGCTTCTCAAGATATACAATGATGAAAGGATAGAAAAGAGAACTTTCCTATACGAGGTATGGGTGTGTGTTTCTCAGGATTTTTCAGAGACAAAATTTTGCTGAAAAGATATAATTAAGGAGTGCAGGTAGGAAAATATAGGGGAGGCTGAAACTAATAAGGAGGAACGCACTCGTATGCCATCTTTCCTCTGTACTTTCACAAAGATTCTTTATTGTATTAGATGATGTATGGGAGAAAGATGTATGGGAGAATTTGCTTAGATGTGCCATTGAAAATGCAGCAGCTAGTGGCAAGATTCTGATCACCACTCGAGATACAAACGTTGCTACAAATATGAGAGCGAAGATCCACCACGTCGATAAAATGGATAATGACAGTTGCTGGAAATTGCTCCACAAGAATGTCTTCGAAGATGATGAGGAGGAGGAGATCTCTAGGTTAAAAGAAATCGGGGTTCAAATTGTTGAAAAATGTGATGGTCTTCCTCTTGCGGTCAAGGTCATTGCAGGGGTTTTAAGGTCGAAGGAGAGAAGCAACCTAGAATGGAACAAGGTTCTCAAAAGCGAAGTATGGTCTATGAGCGAACTTGACAAAGAGCTCCCAGGAGCTCTATTTTTGAGTTATGAAAATTTACCATCGGATCTTAAACAGTGTTTTCTTTATTGCTCGTTGTTTCCTGAGGACTCTCCCCTGGGAAGGGAGGATCTCATTCGTTACTGGGTGGCAGAAGGTTTTGTAAGATCAACACAAGGAAATACACTTATGGAAGATGTAGCAGAGGATTACTATAGGGAGTTAATCGGGAGGAACCTTTTACAGCCATGTAATCAGTGGGGTAACTTGAGCGACCAAGCTGGCAATTACTGTAAGATGCATGATCTGCTACGTTCCCTTTCTCTCTTTTTGGCACAGGATGAGAGCACTTTTCTTGGTGAGGGACGACCATTTAACAAAAACCCTCTTACTAAACTTCGTCGCTTGTCAATGGTAAACCTAGAGGAGAGGGTAGAAGTCCCTGATGCAGTAAAACAGCAAGAGTGTTTAAGGACTCTAATACTCGAAAGGAGTCCCAGGACAAAGATGATAGAGAACGAACTTTTTAAGAGACTGCGGTTTTTACGAACCATAAGCATAAACGACACGGGCCTTGAGAGCCTTCCATCCTCTATAGGGGATCTTTTGCATCTGAGATATTTAGATCTTGATCGGACGAAAATCAAGGAGTTGCCAGAGGCCATCGGATGCCTCGTAAACCTACAGATATTGAACCTATCAGGTTGTAAATCCTTGCATACTCTCCCCAAGGCCATCACAAAATTGTGCAATCTAAGATGCCTTCGTCTCCAGGGAACTCCATTAACTCATGTGCCAAAAGGAATCGGCAAATTAAAACATCTGAACCATCTTGAAGGATTTGTGATGGGCCATGATGATAGGAGAGGCACGGAGGATGATGAGGGGTGCGATCTGGAGGAGCTACAGTCTCTGTCATCGCAGCTGAGATTCCTGGAGATAAACAGATTGGAGAGGACAGAACCAAAGGGAGCTCCGGTACTTGCAAACAGCAGCTTTCTGAGGACCCTGATTTTGAAGTGCGAACAACTTAAAGATGATGCAGAAGCAATTGCAATCGAGAGAATTGACAAGATTTACAATATTGACCTCTCTCCTCGATCCACCCACCTACAGAGACTTGAGATCCATTACTTCTTTGGTTCTGGATTTCCCAGCTGGATGATGTCACCTTCCTTGGATGTCTCCTTTCCTAATCTGACGAATATAATACTCTCTGATTGTAAATCCTGTCCGCAGCTTCCTCCACTGGGCCTGTTGCCCCAGCTGAAATCTCTTACAATTGCAGGAGCAGATGCAATCAAAACCATCGGACCTGAATTTCTTGGCTCCCATGCATCGTCAGCAGCGACTTCATTTCCCAAGCTTCAAGAGCTGCATTTTGTAGAGATGGACAATTGGGAAGAATGGTCGTTTGGTATGGTGGAGGGGGTTGGTGATGAAAGAAGAGGAGCCCCCAAGTTGCTGCCCCATCTAATGAAATTGAAACTTGCTTACTGTCCCAAGCTGAGAGCTCTTCCAGAAGGCCTACGGCATGCCACCAATTTACAGGAATTGTATATCACGGCACTTTACGACCTAAAAGAAATCAACAACCTTCCCTCACTGAAATCTCTGCAAATAAGTTTTTGCCCAAGGTTGGAGCACGTGGAGAATCTTGATAAGTTGCAATTGGTGAGAGTGAGATTACCTGATTCCATAGAGACATCCACCACCGATGCTGATGGACAGACAGAGCGCCTCCCACAGTGGTTATTGGAGCTACTCCAAAATGCTCCGGCTGCTCATGCAGAATTTACAAACAATTTGAGCTAGAGTGCAGCTTACCACTCCTCAAGACCTTCCTCAAGGACGGCCCCAACTGGCCCGTCATTCAGCCCGATCCCTCAGGTTTGAGATCAGGTAATCATCAACATCCACAAGATTGCTGGTTATATATTCAGGTATACAAAGGACCCTCCCACTTTCGAAACCCAATAAAGGTGGAATCAGAAAGAATCCGTGGAATTGATAACCAGCAAGGGTCATCGGAAGCATAAAGCTTCTCTTTTCATCGAGGTGACTAGGCCTTTCATTACGTTCCCATTTTTTATTTCTCTATTCACTTATAGTAATTGGTTGTTATGTCGCTAATCCTGATGATAATCTTCTTCTTTACCCCAGGTACCACATGCTCGTGTTTCCTTCTCGAAGGACAGATGATCAACTGGGTGCTCAGGATTTTCCCCATCTTTCACTTGATGCTTTTTTTCCGCTCCTTTCATGGTTCCGTGGTTTGATTTAAACCTTTCTGTTGGATTTTATTTTGCCTTTATGTAATTTCTATTTCCTAGGAGTTTGTGATACATTTGTAATTTTCCTTTTCCTGTCGTGTTTTGATGACGTTATCGTTTGCTGGTGTGTGAACTTCTAGAAATTTAAAATTTGTATGCAATAAATCAGCATAGCTTTTTCTCCCATCCTCTTATCTCTGATGTTTCTTTCTTCCTTAATCATCGGAGGGCCAACTTGAATTCCTGAATTTTGATATGAGTATTGCCAGCATAAATAACTTAACTTATGATTGTTTTTGTGATTGGAAGATTGGTCGGATTTGAAAGGAGTCCTGTCAGTGTTACGAACAGGCGGGAGATTTAAGTAATCAAATTATCTCATGGATGGTATCCAAAACCAATACTAAATTTCATGTATCAGATACGTTGCTAGGCCATCAATGGTGATGGTTTATTACACCAGATAGGCGGGGAAACCATAAAGAAGTGATGCCATGGCATGGTGGATGCGATTATACGTTAGAAGCAAATACATGATGAAGGATGGGCATTCAAACTTTTGTGTTCATGCCTGTCCTTTGATTGTGTGTGAATGGATAAACAACCGAAAGCTTCAAGTACATTTGCAAACAAACTGATGTTATGCATAGTTTTCGTGACCTTAATTATTTAGAAATCATGAAGAAAAATTCGTGACCTTAATTATTTATCCAATGCCTTCTCAAGCTCCTTTTGACTGACGATATCAGAAGCATATGAAGAGATGCTCGCCTCAGACCAATAGCTAGTCGGCGTATGTCCAAAACTGCATTGGATCCTCTCAGAGTGCTCAGGCCTCAAGATCTGAGACAGATGGTCATGGGGGCTCGAGATATCCGGACCCTCACTCACGAGTGCATTTAACCGATTCTATAATTATAAATTCAAATAAAATTTTATAAGAAATACTATTAGAAAATGGTCTATGACAGCACTTGCTATGGCAGCAATTTTCGAAACCGACCTATAGCAGCGGTTAACGAAAACCGCTGCCGTAGGTCAAACCTATAGCAGCGGTTATAAAATACCGCTGCCATAGGTTGACCTATAATAGCGGTTCATTATAACCGCTGCCATAAGTCGGACCTATAGCAGCGGTTGGTAGGAACCACTACTATAATCTGATTTATGGCAGTGATTAATTGTAACCACTGTCATATTTTTTTTAAATATTATATAATTTTAAAACTTAATATCCATCTTCACCATTTATTATCTAAATAATTATCATTAGAGTGTCGTCGCAAAAGATCGCCTCGATCCGATGGCCTTAGCTTCGTCGATCAGAAAAATTTAATTTCGACGACCACGAACGACGATGTGATGATCTGATAGATAAAGACCTTCGATGGATCCAAAAGCCTTCAACAATGATCTCGGTGATGTTTGTAGCGTACTATCAAAGTTTCACTTCAATCGGATGTCGTTATCTTGATCAATTTAATATAGATTAGTTTCGGTCGTTAAATGATAAACGAGTGATCAAAAGACCAAACGATATTCGATTATGAGATAATTTTTTTTATAAATGATCTTGGCTACTACTTTAATAATTTTTTATGATGATGATTATAAAATTCAACTCGTGAGATGAAGAATGATCTAAAACTATACGTCTTCTGATAACCATTCTGAAACTTCATTGGTTGTTATGCTCATGCTTTTGCAATATTTGCTTAACATGAATAGTTTATACGAAAATGATTTGAATTACTATCATTATCATATAAAATATTTAAAATTATAATAAAAATTATTTAACTAAAAAATTATCTTATAATCGGATGCCGTTTAATCCTTTGATCGCTTGTTTCTAATTTAACGATCGAAATCATTCCATTCTAAATTGATCATGATAAAAATATTCGATTGAAGTGAAACTTTGATAGTATGCTACAAATATCATCGAGATCATTATTGTAGATTTTTGAATCCATCGAAGATCTTCATCTATCAGATCATCGCATCGTCGTTCGTGATCGTCGAAATCGAATTTTTTTGATCGATGAAGCTAGGGCCATCGGATCGAGGCGACCTTTTACGACGACACTTTAATGATAATTATTTAGATAATGAACGATGAAGATGGGCATTAACTTTTAAAATTATATAATATTTAGAAAAAAATAAGAAAAAAATTATTTCCAACCTATGGCTACTATAGATCTACAGCAGCGGTTATAAAATCACTGCCATAGATCTATGGCAGCGGTTCGATAATCACTGCCATAGGTTAGGTTAAAATTTTTTTTATTTTTTTTCTTTCGTGCACGCTCGATCTCTCTATCTCCCCCTCTTCGTCGTTGGTGAGGCTCCTCCCCCCGATCGGCATCGCCCCTCCTCCCCTCCGGGCCGACGTCGTCCCTCCTTCCCCGAGGACGGCATTGCCCCTCCTCCCCTCCGACTGAAGTCGCCCCTCCTCCCCTCACGGTCGACGTCGCCCCTCTTTTCCCCTCCCTCTCCGACCCCCCATCCCCTATCCCCCTCCCTCTCTGATGCCCCCATCCCCGGCCGCCCCTCTCCGCCACCCACCACCCCCCATCCTCCTTCCCCCTCCCTCTCCGGCCCTCCTTCCCCCTCCCTCTCCGACCCCCCCCCCATCCTCGTTGCCCCTCCTCCCCCCGGTCGACATCGCTCCTCCTCCCCTCCGACCAGCATTGCCCCTCCTCCCCTCCGATCGACATCGTCCCTCCATCCCCGATCCCCCTCCCTCTCCGCCCCCCCATCCATGGCCGCCCCTCCCCACCACCCGCCACCCCCACCCGCCCCCCCACCCCTCCATCCGACCCTCCCTTGGCCCCCAGCGAAACCCCCCTCCGGCGAACCCTCATCCTACCCTCCCTCGACCCCCTATGAAATTCTCCATCCGACGAACCCCCATCCACCCTCAACCCTCCATCGGCCCTCCGTGAAATCTCTCTCCTATACTCTATCCTCCTCCGGCCCTGGTGCGAAACCAAACCCCCCTTCCAGTGAGCCCCCCTCCACCCTTCTTCGACCCCCGCAAAACCCCATCATTCTGACCCTCCCCCGGTCGAGTGCGAAGCCTTCTTCGACCTCCTCATCACTGTGCCCCTCCCCTGGCCCCCCATCTCCGGTCGTCCCTGCTCTCTCTCTTTTCTCTTTTTCTCTCTTCTCTATCTCACTATCTTGCTTTTGTTTCGCAGGTTACCTCTAGTACCGTTGTTCTCCTCTAGCATCATCATCGACAACCCTCAGAGCTTTCGGTGCGACCCACTCTCTATAGCCGTAGGTATAATTTTTTTTATTTTTATAGTATTATTTATTAATCATATATATTTATAAAAATTTATAAAATATTTATTATAAATATTATAATTATCTGCATACCATAGTTTTTGAATCTTATCGTGGTGGTAGCCTTGGATTGTACCATGTCGGCGGCTGTGGACTAGATCCGTCAATAGGTTGGATTCGGATCAAAATCTGGATATTCATATCTGGACCCAATTTTAATTACTGATACTGGATCCGAACTCGAATATCCGATGGATCAGTACTTGAGAAAGAAAGAGAGGGATCCGACCTCGCCGCTATCATTAATTATTTATGAATGTAATTCATGTTATAGAATTTATTGCATAATATTTTTTGGATGTTTATATCTTGTTGCTTTTGTTTATTGCATTGCATAACAATAGACCCGTCAATTGATTAGTGTACATAATATCCGGCATCCATATAATTATATGGATTAGAGAATTATGTACAATGATCAATTGATTATCCAATATGGATAGTTTAAAAATTATAAATAATTCTATAGATAATTACAGTAATCAAATGGTATACTAAGAATTTTGAATAAAATTTTGGATAGTATTTTTCTTTTATTCTTCCTACATGGAAGAACTAAGGGAAAATGCTGCCGAAATTTCATTCGATCTCTATTGCATATCATTTGATTACTGTAATGAACCTATAGAATTAATGTAATTTCTAAATGGGATAGGACCTATCTTTACCTATTAGTTGATGATAGGATGCATTTATTGCATATCTGAAAATAATATTTAATTTAAGTTTCACACATGATTTACTTGCAGTATCATCATTTTTAAAATGGATAAGGGGTGGATGAAGTTTAGTAGACTCTCATCAGAATATAAGGTTGGACTTCAAAAATTTTTTGATTATGCTATAGAGAAATTTAGGGACCATGGACTGATGTAATATCCTTGTAAAAAGTATATGGATGGACCGTGGCTACCTCATCAAGATGTCAATAATCACCTCACTATTTATGACTTTAAAGCTGATTATGAAATTTATTGAGACCAACATGGTGAGGGCAAGCCGCAAGGAGGCGATCAACCTGAAGGGGGAGTGAAACAAATGCTTCGTGATATTTTTCATTTGTTGGCCATGATGACGGTGCATCTACATCCATGTCTGATCCTGTGATTGGTCGAATGACAAACAGTGAAGATGTGAAGAAGGTCCACAAGTTGCTAAAGGATGCTAATGTTCCATTATATCCTGGATGTGAAAAGATGGCAAAGCTTGAGTTCTTAATCTGGTTGTATCATGCAAAATGCTCCAACGGGTTCAGTAATAATGGAGTGAACTGCATACTAGAGCTTTTGGAGGGCATTCTTCCGGATGATGCACGAATTTCAAAGAATAATTATGAGGCATCGAAGATTATTGAACAGCTGGGCTTTACTTATACCAAGATATATGCATGTCCCAATGATTGCATGCTCTATTGGAAGGGGGATGTCAATCACAACGAGTGCACGAGGTACAGTGTATCAAGATGGAAATAGAATAAAAATGGCACATCGACTCATGTACCTCAAAAGTTGATGTAGCACTTTTCTTTGATTCTGAGACTACAAAAATTGTTTATGTCGGCAAAGACATCGAATGATATGAGATGGCATGAAGAGGACCAAACAAAAGATGATGCATTGAGGCATCCAATCGATGGAGAGGCATGGCAGAAGTTTAATGAATTACATCCTGACTTCGCACAAGAGATACATAATGTGAGGTTGGGCTTGTCGTACGACGGTTTCAATCCATTCAAGCATATGAATACTGCCTGTTGACGCAGAATCTGATCATCGCCGGAATCCGCTGGAGTAGAGGTCGATGAGGTCACCGCCGAGAACCTGCAAAATAAAGTTTCCTTCGAAGCTGATGGGGGGTGGCTCCGGCAGGACCCTCCGACAATCAAGTCAGCTTCAGTCAACAGGAATGGAGTGCTCAGTGTAGAGTTTGGTAGAGTTTAGAGGAGGAGAGAAGGATTTTCAGAATCTGACGTAAGTGTATCCGGAGGATCCTTTTTATAGAGGGAGCTTGTTGTAACCGCCTTGATTAATGACTGTCGTAACTGTCCTTATCAATGTCGATCGTTATTGACTTGATAAATGCTGATCGTTATTGATTCGATAAATGCCGATCGTTATTATCGTGTAACCGTAGCGGGATCGCCTGCAGGAACCCATCATAAGAAGTTCGGCTTTCATGGAAGTTCGGCCATTGAGAAGCCCATCCGTTGAAAAAGTTCGCAGGGAGTCCGACTTTCGTAGAAGCTCGATCGCTAGGGAAGTCCGCAGGGAGTTTGGCTTCCATAGAAGCTCGACCACTGGAGGAGTCCGGCTTCTATAGAAGCTCGGCCGCTAGAGGAGTCTGCAGGGAGTCCGACTTCCATAGAAGCTCGGCCGCTGGAGGTTCGGCTGAAGCCCGTTTGCTCAAGCTCTTCTGCGGCTACTAGTTGCATTAGGCTGAGCATCGAACTAGACTTCGGCAGGAGCGAAGTTTATCCCCAACATTAGCCCCCCCACTCCCGAGTTTGAAACTTGAAGGAAGGGAGTGCAGGAAAGACAACTGCCGAAGTCTTCCTCTGAGTCCCGTGCTGGTCTAGGTTGAAGCTCGGGGGAGATCTCATCTCCAACCGAGGTTGAGGGAGGCTTCGTCCGCTGCAATCGAAGTCGGAGGTTGAGCTCATCGGGGGCAACATTATCTCGAGCGCTCTGATCGAGGTTATCTCGGTCGCTCGGAAGAGATCTCATCTCTGGCCGAGATTGCCGGACCCTCGGGGGACATCTTATTTCTTGCGCCCGAGGTTGATACGGATACTCGGGGGAGATCTTATCTTCTGCTGAGGTTGATGGAGATCCTGTTTCCTATGGACTTTGAAGCTCGGATTTGAACTTTGCTCACGTTAGGACGAGGTTCTCCTCCTATTCCTAACGGGCTGTGGGGGCACATTCGGACCATCGTCCATCTCCCCCTATCTCGTCTAAGGTGAACGAGGCCTTCGACTTTGCTCGCATTAGGACGAGATTCTCCTCCTATTCCTAATGGACTGTGAGGGGCATAATCGGACCATCGTCCATCTCCCTCCATCTCGTCCTTTGTGAACGAGGCCTTCGACTTCGCTCGCGTTAGGACGAGGTTTTTCTCCTATTTCTAATGGACTGTGGGGGCACATACGGACCGTCGTCTGCGCCTCTCCCCCCATCTCATCCTTTGTGAATGAGGCCTTCGACTTTGCTCGTGTTAGGACGAGGTTTTCCTCCTATTCCTAACGAGCTATGGGGGCACATACGGACCATCATCCGTGCCTCTCCCTCCATCTCGTCCTTTGTGAACGAGGCCTTCGACTTTGCTCATGTTAGGATGAGGTTCTCCTCCTGTTCCTAACGGGCTGTGGGGCCACCTACGGACCGTCGTCTGCACCTCTCCCCCCGTCTCATCCTTTATGAATGAGATCTTCGCTCGAAAGAGATCTTATCTCTAGCCGAGGTTGATGGTCTTTGACTTACTCGTGTTAGGATGAGGTTTTTCTCCTGTTCCTAACGTGATGACTATTGGCTGCTCCTTCGCTGTCATCGCACAGCTTTTGCATCCAGAAACAATATTATCGGAAGGAAAGAATTTTACCGAAGAAAAATTATGGGCAGCACATCCCCATTTTAGGATCATTGGGGCATTGTTCCTCTGAGTTCCCTCGGGCAGTAAGTCCCGTCCAGACGACCTCCTCTATCTCATGCTGGCCTCTTTAATTTGGAGCATGCTTCTCTTGGCTTTGACGCTGGAAGGTGACGAATCGCCGATGTATCTAGCCCCTCCTCGGGGTAACATTGATGATGCCATGAGGCGGCCGACCTTGTAGTTTCTGGTTACGGCAGCGCCCTTAGCCGATCTTCTCCTGCTTCAGGCTAGCATCGGAGGAATTTACCCCACCGTCCCTTTTTGACAAGCTCTTCAATCTCGTCTTGGAGCTGAATGTATTCCTTAGTATCGTGGCCATGGTCGCAATGGTAGGGGCATTACTTGCTTCGATCACGCACGTTTGGGGAGGCTGTAGTTCTTTAAGTCTTGGCTGCTGGCTCTTAACTTCGCTAAAAATTCGAGTTAGAGGAGTGGGACGTAGTTGCAGAACCTTTCGAGAGGAGGACTTCTTCCCACCCTTCTGTCGGAGCTTCCTTCTTGGTGAGCTCGAGAAGTTCGGGCCTTGCTTGTGCTGGGGAGGTCGTGAGTGCGGCCTAACTTCATTCCACCTCCTTGCGAAACCTTCTACGGAAGAAGTTCATGATCCTCTATCGAGGCTTCCTCGATGACGAGCTCGAGGTGGAGTTCGGCCTCACTTGCAAGGAGCTTCATTCCGCTTTCTCGCGAAACCTTCCACGGAAGAACTTCATGCTTCTTTGTCCAGACTTCCTTGCTTGTAGGGAGGGGGTCGGCTTTGCTTGCCCGAACTTCATTGCACCTCCCGTGAATTCTTTGCAGGGGCTTCCTTGGCGACGTACTCGAGGGGGAGTTCGGCCTCGCTCGCCCTGGGGCGGTCACGAGCGCGGCCAAACTTCATCTCACCTCCTATGAAATCCTTCTAGGGGTTTCATCGATGACATACTCGAGGGGGGGAGTTTGGCCTTACTTGAATCGAACTTCATTCCGATGATGAGCTTCGAGGTGGAGTTCGGCCTCACTTGTGCCGAACTTCATTCCATGGGGGAACTTCGTTCCATCCTCGCTTGCGCCAAACTTCACTTGGATGATGAGCTTTGAAGGAAAGTTTGGCCTCACTTGAGCCGAACTTCATTCCAATGATGAGCTTCCAAGGGGAGTTCAGGCCTTGCTTCCGCCGAACTTCATTCCGATGATGAGCTATGGAGTTCGGCCTCACTTATGCCGAACTTCATTCCACGGGAGAACTTCGTTCCGCCCTCGCTTACACCGAACTTCACTCCGATGGTGAGCTTTAAGGTGGAGTTCGGCCTCACTTGCGCCGAACTTCACTGATGAGCTTCAAAGGAGGAGTTCGACCGTTGCTTCCGCCGAACTGCATTCCGATGATGAGCTGCGGAGTTCGGCCTCACTTATGCCAAACTTCATTCTACGGGAGAACTTTGTTCCGCCCTCGCTTGCACCGAACTTCACTCGATGGTGAGCTTTGAGGTGGAGTTCGGCTTCACTTGCGCCGAACTTCACTGATGAGCTTCAAAGGGAGAGTTCGGTCTTGCTTCAGCCGAACTGCATTCCAACGATGACCTTCGAGGGGAAGTTCGGCCTCACTTGAGCCGAACTTCACTTAAGCTTCAAAGGGGGAGTTCGGCCTTGCTTCTGCCGAACTGCATTTCGACGATGAGCTTCGAGGGAGAGCTCGGCTTTCCTCGTGCCGAACTTCATTCCTGCTTTTTCTACTCATGCCGAACTTCGTTCCACTTCTGTGGGAGAACTTCTGCTCTTCGTTTCTCTCCTAAGGGCGATTGGCATGCCCAAATGCTCTTTCTTAAGATCGGTTTCTTGCGTCCTCATGGTGGGCTTGCTGGCAAAGTCTCCGCTAGAGGTTGTTGCACGTTCTGCATCATCTCGGCGGGGCCACGAACCCATCCAGAACTACTCTACATCTATGGTGGCTTCGGGGGGAGCCTGGGCTGCCGGGGCTGCAACGAGAGCCGATCGCCGAGTCGAAGCTCTCCTGGAGGCATTTTCTCTTCGGGAGAGAAAAGGAAGATCTTCGGAGGGGGAAGGGAAAAATCATCGCCGAGCACTCCTTTAAGAACAAGGAAACCTCGAAGGCTTGGAGTTTGCCCTTCCTCTAACGCCAATCTGTTGATGCAGAATCTGATCATCGTCGAAATCTGCTGGAGTGGAGTTCGATGAGGTCGCCGTCGGAGACCTGCAAAATAAAGTTCCATCCGAAGCTGGTGGGGGGTGGCTCCGGTAGGACCCTCCGACGATCAAGTCAGCTTCAGTCAACAGGAATGGAGTACTCAGTGTAGAGTTTGGTAGAGTTTAGAGGAGGAGAGAAGGGTTTTCTAAACCTGGCATAAGTATATTCGAAGGGTCCTTTTTATAGAGGAAGCTTGTTGTAACCACCTTGATTAATGACTGTCGTAACTGTCCTTATCAATGCCGATCATTATTGACTTGATAAATGCTGATCATTATTGACTCGATAAATGTCGATCGTTATTATCGTATAACCGTAGCGAGATCGTCTGCAGGAACCCATCATAAGAAGTTCGGCTTTTATGGAAGTTCAACCATTGAGAAGCCCATCCGCTGAAGAAGTTCGCAGGGAGTTCGGCTTCCATAGAAGCTCAATCGCTGGAAAAGTCCGCAGGAAGTTCGGCTTCCATAGAAGCTCGGCCGCTGAAGGAGTCCGCAGGGAGCCCGACTTTTATAGAAACTCGGCCACTGAAGGAGTCTGCAGGGAGTCCGACTTCCGTAGAAGCTCAGCCGCTGGAGGAGTCCGCAGGAAGTCTGGCTTCCGTAGAAGCTCGATCACTAGAGGTTCGGCTGAAGCCCATCTGCTCAAGCTCTTCTGCGGCTACTGGTTGCATTAGGCTGAGCATCGATCTAGACTTCGGCAGTAGAGAGGTTTATCCCCAACACTGCCCATAGTATATGATCAGTATTTATTCATGTTTACAACCTCCCACCATGGATGTGTATGAAAAAATCTTTTGCTTTCATGATAGTGCTCATTCCTAGACCGATGGAAGTAGTTAATGACATTGATGTTTATTTGCAACCTCTTACTGCCGAGCTGAAACAGTTATGAAGAATTCAAGATGTTCCGACTTTTGATGCTTTGCTAAATGAGTCATTCTCCATGTACACAATGCTTTTATGGACAATAAATGACTTTCCAGCCTATGCCCTAATGTCGGGTTGGAGCACCAAAGGAAAGCTAGCATGCCCGATCTATGAAAGAAACTCCCGGTCTAGAAGGTTGACACATCGGAGGAGCTTTAGCTATATGGGGCATTGATGTTTTCTCTATCGAAATCATCCATACAGAAGAGATGCATGCTCTTTCGATGGCACTGTGGAAGAAGGTAAGGCGCCTGGCCAGATATCTGGGAGTGAAATACTTAGAGAGTTGGATGGTCTCTATGTTGAATTTAGAAAAGATGATCTGATTGGTGATAAAAAAAGAAAGCATCGATCAAATAAAGATGGCATACTTTAATTGAAGGAAAAAGAGCATCTTCTTTGACTTGCCATATTGAGAGACAAACTTATTGCGCCACTGCTTAGATGTAATACATATTGAAAAGAATGTGTGTGAGCTCCTTTTGGCAACAATCTTGAGTATCAAGGATAAGACTAAGGATGACTTAAATTTTTGACTTGACTTGAAAGAATGAGGTATTAGAAGATCACTCCATCCAGAGCCGGCAGAGGGAGAACAGTAAAGGCTTCCTCATACATGCTATGTTATGAATGCCTCCGAACGGTCCACATTTCTTCGTGTGTTGGAAAACATAAAGGTCCTGAACGGATACTCAAGCAATATATCAAAGTGTGTGAATAATAAGGATGCCAAATTTGGGGGATTGAAGACTCATGATTATCATATATTGATGCAGAAATTGATCCCAATAGCTATTCATCATGTATTACCAAAAAATATTAGAATGACGGTTATTCGTCTTTGCAACTTTTACAGAGATATTTGTGCAAAGAAGTTGCTTAAGAAAGACGTAAAAGAAATGAAGGCAAGAGCAGTGACTATATTATGTGATCTAGAGAAGATATTTTCACCATTATTTTTTACGGTTATGATGCATCTCACCATGCATCTTGCGGGAGAAGTTGCACTTGGAGGCCCAGTGTTCTGTCGATGGATGTATCCTACTAAGAGAAATATTTAAACTCTAAAATCTTATGTAAGAAATATGAATCATTCGGAGGGATCTATAGTAGAAGGTTATTTGGATCAAGAGTATATGAATTTTTGTACCATGTACTTAAACAAGCTTTAGACACGTCGTAATCGACCAATGAAAAATTAGGATGATTAATATGAGCCAATTGAGCCTGCATTTGAGTCCATTCCACAGTCAGATGGACTTTTCACTTCATACCGTCTCACTAATTTGAGCATTGAGGAAAGGGATAAGGTATACCACTACGTGCTCTTCAACTGTGATGTCATTGAGCCGCACATAAGGTGAGTCACTCAGCATTATTTATTTCATAATAATTAGAAAAAATACTCAATTATACCTAAATTTGTTCTTTGTGCATGCAGCAAACACAAGAAGGTCATAAGAGTAAAATATGGTGCTCTAAGTATGCGGAAGAAAGAGAAAATGCATAGCAACAAATTTTCTGAATGATTCAAAGATCATGTAAGAGATTATATATTCTTATCTGGTATAATTTATTGGAACATATTTACTAATTATGTGTCATCTCCTTAATTAGGTATGGAGATTGCCGCTCAGTGATGTGAGCCCTAAAGTACATGCTCTTTCAATGGATCCTAATCGTACCGTGCGTGAGTATAAACAGCTCATCATTAACAGCTATAGATTTAATATTCACAGCAGGTCCGTAAATATGGTAACACAAAATAGTGGCATCATGTTAAGCACCACCACTGGGTGTTATGCTAGCTCGAGGGATTCACAGTCTCGTATGGAGGATTTGAACTATTATGGCATGGTGGAGAAGATAGTCATCTTGGATTATTATTCTAAAGAAAGGATCGCATTGATGAAGTACGATTGGTTTGACACCTTATCACAATCTAGGATGAAGACTGATGAGTATGGTTTTACTCTCGTTAACATGCAACACCATCTCTGTACTAAAAAACCTATATACTTGCCTCCCAAGCTAGTCAAGTCTTCTACGTTAGTGATTCCTTGGAGCCTCAATGGGGTGTTGTTGTGAGGATAGTGCCTAGGCATATTTTTTATGATACCAAAGTTGATGATGATGTTGGACCATGCATGCAAAGTGCTCCTCTAGAATAAAACTTACTTGGTACTATCGAGGTTCCAAACATATTTGTCAGAAGCGATGGTGATGTCCATATTGTAGATACCACTAGGCGATGACTTCAACATTCTGGTATAAATTATTAGAGTCTAATTATTAATTTTTATTTAAATTTTTTTTTCTTATTTTGGTCAAAGAGCTTTCTTTCTTCTGATCTTTGAAAGCTTAAGAAAAATGTGTGCCGTGCCGTGTCGGTAGGCCGTGCTATGCTATGCCGATAGACCGTGCCATGCTAGCCACTAAGAGAATCCCCATCTGGTATAAATATTAGAGACTTTTATTGATACTATACTAATATTATTGTTCAAAATATTATATTAATTAATGTTTATTAATGTTGCAAGTCACGATAGCATCGAAACGCCATCTAGCTTTCACCCCTGCCCCTCGATGGGTTACGCACAGTTCAGCATCCGAGGAGCAGTCGGAGCATACTCCATCCATCTTAGCACGTGTTTTAGAGTCATGGGCTTTGAGAATATGTTGGCCCGTATTTCAGCTTCAGCTCTGGCTCCAGCACTAGCTCCAACTCCAGCTCTAGCTTCGGTGATGTAGATTTAGGAGATTTTTGATGTATTTTATTTTTTTAAAAAAATATTATAATAAATTTTATTCGATAATAAAATTTTAGTATTTTAGAATAATTTTTATGTTTATTATATTTTTTTATATTAAATATCTATATTTATCAGGTAAAATATATAAATAAATAAAAATTTTAATTTTTTAATTATAAAAAAATCTACGACAGCGATTTTATAACTACTATCATATCCGTGCCAATCACTGCCATAGGTTCATGTGCTAACGGTGCCAACCGCTGCATTAGAACTATGGCAGCGGTTAAGAAACCGCTGCTATATATTAGCTATGGCAGCGGTTATGTAACCGCTACTATAGAAAACCTATGGCAGTGGTTATTTAACTGTTGCTATAGATCGATCTATTATAGTGGTTTATAAACTGCTACAATAGACTATCTATGACAGCGGTTCAAACAACCACTACAATAACTACTGTCATAGAGCTACGGCGATGACCGCAGTGGCAGCGGTTGGAAAATCGCTACCATAGCCTATGGTAGCAGTTTTTTGGGCTACGACAGTGGTTACGAACCACTGTCGTAGTCCTTTTTTATAGTAGTGAAATGCTATAATACTAATCATATATACTAATATATTTAATGCTTATAAAAATTCTTCCGATCGTGGCATTCATCGACCTGCCCTTCTTATCCGTACGGCTGGATCGGAAGATCTCGCGATGGTTGGGCATCACTCCATCTCTCATCAGCAATAACAATGAATCAGTTTATCAGAAATATAAAAAAAATATCAATTTAATTTATCTAGTAAGATTTAGAATTCATTACCTCTTTATGCATACAACTGGCCATAGACTCACGATCGAGAGTGTGCGTATACTCGTGGGCTATCCGGTTCTGACGAAAGATAGCCTAACAAGTATTCAAATAAATAATAAATATTTAAAAAATATTTAAATATAACTTTAAGTATATTAAAAAATTTAAAAGTTAGTAATTTTATCTCGAACTCCTGGCTCCTCTAATATGTAACCATCCTCTACCATTGACTTGGAGGACAATCCTGTGTCCAAGAAGCAAGCTCCTCTGGAGTGTCTCGTCGATGCTCGAGCTATCCTTTATGGAGCTTGATCTTATAGCCCCAGTATAACTTTTTGATCTTTTTCAGTCGAACATCTCGAGCCCTCTCGTGATCAAGAAAGTCGTACCTCCTCTGCACAAAGTTATCAAAAGTCAATTATAAAATTATTCTAATCAAATATAGTA
This sequence comes from Cocos nucifera, assembly GCA_006176705.1. Classification (NCBI taxonomy): domain Eukaryota; kingdom Viridiplantae; phylum Streptophyta; class Magnoliopsida; order Arecales; family Arecaceae; genus Cocos; species Cocos nucifera. The sequence continues at coordinate 1,907,623 of QRFJ01000111.1, read as the reverse complement.
TAAACATATAAAATACATAAATATAATTAAGATACACTTACCCATATCTCCTTCCACACTTGATCCCTGACAACATCATCCATCAATCGCCAGTCTTTGGGCTCATGGGAATAATGTATGACCGCCTCATAAGCACTCCAAAAAAAAAAATACATCTCCTATGTGGCCTCTCCTACTGACCTTTCCTCCGCATCATACTGCACCATCATCTAATGCTGGCGGTTCTACACATGTACCATACGTGTGGGACCGCAAAATATCTGACTGAATGATGCACCTGCAATAAAAATACGTTATACAAATATATAAATATACAAATACTATATAAAAATTAAATATATAATATAATAAAAATATACACTCAGATACCAGTGGAGTAGCATGTGTCAGAGATGTGGATGATGGTGGAGGCTCAGATGCTAGTAGAGTAGATGCCGCCGGTGGAATAGATGCCGATGGTGGAGGTTCCTAAGCAACTGATACGGAGGTGGATAGAGTATAATCCGACTGCTCATTAGATGCTGAACTCCGCGTAACACGCTGAGAGGCAGAAGTGAAAGCTAAATTATGTTTTGGTGCCATCGTGATCTGCAACGTTAATGAACATTAACCAATATAACATGTTGAATAATAATCAAAGATATGCCTAGGTACCATCCATATAATTACATATAAATATATGGATGCCAAAGATTATGTACACTAATCAATTGATGGATCTATCGCTATGCAATGCAATAAACAAAAGCAATAAAATGGAGGTTTTCTTAACGATTGGGGGTTCTCTTAGTGGCTAGCATGGCACGGTACGGTCCAAGGCATGGCCTACCGACACGGCATAGCACAGCCTTCCGACATGGCATGGTCCAAGGCACAACATGAGTTTGAGTATTAAACCATATATTTCATGAGTGGATGTAGGTCTTTTCAGGTATTTAAATTGAAAAATCATTTCAAGAAAAGATCTACAAAAATTCATCAAGTCAAGATCCTTAAAGAAAAATTTTTTCTTAAGCTTCCAAAGATCAGAATAAAAAGAGCTCTTTGACCAAAACAAGAAAGATATAAAGAAGAATTCAAATAAAAATTAAATCTCTTTGATTGGTAGCAAAAATTTCTTAAAAATCTCTTTGACCAAAATAGAAACTTAGTTTCTATGCTCTGAGAGTGAGAAATCTCGCAGGATTCTCGAGAGGTATCACGATTTCGACGAGACATCTCGTTCAGAATCGAGAGATCTTGAAATCTCTTTCCAACCATCTCCATTTTAGAAACCCAATTCACCCCTCCTCTTGGATTACAATCTCTGAGCAACAAATATGGCAAGTCAAAGAAGATGCTCTTTTTCTTCAATTAAAGTATGTGTTATCTTTCTTTGATCGATGCTTCTTCTTTTTACCATCAATCAGATCACCTTTCCTAAATTCAATACTGAGACCATCCAACTCTCTAAGTACATCACTTTCAGACATTCGGCTAGGTGCCTCACCTTTTTCAACAGTGCCATCGAAGGAGCGTACATCCCTTCTGTATGGATGATTTTGATGGAGGAAACATCGATGCCCCATATAGCTAAAGCTCCTCCAATATGTCAACATTCTAGATCGAGTATTTTTTTTCACAAATCAGGCATGCTAGCTCATCTTTGGTGCTCCAACCCGACATTAGGGCATAAACTGGAAAATCATTTATTGTCCACAAAAGCACTATGCGCATGAAGCATGACTCATTCAGCAAAGCATCAAAAGTTGGAACACCTTGAATGCTCCATAACTATTTCAACTCGGTAATAAGAGGCTGCAAATAAACATCAATGTCATTACCTACCTCCATTGGTCCAAGGATAAGCACTATCATGAAAGCAAAGGATTTTTTTATACACATCCACGGTGGAAGGTTGTAAAAATGAATAAATACTGACCATACACTATGGACGGTATTCATATGCTTGAACGGATTGAAACTATCGCACGACAAGTCCAACCTCACATTATGTATCTCATGTGCGAAGTCAGGATGTAATTCATTAAACTTCTACCATACCTCTTCATCGATTGGATGCCTCAATGCATCATCTTTTATTCGGTCCTCTTCATGCCATCTCATATTCTTTGACGTTCTTGCTGATATAGACAACTTTTATAGTCTCAGAATCAAAAAAAAGTATCACATCAACTTTTGAGGTACACAAGTTGATGTGCCATCTTTATTCTATTTTCATCTTGACACATCGCATCTCATACACTAATTTTGGTTGACATCCCCCTCCCAATAGAGCATGTAATCATTAGGATATGCATGTATCTTGATGTAAGCAAAGCCCAACTGTTCAATAATCTTCGATGCCTCATAATTATTCTTCGAAATTTATGTATCGTCCAGAAGAATGTTCCTCAAAAGCTCTAATATATAGTTCACTCCATTATTACTGAATCCATTGGAGCATTTTGCATGATACAATCGGATTAAGAACTCCAGCTTTGCCATATTTTCACATTCAGGATACAACGGAATATTAGCATTCTCCATCAACTTACGAATCTACTCTACATCCTCACTATTTATCATTCCACCAATCACAGGATCAGGCATGGACGTAGATGCACCGTCATTATGGCCAATAAATAAAAAAATATCATGAATCATTTGTTCCACTCTCCCATCATGTTGATCGCCTCCTTGCAGTCTGCCCTCACCATGTTGGTCCCAATAAATTTCATAATCGACTTTAAAGTCATAAATAGTGAGGTGATCATTTACATCTTGACGAGGTAGTCACGGTCCACCCATACACTTTTTATAAGGATATTGAATCAGTCCATGGTCTCCAAATTTTTTTATAGCAAAATCAAATTTTTTTTTGAAGTTCAACCTCATATTCTAGCGAAAGCCTACTAAATTTTATTCACCTCTTATTCATTTTTAAAATGATGATACTGCAATTAAATCATTTATGAAACTTAAATTATATACTAATATATTATAAAATAAATATGTAATAAATACATCCTATCACCAACTAATAGATAAAGATAGGTCGTATCCCATTCAAAAATTGCATTAACTCTATAGGTTCAATACAGTAATCAAATGATATGCAATAGAGATCGAATAAAATTTTGATAGCATTTTCTCTTAGTTCTTCCATGTAGGAAGAACAAAAGAGAAATACTGTCCAAAATTTCATTCGCAATCCTTAGCATACTATTTGATTACTGCAACTACCTATAGAATTATCTATAATTTTCAAACCATCCAAATTAGATAATCAATTGATCATTGTACATAATTCTCTCATCCATACAATTACATATAATTATACGGATGTCAAAAATTATGTACACTAATCAATTGATGGGTCTATCATTATGTAATGCAATAAACAAAAGCAATAAGATATAAACATTCAGAAAATATTATCCAATAAATTCTACAATATGAATTACATTCATAAATAATTTAAGATGAGCAACAGTCGTAGATCCGATCTCTTGCACCAACCTAGTTATTAATCCAAAAATCTGAAAGAAAAATGAAGTAGATGATGGCGGCACCTTAAGACTTAAAGTTAAAACCTTAGAGAGATATATCAAATTCTGTTCGCATCTATCGAGCTGACTCGCTCAAAAGTCGAGTCAGCTGCATGCCTGAGACATCTGGCTCGGATCCTCCCCCAGCCGGCTCGATCTCGATCTGAGCTAGCTCGGTTGTGTGCCATCTCCTATTCTTAGTTGTCTCTGCCCTCTCCTCATCTTTATGACTGCCCGTCTCCCACTCAATCTCCATCGCCGGCAAGGTCGGACCCCCTTCCTGATCCCTCTCTCCCTCTCTTGATCTCCCTCTCTCCCTCTCTCAATCTTCCTCGCCAACGAGGCTGGATCCCCTCCCTCCCTCTCTCTCTCTCGATCTCCCACGTCGATGACGATGATGAGGCCAAACCCCTCCCTCCCTCTCTCACTCTCTCGATCTTCCTCATCGATGAGGTCGGACCCCTCCCTCCCTCTCTCTCTCTCGATCTTCCTCGTCGATGATGACGGTGAGGCCAGACCCCCTCCCTCCCTCTCTCCCTCTCTCTTTCTTAGTTTTGGATCCCAAAATCAGGTCCAGATACTCAGGATCCATCTGATACTTTAAGTACGGATCCATCGAATATTCGGGTTCAAGTTCGGATTCGGTACCAATAATTAAAATTGAATCTAGATCTGAATATTCAGATTCTGACCCGAACCCCACCCATTGATAGGTCTAGTCTAGTGATTAATAAATAATATTATAAAATTAAAATAAAAATATACCTACGACTATAGAGAGGGGGTCGCACTGAAAACTCCGAGGGTCGTCGACGACGATGCTAGAGAAAGACGACGGTGCTAGAGATAACTTACGAAATAAGAGCAATATAATGAGATAGAGAGAGAAGAGAGAGAAAGAGAAAGAGGAAAGAGAGAGAGGGGGAGAAGGAGGTTTGGAGGGGCATCATGATGGGGAGGCCAGGGGATAGGAGAGGATAGGGGGTGGGCGGTCAGGGATGGAGAGGGCGGGAGGCTGGCGGCGGCAGTCGGGATAGGAAGGGTAGGGGCGGCGGTCGGGGAGGGCAAGGGGTGGGCAGCAAGGGGCGGGCGGTCGAAGATGGGGAGGGCAGGGGGTGGGCAGCCGCGGCCAGAGGATGGGGAGGGCAGGGGTGGGGGGGGGGGCGGCGGTCGGGGAGGGCAAGGGGTGGGCGGCAAGAGACGACGGCCCGGGATGGGGAGGGCGACCGTGGCCGGGGATGGAGAGGGTAGGGGGTGGGCAGCGGTAGGATGGGTGGAGTCTCATCGGTGATGGAGAGGAGGGGACAGAGAGAGAGAGAAAGAGTGAGGGGCAGCGGTGGCAAGGGGCGGTGGCCGGGATGGGGAGGGTAGGGGTGGGGGGGCGGCCGGGAAGGGCAGGGGTGGACGGCAAGGGGCAGGTAGCAGGGGGCGACGGTCGGGGATGGGGAGGGCAGGGCCAGTGGCGGTCAGGGATGGGGAGGATGGGGGTTGGGCGAGTCCGCGGTCGGGGATGGGGAGGGCGGGGGTCCGGGTGGTGGCAGAATGAGTGGAGTTCACACCAGTGATGAAGAAGTAGGAAGAGAGAGAGAACGCGCGCATAGAAGGAAAAAAAATTAAAAATTTTTAACCTAACCTATGACAGCGATTTTCAAACTACTACCATAGATTTACCGTAGTGGTTACTAAAAATCACTGCAATAGATCTATAGCAGCGATTTTCTAACCACTGCTATAGATCTATAGCAGCGGTTTTCAGTAACCGCTGCCGTAGGTTGGAAATAATTTTTTTTATTTTTTTTAAATATTATATAATTTTAAAATTTAATACTTATCTTCATCATTCATTATCTAAATAATTATCATTAAAGTATCTTCACAAAAGATCACCTCGATCCGATGGTCCTAGCTTCATTGATCAGAAAAATTTGATTTCGACGATTATGAATGACGATGTGATGATCTGATAGATGGAGACCTCCGATCGATCCAAAAATTTATAATGATTATTTTGATGATATTTATAGCATACTATCAATGTTTTACTTCAATCGAATATCGTTATCATGGTTAATTTAGTATAAAATAATTTCAACCGTTAAATTAGAAATAAGCGATCAAAGGGCTAAACGACGTTCGATTATGAGATAATTTTTTAGTTAAATGATCTTTGCTATGATTTTAATCATTTTATATAGCAATGATAGTAAAATTTAAATCATTTCGTATGAACTATTAATGTTAAGCAAATATTGCAAAAGCACGAGCATATATAACAACCAATAGAGTTTAAGAATGGTTATCAGATGATGTATAGTTTTAGATCATTCTTAGTCTTACGAGTTAAATTTTATAATCACCATCATAAAAAATAATTAAAGCAGTAGCCAAGATTATTTATAAAAAAAGTTATCTCATAATCAGACACCATCTGATCCTTTGATCACTCGTTTATCATTTAACGGTCAAAATTAATCTATACTAAATTAACCAAGATAACGATATCCGATTGAAGTGAAACTTTGATAATACGCTATAAATATAACCAAGATCATCATTATAGATTTTTGGATCCATCAGAGATCTCTATCTATCGGATCATCACATTATCATTCGTAGTCGTTGAAATCAAATTTTTTTGATCGATGAAGCTAGGACCATTGGATCGAGATGATCTTTTGTAACGATACTCTAATGATAATTATTTAGATAATGAATGATGAAGATGGATATTAAATTTTAAAATTATATAATATTTAGAGAAAAAATATATGATAGTGATTACAAATAATCGCTGCCATATATTGACTTACAGCAGTGGTTATAAGAAATCATTGCTATAGGTCCAATCTATGATAGTAATTTTTCTAACCGTTGCTATAGGTCAGACCTATGGCAGTGGTTACGAAGAACCGCTGCCATAGGTCGGCCTATGGCAGTAGTTTCTTATAACCGCTGCTATAGGTCGGTCCTGTAGCAACGGTTTCTTATAACCGCTATCGTAGACTTTATTACGGTGGTTTTAAAAATCACTGCCATAGTATGTACTGTCGTAGGCTCTTTTTGTGGTAGTGCTCCCCGTGCATAAGCAATGGTCATAATTAAATAACCACCTTTCTGAACACTTTTCTTAGACAAGAATAGGTTAACCTATTTTAATTGGGTTCAGCTTTTGGTTCCTCAGCACATATTGCCTAATTGCAACCATTTTAATGTATATTCATGATACACCCTACATCAAGGGTTGTAGTGATTTATTGCGATCACTACTTGTATCCATGAAAACATAATGCAATTATCTCATAATCATAAATAAAATTTTATTTTTACTTTTGGTGATTCCTTTTCTCAAAAGGTGTTTTGGTTAAGAGTTTCATCTTCAATCATCCTAGGATAATCTTTCAGCATAATTTTCGTTATGCCAGTGCAACTTTATGTCATGATAATCTAAGATTAACCCAAAACCCATCTAACTAGATCTATGATTCAAAAATTTTGTTTTAATCTAAATTTTTGGATCTAATAAATTTCAGATCTAATCTAAATTTAGAGATCTATTCAATTTTCAGATATAATCTAAAATTTGAAATAAAAATTTAGATTAAGCAGAATATTCAGATCTAATTTGAACATAAATCAACTAAGTAGATCTAATTAGATATTCAAATCCAATCTGAATTTTAGATCTGATTAACTTTTAGATCTAATCTCGGCATTCAAATCTGAATCTTGATCTTAAAATTATGATCTAAATACTGGCTCGAATACCAATTGAAGAAACTTTTCCACCGCATGTGCCGGATCTCGATCAGAAAACTACAGTAGAAGCGATCGATCCGACATGCGCTTGTATAAGATTGAATCTCATACAATCAGGAGCGATCATAATTTTAAAATCTCAAAATAAAACAACAATGAAGAATGATTATTCATCTTTGTGTGGGTAGTCATTCACCATAATTTGATGATCGTGGTGTTTCTTGAGGTTCCTCATAGAGCCGTACATGCATCTGATCTCTACAAATATCCACTCAGGATTTGATCTAGGACGTTTCCCTCGATCTTGATCCTCTTTTTTTAAGATGGATCGCATGCATTTTGATCAACCTTCCTGGATCAACTCTTGATCGGCTGGATCTTTCTTTTTTCTTTCTTGAGTAGATATGCATCATCTGATAGCTTGGACGTGAAAAGAACAAGGGATGCCCGAACTCCTTTGGGCATGAGGAAGAGAGAAGAGGGCCTGAGATGAGAGAGGGAGAGAGGGCATGAGATATATGAGAAGGGGGCGCAAGAAAAATCACGATGAACTAAGAGATCTCATCTCTTAAGATAGAGCATTAAATAGATGCATGAGTCCTTTTGTTTTAAGGCTTTGACTTTTCTACTCCTTAAAGCAAAAGGACTCTCAACCCATGCACCCCATCTCTCGTATTCTCATGCAAAAATCTTAGATGGATGTGCGCCCCTCTTTCATGCTAAGAAAGCCTGGGGGCGCCAACTCCTTGGCGCCTCCAGAGCCTTGTCTAGATGGGGCATGCGCCCCTTCTGGATCTTATCCAGAAGTGGGCGTGCACCCCTTTTCTCTCCAAGTATGCCAAAAAGAGGGAGGGAGGGTGCACCAATTATTGGCATCCCATCCTTATCCAATTCTCATGGAAAATCAGATAGGGTTTTGACTATTCAAAGCCTTTCATGAAAAAGACATCCTTCTTATGGCGCCTCCTTTCTCTCTAGATCCACATGAATTTTTAGATGGGGGCACCAATAGTTCTCTCTAGATCCATGTGAATTTTCAGATGGAGGCATCGACTATTGGCACCCCTCCTCAAAACTCCATGCCAATAATGGATAAGATGAGGCACCAACTCTTAGTTCTCATCCTTATACAGTTGCATACATGACTTGATCAAAATTTCTATCCAATAAGGAGCCCAAATCCAAGAGAATTTGGGTTTAACCATGTACTAGCATGATTTTTCTAAATCCACTAGGATTTCTCCAAATCCTAACCTAATTAGGACTTCATAAGCTCAATTGCACAATCTTAGACCAATTTTCTTTGTTGTCTAATTTCATAGATTTAATTCTATCTGATAGTGAGATATATTATGATCTCCATCACCAATATCATTGAAACATCTTTCAATAGATTAGAATAATTCTAATTCAGCCAATTGAGAATTATTAATCATCTAAATAATTCTAATTGATCTCACAATCCATCAGTGACACCAAGCAATATGTAGTGATAATCCAGTAGAACTGAATAATCGAATCTCTAAGTGCAGTTACGTTGTGATTCGATCCTTCTATCATGAGTTTCGATAAAATGGAAGTCATGGATAACTCGTCAAACCCCATCGTTTGTCATATATAATATTCAATCGACTCGAGTTCATATGTAAAATCTTATGAAAATTTTTTTTCCATCATTCACACTATCATGATCATGAATTTCTGAACTCAGTCTTACAAATAACATAGGACTACTCCTTATCTATCAAGATTGATAGATCACATCTAGGTGCACATCCTACTCCTACAATAAATCTACTATAGCCAATATACTCCACAAGGTTCCAAATGGCTAAATAATCAAGTAATTGTGCAGTCAAACTACAGCAGCCCCAAGTGAATAACCGAGATACCGTGGGTCTAAGAACTACTCACACCACTACAGCATCGAGTATGTCATTCACGAGTGGATAGATATCCATATGACTACTTATGTTGGTCACACTCGGTACCATTATTCTCTAATAGTCATCTGCACTCTTGCTTCAATATTTTCATACTGTAAACTTAAGACTCGTCTATCAGAAAAAAATGATCCATGCACCAATCTTACTGCATCAATCATCATTCTCGTAATGATCCATCGTTCGAAAGCATTTATAAATTAATTATCAATGACACATGTCTTAAATTTTTAACTCTTGAGAATATATATCATCATCTTATTAATTCTTTGGGCGATTCATAGACACAAAATAATATGAATAAAAAATTAATCCAATTTTATTTATTCAATTATAAAACTATATCATTAAAAAAGTTAAATGTATCAACCAACTTGACTTCTAAGTCATATATCTAACACCCACCACCCTATCCCAATGTTCCTATGCTAATTTTCCCAAAAGCTGAGTACTACTTGGCCTTGATTCTCCTCTATTGCTGTCTCCATGCTCCAATGACATCTCACTGATATTTCAATTGATGGTCGACCATCACTATGCCTTAATGCTTCTTTTGGCCATGTCAGCCACCATATTGACACCCTCCTTGGTAATTGACCATCCACTAATAGGTATGCCTCATCTCCCTCCCCTCCCACCCTTCTCTCCCTAAAGAACCCCAACATCCTCCACTCTCCCTCCCCTCCATTCTCTCATCAAATTGGTGACCGATCTCACCCGAAGGGATTGAACCCCCTCCCTCCCATATGTCCAAAACACCAACTATACCATACCCCATGGGCCCATCACCATACTCAGTCATTAGGGGTATTGGCCAAATTTAGCAATGTTATATTCTCTCATCGAGGGCGTTGGCCAAATTGAGCAACGTTATATTCTTAACTGGGTTTGAGATAGATCATGGATGAAAAACTATAAGTCTACAACCACAAGTTGTCAAACCTAGATATGATTTGGCCTGATCTTTAGCCACCCCTACATGTATAATATATCTATCTATGTATGTATGCATGCATGTATGTATAAGTAATATCTCCTTCATCGATAAAAGTAAATCCATGTCAATGGGATAAGGCTTGTTCGTACTAGAAATAGGTAAACAAGAGCAGACAAAATCAAAGATAAAAGAAAGATAAAAAGAACATACCAATGCATCAAGATTTCATGGATATAAGATAGAATTCCCAAGTATCCCAAAACCCAAATTTTTAATTTAAGGAAAGAAAAACAGAGCTAAGGGCCCATTTGTCAATGCTTTTCTTTTCATTTTTCTGATTTTTTGAAAATGGAAAAGCAAAAGGTACAACCTAACAAATGATTGGTGGATCTTTGTCCTCCTATACATCTAAGAGTAAAAACATCTAACCAAACTTTTCCTCTTACTTCTATTTGTATAGCTACCATAACCCTTCACAGCCTCACCAGCATTGCCACCGCCATAGCCAAACCGATAGAAAGGAAATCAGATAATTATAAATAATATAGTAATCAAGATTACATCAAAAAATCCATTAGCTCTACCAAATAATCAATAGGAAAATGGGGTATTTATATATAAACCATTCATATGCATAGTCATTTTTATAACTAAGGATTTAGGTCCCAGAGGGATGGAGGGGGTCCCAATTATCCCATTCCATTCCTATGAGAAAATAGGATCGGAATAGGATTGGAACTCCAAAACCCATCTATGTAAGGAAAGAAGAAGAAAGAGAAAAGAAAGAAAAGAAGATGAGGAAAGGAAAAAAGTGAAAAGAAAGATGAAGAAGAAAAAGAAAGAAAAAAAGGAAGAAAAGAAAGAGAGAGAATAAGAAAAAAGAAAAAAAGAAAGGAAGAGATAAGAAAAGAAAAGAAAAAGAAAATCTTAATTTTGTAATTACAATGATTAATATGATATTTTAATAATGATAAGTTTATTATTTGGTAAAAGAAGGGATAGAGAGAGAAAGGGAAGAGAAAGAAGAGAGGAGGAGGAAATCCTATTTCATTATCCAAACATAAGATAGGATTAGTTTACATAGGATTTTTCTTCTAATAAGAGTGTATGTATAATCCTATATGATCAAATCCTTCATTCTAATATGAATTTTATCCTAAGTTTATAAATTCTAGATATCCAAACAGATCTTAAGAAAGAATAATTACTCTTACAATTCAACATCTGAAGGAGCAACAGAAACCAGCCAAGGTGTTCTTGGTCAACTTCCTGTTGTATAGCTAGCTAATTTAAAAAAATATACCTGTGACAATGCTTACATAGCTCCGGAGAAACCATGGATCTTTACAAATGACAACATAATAATGTGGAGAGTTTTCAAGGGCATCATGATGTTGCATCTGAAAATTTTGTATGATAACTTGTCCCTTTTAAAAACACCATACACAGTTTTCCAATATAACATAAGCACTTTACAATGGATTATCTCAAACCACTTTAACATCTACACCCAACTAATTATCAATCCTAAGAGGAAAAGACAATGGGATCAGATGTATGCATGGTCATGTAAAGATAAATCCGCCATGCATTACTAGTAATCCAGCTATGTGGCTTTTCCATTTGACGAAAATTAACCAAGAAACTGAAAATCCACCTTATGATAATTAAGTTAAAATTTTTTGATATTCTTTAGATCTAAAAGCGACTAGTCTACAAGGCATCCTATTCTGAATGGTTGCTTGTTTAGTTTCACTTCATCACCACTTTTCTCCAAACGGTTGCTTGCAATTACATTTTTCCTCGTTTCATAAGCAATAGCTCAACGATGACTCAACTACTAAAACTCAAATAAAATAAAATAAAAATGTGGTTTTGAGATTCAACCTAAACACCAAATCAGAAATTGACAATCTAAATTCCAAAGAATACCTTGAATTTTCGACCAAGACTCACTATAGAGGCAAATATTGTCATATATATGCCCAATCTAAGCAAACACTTGCTATTTCTTCTTTGTTGTGGATGGAAAGGAGCATTTAGCTAGACTAAACTCAAATTTTTATCTTGTGAAGGTCAAAATCGGTGGCATTAGATTTCCCCAAACAAAAATATTATAGCAAAAGCAAATTTTTGACATAAGCTTGATAATCTTGATGCTCAATCCGACGGACAGGCATACATTAGGCTGCCATCAAACAATAAAATGATACATTGCATTTGTAAATCATAAATCAATTTCACCTTAGCTCTTCATTGGAAAAGATCGTACGTTTCAAAGTATTTGAGCATGAAAAAATTTCTGCAACAATACATCAAAACAGTTCCAAATCAAATTTGGACGATGCCTATTTTACTTACCGACCATCTCCCTTTATAGTTTCCGTACGTTTTCTATTTTTTAGTAACTTCTGAATCTGTTAAAATTTTTGGATGGAACGGGTAAAATTAGAGGCAATACCACTGAAACCATTTCAAACTTGCCAGATGAAATTCACTTGCTGAGGATTCATGGCTCTGGCATTGCATCTCAGATGCAAAGGGATGGACGGCCAAAAGATCACTCTCGAAAGGGCCAATAAATAAAAAAATGCAAGAAATCTAGAAGCAGAAAAGCATGATAAAAGAAGGTAGCAGGAGAGGACTTTCCCTACCCATGAAAGTGGGGAATGCTGTCTTTCTTCAACCCCAACACATCCACAAACCGCTCTTCAAAGTAGAGAGAGTTCCATGCATACATCAATAATAGTGTTTTATTTGCTTATCAATTGGCTGAAAATTAAACTGGAAATGTTAAAGTGGTAGGAAAAATATTTTTTGCTAATTATATAATTAGCAATGTGAACTTGGGGTGGGGCCTTTATCCAGAGATGTAAATACGTAGATGTTCCTTAAGATAATTGATTGGCATCAAGACAAAGAAGTGAAATGCTGAACAACATTCTCAAACCTCAAAAAACAATCTCAAGCCTCAAAATTCTCTCTTTTGACCCTAGAAAATAGTTCGAATGTCGTGCATAAGGACTCCTCCTGACCGTCATGAGTGCCAAAGAAATATAGAGCCACCTAAAATGCCTAGGAGTCGATATGAAGGAATTTATTTATTTATTTATTCATGGTTACTTTAAGATATGTTGAAGACCAGAATAAAGCCAAAAAAATCACTCAAAAAAAGAATGAAAAAGTTTGCTTCTGTCAAATACATTCAAAGGCATGCCTGAATGTCAACAGGGAATTTTGAAAGAGTCTCCGATGGAGCAGCGTCGTAGGGGCGACCAGCAAAGAATCCTCCGACCTCGCCTCCCACCCATCCGGAGCTGAAGGTGTCGTGTGAGAGGCGTTGGGCCCATCCACAAGTTCATCCGTCCTTCTGCACCACACCGAACATATGATGTACCACCGAGTTTAATTAACCATGTGCAGAAGAAACCTTAAAGGTCCAATTAGTATGTGAAACGGCGGTACAAATTATGTAACCAGAATTAGAATTAGGAACCAATTCAAACTTATTATCTATTTCCCAACTTTCGAGCATCCCATAACATTAAGAATACATCGTCATGGTTATGATCATCTAAGAACTAGTGCCTTTTAACATTATGAGACAAGAATACAGAGAGGATCATTAGTTTTTCATCAGTTCAATCAGTCCAAGTCTTGTGTATTTAGTGCTATATATGTACGAAGTTCTTTGGGCCGGTAGCAGGTTCGGTTTTTTCTTTCAAACCGGTCGTGGATTGAGAATCTAAGCAAATCCTTGAAGTGGCTTCAGCAATAATGAGAATTTGAATAAAAATTGACTTTAACAAGCTAAACACAGCTCGAGCGTGGGCTCATAATGCGTTTAATTATGTTTAGCTAAACACAGCTCGGCATATTCAGTCGGCAAAACCCTTTTCTACTATAGTGATATGGTAGAACTATTTTAACCAATAATTTTTAATAGAAGTGGGGTCATGACGTTCTTTGTTGATTTTTAATATATTCATATTTGGGACCAGTCGACTAGGTCGTGTGATTGGGTCTGGGGTTGGTTGTAGGACGTATGTATGACTGCTAATTTTTATATGGATACATATTCTTTGGAGTGCTCCGTTTTGACTTTCGTGGAATCTTAGATTGCTATCTTTTTGAGGGTTTATGGTAAACATTAGAGATGACGGGCAGATGGATCTTTTTTTTTTTTGGGTACTCAATCCATCCAGAATCTTAGGAGGACCAGCTTCAAACCATAAGAACGTCTGATCTCTATCTTTACCGCTAAGCCACATAAGTCACATTGGTTGCTCGAGTTTATGTTTACGCTTCATGTTGGTATTCTGGATTAAGGTTGTTTGTTCAAGTTTGAATTATAAGTTTGACTTAACTATAATTTTGACTTGAATTTTTATAAATTTCAATAGATAGTTACTAGAGAATAAGTCATTGGTGTTACCACTTTCCACAATTCAGATCCATATGCAAATATTTTTTTCCAGGTTTCACATTAAATCTCTTTGTATCGAAGATGAACCGTCCTATGTACATAGACTTTTGATATAAAATACTGGAATTGTATGTCATGATCCATGAGTCACACTGCTGCATATTTTGAGAAACATCTGATCATCGTTCTCTATTTTTCTAACCTTCATCAAGAAGTCGACAAATGAAGTTTATCAAAATTTAAAATAGATTAATTACTATTAAAACAATAAACCTTCCTATTTGAAGCATTCCTTTCTTGCATTCGTTCTGTTGATAATCCGCAGCTTTGAGTTACTGCAACCTTGACACCAAGAAAGAGTAGGTATACAGAAGTGTGGATTGATGCAAAACAAATATAGTTCAATGGTGTCTTCAATTAGCATTAGTACTACCGTTACATATTGTCCAGAAAATATATAAGCATTGATCTTAGAAAAATAGTGGGAGGAACCATTCCTGTTCACCTCCTAACAATTGCGACGTTGGCATTTGAATCTTAGAAGCATGTATTGTCTTAAAAGGGACATCTTTTGTGCAGATCAGATCAATTGTTATACAGTGCAAAAAATTTTCTACCACGGACCTGAGAAGTGAGAATAAACTTCGGAACTCATACTTGGAAGATCGTGCCGGCATTAACATTCACAGAAGCGAGCGAAAACCTATAATGTTTGATGCACCAAAAATAAGGGCAATTTTGATACTTGCATAGATTGCCTACTAGACAACTCATGACTACAAATTAGGTAAGAGATGACCACAATAGAGAAAAAAGATCACTGAATAGGAATTAGATTGATAACTAGTTTGCAACATTTTGATGGCATGATGCTAGATTCTTTGTTGGGTGCTGCTTCTCAACACTACTTTCTTCTTGTGCAGTGTGCCAATGCTCCATGATGGTCAAAAATCGGTGCCATATTCAAGGGTTACATGGATGATAAGCGAGGCCCATGTAATAGTCCACCAATCACCATGTACTGGTATTTTAAATGAGGAAGGAGATGGCATGATGAATGCTATTTTTTTCCTTTTTTTTCCCTCGAGAAATGATGATTTCCAGCTTTCTAATTTCTATTCTAAAATTGCATTATTAAAAATGTTTCAATAGGAAAAAGTTAATCCTTACCTTGGCTAACCCGCTCTTCCATTGGTTGGCTATATAAGAAACATCTGGTGGGTAGATTGTCCATGAGCTCAAATACACCATAAGAGTTCACCATCTTAATATTTTGCAGGAATTTTATTTGTCTTCTCTCTTAGCAAGATATTAGCATAGTTTTTAGGCATATTTGTTAAGTCGAAGAAAGTAAAAAAAAAAAACCACCTAGCTATGAATCTAAATTAGATCATTAACAAGATCTCTCAATAATTATAACAAAGACCTAAAACTAAATTTGGCCTCTTTCATTGTAAGAAGGACTTAAAGTCCTTCTGCTAAGAAAGCTACCTGCAACCTCATCCACTAAGGATCCATTCTTTAATAGATAAAAAATTTATCTAAAAATATATATTTTTTTAAGTAAATATTTTTCAAATAATATTTAGATAAAAAAATAATATATCCATCTTCTTTTGTGCATAAAAAAGTTATTCCAAAATATGTTATTTATGTTCTTTTTCATTACTATTTTCTTTGTTAAAATTTATTCATGTTTTCCATAATACCTCCTATGCTTTTTAGATTTAGAGAAAATGGATGATTGAGTTATTGAGCATTGAATAATGGGGTCATTAGAAATAAGAATGAGATATTTTAGATATAAAATTAAATATCTACTTTACTAGCTGATGAAAAAATGATTTAGCCACCTCCTAAATGGATAAGATTTTTTTTTCATTTTATGGGTAAATATTATTCATAAAAAAGTAACTTCTTCATCTTAAAAAAAGTGAGAATATGAATGAGTTGTTCAATAAAAAGTAGACAAATTTTTTCATAATATTTCTTCACAAAAGAATGGACCCTAAAAGATAGAATAAAATTCTCTCAAAAAAAAGTAAAAAAATAAAAAATATGAAAATTTAACAATAAGCTAAACACGTAAAGTTTCCTTCGAGCTTTTGATGCAATTAATATTAATCAAATATTGATAAAAACAATGGATATGAATTCACTAATTACCGCTATGGATTCCATGTTGCTGCAGCTTATTGCCTTCTATAAAATAGTGACAGATTTACTAAGTTAAATCCATTTCAAAAGCCTTACTCTTATTGCAGTCTTCAGTATGATAAGATACTAAGTTTTATAACTTATATTGTTTTGATGAAAATAATTACACATTCATACGGGAACTAAGCTCCCTGCGGTACAAAATTTATGTAGGATAGAAGACAGAAAATAATGATATTGTCAGTTGGGGATTCAATGATAATTTTCTCATCCATGTTAGTTGGCCAGGAAACTAATGGTTTATGGACTTGTAAGAAATTAAAGTTTTAGTTAGGGATCGAATAGTTATTTGCTCATGCGGACCCTCGGCATCTCCCTCTCTCCCTCAATTAGGCTTCTTCTCAAATCGGATTCAAAGCGATCTCCGCTTCTCGAATCGAATCCATTGCTCTAGCTTGGGCAATCCTCGAGACAAGGTGACCAACCCGAACCTCAACTTTCTTCGATTCCACTCTACGTCTTCTTTCTTCTTCGTCTTATAAACCCTAGCCGACCCAAACCCTAACTGTCCTCGATTCTTTGATGATCTAGGCTTCCGCATAAAGAGTCGAGGAGGAGAAGAGAGAGAGCGGCGCGTTCTAAATCGCCGCATTGGATCATGGTTTTCCAAATATTAGTACGCTTCCCGTGTTTACTTTCTTTTTCTCGGATCAATTTATATTTATTTATACATGAAAAGGTGATCTTTTCCTTTGACTGGAAAAGTTGGATTCTTCTTTGGTATGGTTTAGTAGTTATTATGATGGAATTTAAGATTGCGTGATGTGAAAAGAACCAAATTTGATTAAGGGAAAATGAAGCCTTAGGAACAAATACTCTTCTAGATGGCACCGTGGAGCATGGATATGTTTGTATCGGACTCTAGGAAAAATGTGCTTGGTTTAAACTTTGAGAAGATCTTTAGGAGTGCAGCATGGGAATTTCTATTCGAATTTCTTAATCCTCTGGTGTATATACGTGTGACTGGAAGTTGATTGGTTGGATTTAACTATGAATATCCTTCACAAGGTTCTTTCACCTTTTGAACATAATTCCACGCAGTCTATATGGGAGCAGAAGGGTCTGCTGTAAACCATAAGGAGATTCTCTACTCCTTTTTTTGTTGATTATTAAGGTCTGAAATTAACGATCGCTTGCTTGCTCGATGGGAAAAGGGAGAAGTGAACAAGTTGAACAATACCAATTACACAATATCATTACAAGGATTAGAATTTAACAGTGAAACAAAAACAAGAGGGCAGGTCTTTGTGGACTGCTGTGTGCCAAGAAGAACACTAAGCTGCCGCAACAATCAGGTAGTCTATTACAATCTCTGCCGGAATGTTACTTGAAAAAAGACATTGATTGCTCAATTGTGCAAGAAGGGTTGAACCTGGTGCTGGAAAAAGCTGGAGAACAGAATGGCTAGCCTAACAACTTGACTGACCCAAACTTGAACAACTGCCTGACTATCGAAGTCACGACTAATCGAGAACCATTCTCTTTATTGGAAAACTGAAGGGAACAGTCTACATATAGAACTGTGAGGGGATCTTTTTGGTGAAATCTTGTGATGTGCTTTTTAAAAGTGATGGGATTTGCTGTTAGATCATAACTGCCATATCGGAGATTCTTGTCCCTTCTTATTCTTAGGCTACTTATCTGCATAATATGGGATGTTAGGCATGGAGCAAATGTGCGTTTTCTGATGGCATTACAAAAGCTATCAATAGTTTGTTTCTCAATGACAATTTTTAGATCCTATGGTTTCATTTGAACATGCCTTTTTGTTACAAGGATGGTCAGGATATTTTTGTAGCCTGTTAAGTTGATTGGTGGTCAAGCTTTTGGACATCATACTGGGCACATTGTACTTATACATACTATTAGGCCCCTTATTATGCAGAAATGTGCCCAATTTATCTGTTTTGTAATTCTATAAGCATGTTTATGAGCATATATTCTTGAGTTTAGCATGAAGAGTAACATTGTCTGCTGGAGCTGTTGGTTAAGGGAAGTCTTTCTTTGCTTTTCAGCTTTTCTAAATTTTGGATACTATTCACTTTGTATTCTATATGCCCTTGGATGTTTTTATTCTTTTTGCTCATTAGGTTAATTTGGAGGTCAATCACAATCTTGGTGGCTGGTGATCTTGACTGTTCCAATCCCTTTGGGCGTCTTTTCTGTTTCTGTTTATTGCATGTGTTATTTTGCTCTCTATACAATCACCAAATGCTTGTATAATAACTATATTATAGTTCATATAATAAAATGCTGCACACTTGCATGCATTACAATATCCTAAGTATTTAATTCTCAATGGTGTTTGTATATTGCATGATACTCTACATTTGCATTTTGACACCATCTTGTGTGCTTTGCTATTGTCAAATAAAGTTTAGACTTGGCAAAAAGATGGATCAAATAATATGTATCTTTTCTTTTTTCTAGGAAAAGTATAGAAGGATGCTTATATGGATCAAAATTGTTGGTGACTAAGTTGGCATGTGAGCTTTAATGCAACAGAGTTCAGAATGTTTAACTGCTTGAGATGTGAGATGAAGCATTACACCTTTTGTGGACAAATTGAGGGAAAATTATTAAAGAGGGTTTGATCATGTTGGCAATAGTTGGTCCCAGTGAGAGGGAGATCTGAAATACAAATTAAAGGGTCATAGGACAGGTTAGAGGAAAGATTTCTGAATTACATGTTCAAGGGTCATAAAACTGAGGAAAGAGCTTGTTCAGATGTTTTATGTCTACATGCATCAGGTCAAGTTAGAAAAGGTTGTTTTATATGGCACGCTAGAGTTTTACCTGAGTCTCCTTGATATCAACTTATGCCTCATATTTGTGTTAACCAGGCCCAGCCTGCTTGATTGTTTGTCTTGACTGCATATGAACCATGATTGATGATTTTTATCATGGTCTGTGATGACCCTAATTGCACTGCTATGTAGGACAAGCCTGAAAGCTCATATGACAAGCCAATCCATTTAGAATTTTTATTTGCTAAACTCTAATATGCAGAAAGTAGAATTTATCACTTCATGATCAACGGGTACCTACAGTCAAGATCTTGAACCAGTAGACCTTTATCATTGATGTTATTGTCATCTACCAGGTTCCTTTTTTTTAATCAGCACTAAGTTTCAAAATCTGTTAAGGAAAATGGCGACTTTCCATTGTTTTTTTAAATGTCAAAACATTTTGGTGTAAAATTACCGGGGAAGATTTTCTTACAGATTGCTGCACAGTAAACAAAATTTTAAAATGCAAACTTGGGAAAACTTTCAAGAATTTGATATGAAGTGGATATAACTTAAGTAAGGTGGCAGGGATTTGCCTTAAGTGCTATCAGAATTCCTTCTATATCACGCAACATATAATGTTACACCTGTAGAAATATGATTCAGTTTAGGTGCATGTTATGCGTTAACTTGTAGAGCTATGAGTTATTTCTGCTGTAAAAAAGGTATAAGTTAAGCTATGGTGCTAAGGCCTTGATTATGCCTGTTAATGAAGGATGAAAATTTAGAAAGGATGAAAAAGAATATCACAAGAGACAGATATATGTACAACTTTGCTACCACGATGAAATAAGTCTGTTCACTCAAATATGAACATTGAATTCCCACATAATGTATTAAGACATCATAACAAGCATAAAGCAAAGTTTCTGATCATTTTTTCTTGACGAAAAAATCATCAGAATAACAGTTTCCATACATGCTTTGACCCAAATTTACCTCTATTCTCTTAATAATGACCTCTTTCTCTTCTTGTTTCTTTTCTTCTTCTTTTTTTAAATTACAGAATGTAAGACCCGACATTAAGCACTCTAAAACAAACATGCACTCATATCCATGTTTGCTAAGTGAATCAATTAAAGGAAAAAGGCATTTGTCCAGAACAAACATTGCCAATACCAGAAAGTCCTTCCTTTAAGAGCCAATATATGGGTTGATTGTCCTGTCAGAAAATATGAGAGAGATTAAACTGCAGCATATTCCTGCAATAGGTGGATAGCATCAAGGACTGGTTAAGACATTGCATCCGGCCTCCACTGCACGCTTTTTGCAACCTTCCGATAACCATCAATGAATCCTCAACCCAAATTGTTGGAGGTTGAAGATAATCTGTTGCTGCGTTAGTAACTTCCCGTGCTCCTGGGAGTTTGCATCTACAATAGATTAATTTGACAAATGAACCCAGCCTGTCACCTTAAGTGTTTCTTTTGAGGCCATAAGCAACTTATGTGGAACTTAATGTCATCAAAGTTGAAAAAAAGAAAAAGGGAAAAAGTGAAACTTGCATAAGTATTGAGAGACTAATTTCAACTGAGTTGACAAGTAATCCTTGTCATGCGTCTTCTTGAATTAAACTGTACTACTATTGTTACTTGTGTCTATTAATCATCTTCCCCGGTTTTTGTTGTTCTCTATTAGTTTGTTTAGGTTCTATTGGACAAACTAGCTTAGTTTCAGTGATGTATCCACTTCTTGATACAAGAAATATTATGAAATAAGTAAAAAGAATGTATATATGAGAGAAATAATTATTGCCACCCAATGACATTTTGTGTTAACTTCACAATGCCTAAGCTTGCTATCCTTTTCTATATTCTCTAGTTCACAAGATTATAATGGACATGAATTTTGATAACTTTGAAGAATCAGATTTCTGGTCTTTTTTTTTTCTATAGAGAACACAAAATCCTAGTTAAACTGTTTGTAATGCATACAATGTTCTTCATACTTGTTTTTACATGCTGGGATGGTTCTATCATGTATCATTCTGTATCATCTTTGCTTAGAAAGAAGATGGTTAACTGGGTTTAACATAGCATGGTGGTTACTCATGTTCCGTCAGCAACTGCATTTACCTTCCTGTGGATTTTTGGCTTTCTCGATATACAGGAATCTGTCCAATGTGTCCTCTCCCCACATATTTGATATTATTTGTTCAAAAGACCTCCTTTTCTGTCTAGATGTCACTATTCCTTAGTTTTGTGCTGGCATGTCAATTATTGTTAACAAAAACCTTATTATTTTCCATGTTGTCAGTATATCGGTTTGTTCTTTCTGCCACTTTGTGCCAGTAATCATTCTGTTTCAGCACTGAATGCCATTTATGCTAGCAGGGTGTAGGTATTAAATTCCCACATGAATAAGAGCTCACTTTTCCTCCCCTCACTGTCGGGTAAGAAGAGGCATTAATGAGATAGAGGTGGAGATTTCAGACAGCAACTGTAGGGATTGACTTGATGAATTGAAATGATTTGCTTCGAGGTTATGGCTGGAGCAGTTAATGCTGTTGCAACAAGCTCACATGTGGATCTGAAATTCCCCTGAAGTAATTCTCATATCTTTAGCTGACAGTAGCAAAGCAGATATAAGATTTTCACCACCTTCTTCCTAAAAAAAAAAAAAAAAAAAAGAAGAAGAGATTTTCACCAACTTTGGGTGGATAAAGTGTACCAACCTTAGGTGTTTTTCTCATCTTGAGCACAAACTCAGCTGACAATATGTCAAGGCGATGGATCCCCTGTTATTCAATCACCTCATGTTGAATCTAACAAGCATTCATAAACTTCTTTCAAATTCTTTATGTTCATGACATCAATGCATGTATTGATTCATCATTAACTTTTTCCTGCTAGACGTGCATGTAGCATTGCTATCCCTTGCAGGAGCACCACATGGATCATTTTTTTGGTTTAGATGTCAGTTCTTCCCCATGAGTTCATCACTACCATGCTACATCTCCATGTCGACAAGTAGAAAGGGTAAATAGACGGACAATATCTTCCCTGTCATCAAAAATTCTTCTTTGATGGATCAATTCCATGACCAAACGCACTGATAAAGTTATATGGCAGTATTTATTATTGCATGTGCATGGAAAAAAGCCAACCCACGGGTCACATTTTACTTGCTGCTTACTGCCACGACTGTTGGATAAACGATCTCATGGTGCTACATATCAGCAGGAGAACAAAGAGGACGGCAGTGATGATGGTGTCTTAAATATTTTTCTTTCAGGTACCGGTCAGAAAAGAGAACATCTATGTTCAATGACATGGCAACAGCTGGCCATGGTAAATGTTAATCTTGACACTGTTGGTTTCTGGGGGCCCTGCTCTGGCTTTTTTTGAATGCAATGATGACTTTGTAACTTTCTGCTTGGTTGATCTCAAATAATTGAGCTGAGCTAGGTTAGGTTCATTCTGAACTTTGTGGTGCCTCTACTCATTCATGGCTCCTTTTTAGAATAGGCAGTACAAAAAATCTGGCCCATTGTCGTACACCTCTGAAATCTACTGTTCGATTGATTGAAAATATTTATCATGGCTTTTATTTTTCCTGGAGCAAACTCTTCCATTCAATTACATGTTGAACTTTAAGTCAAGTCATTGAAATGCTGCTTTTGAAATTATAGACTGGAGGACGGACATATTCTTACCGAGCACAACAAATTTTAGGTTCTTGGGACAGGCCAATGCACGCCGGCAAGGTTTTTTTTTTTTTTTTTTTTTTTTTTTTGAAAGAAAAAGTTTTCATCAGCCTTCTTTCAAAGTTGTTGATGAAGAATGTGATTAGGTTTCAGGATATTTGCTATCTTAATAGTGGTTCAGCCGGTCATTCAAATTAGGCTGTAGGTGGACCAGGTGCTTTTATTTGCTTCTCAGGGTAGGCCTTTGGCTGGGGAGCCCATGATACCATTCTTTTGTAGAAGATTTTCAATTGCAATATTTTCTCACATCCAATAGAAGGCTAGTTGTGCTGCAGATTGGATAGCTGGCTGAAGCTTGCCCAAGAGGCAAGAGCTTGGAGCCTGTGGATCTTTTCAATCGCAAGTTATGGATAACATAAGCGTGCTATAAACTGCATATGATCCTGCCTGCCATTAGATGATGGGTAAAATACTTGGTATGTTTTCTAAACAGATGAATTAGACCATTTATAGAGATGTATAAGTTCAAAGAGTTTTTATAGACAACATTTAGAGGGACTCTACCTATCTACTGATAACTAAATGAATGCTTTTCAGTAACATAATGCTGGAAAGCATAATACTTAGGTTGGGAATGACAAAAAAAACTTGAATTTTGTACTGTATATTTGAGCATACGTAGAACTTATCACCAATTTGAGGACCCACCAATACCAAACATTTTGACGCAAGGAATAACTAATTTGGTCGTTCCTCAGAAATATTAAAGCGTTTCCTATATATGCATAAGGATACCTGAAGGGATGCATGTGCAGAATTCCCCGAAAGGTATATATCATTTTTTTTCTTGCAGGTTTTATAACAATATTGTGAAACTATAGAATTACTTTGTATAAGAGAAGTGGGGGAAAAAAATCCTCGCTATGCTGTAAAATGACATTATTTTATTAATTAAATAGTTCATACATTTGACATGCAAATTTCGCATCGGAAAAAGCACAAACAAGTGTGCTCAGACAAACCTGGACAATTCTTGCATTATGATTTATGCCTATATATTTGTATCTAAGCATGCTTGAGGTTGCCATGTATATGCGCATATATATATATATATATATAGAGAGAGAGAGAGAGAGAGAGAGAGGGGGGGGAAATATAAGACATTTTTAATGCACAAGACCCACCAAATGCGTCCATGCCCACCGTGCTTTGCCAACACAAAATCTCAAGGCGTTGTAGCCCATTTTAATAAGAGCGAATTACTTCATGCTCTTTCTATTGCATGTTGACCCCACCTTGTACTATTCTTTGCCTCGATCCTTTCATATATTAACTCACTAAATTTTCAAACCTTTTTTTTTAAAGCTAAACAACAGTGGACCACCACATATTCATTGAAAGATTCCAAGGATATAGAGTTTGAAACAGTGTCAAAACATCTCATTACAACAAAAAAAATGAAAAGAAAAGAAATTACAATTATCTAAGTTTAAGAACCACAAATTGACATCGAGAGATCCAAATTTAAGCCCCGCCCGTTCAAGAAAACCGAGCAGTCCTCAGAATTTCTAGCCAAAGATGATGAGATGATGGATCTGCTTTCGCTTGCAGATGAAGCATCAGTCTTGTGATTGTGATGCATGGGTAAGCTTAACGTCAATGAGCAATCATCCACTTCCTCATCATTTATGCCATGATCATCAAAAGATGATGGTGACACATAAGATTGGCATCTTTTCTCATCATTCTCCTTGGACTTGAGCTTTCTGGTATTATTAGACTCGAGAAGTTGGTCATCTAGTTTGAATACCTGTCAATGGATATAAAATGGAAAGTTTGAGTGAGTTCCATTCTGGAATGATAACCTACACTTGAATGCACATGGGTAATTTTTTGGTTGAGACTCCAAAGTGAAAGCCCATGCAGTTGTTATCTCCCTTTATATTTTGCAATAGGGGGAAGAAAGACCTAATATTTGACTCCACAATTGAGTCAAGTTTTGATTAATTATTGGAATAGAGCAAATTTTTCATCTCATAAGTTATACTACAATAAAAATTACTTGAGACTTTGTATGAAAAATATTTCTTTAATATGCCCTCGGAACTTATGAGAAATTACTGATTCCTTGATTCTTTCCTCATCTTCTGACAATTTATCTTTCGTTAAATCTTTTTTTTTTTCAAGAAAAAAAAAATAGAGCTTTTCTCTGCAGTGTGCCATTGCTGCATTACCTAAAAGCCAGTGTTCATCAATAAGCAATGAAAGAAGATGTATAGGAATGCATCTATGCATTCTCAAAATAAAAAGGAATGCATCCATGTACTGGAAGTGGAAGATAATGTGATAGTACATTAATGAAGAAGTAAATGCATAAAAACTATGGTGGTATGACATTTAATTCTTTTAACTACATATGAAACAAAAATGATATTAATCATGAAAAATTAAAGTATATATGGTGTTAAAATCTTAAATCTAAATATATGAATTTCAGACTTCAAAATAAAGGCTGTGTTCCAACATTCATTCAATCTTATCGAAATTAACCAAAGTACCAAACTATGAAAGTTGGTCTAGATGGAGATGGAAACAGGTCAGAAGAATAATAACATAGGGAAAAAAATAAAAAGAAACCAGAAAGGATAGAGCCTGAAGGGAGAGTGGGGAGGGGGGAAGGGTCCTCTTTGCCTTTATGTTGTACCTTAAAAGGGTCAGTCTCTTCTTCCATATGTCCCTGCGCTTTGTCCTTAGAAAGCTGATCACCTGCCAAGAACCCTGTTTCCATGTCATCTTTCTGCCATCTTAAGTTCTCCTTTATTCCCCTTTTCACTGCCATGGCTTGCAAATAATCATCAAAAGAGTACTGAGAGGTGACCGTCTCACAGATTCCTTTGCTGCATTGCAAGCTACTGGAGATGGCATGCGCCTCCATTCGACTCCTATTTTTTTTTTGAAATGGACAAAAGGAGGCATAAAGAAAGAGCAAAAGATGGTGAAAAGTGAAGAAGATATGGGAAATGCCTTCATTCTTTCCAGATGCAAATTAGATAGCTAACCTTTTCATGGGAAGAGAAGAGAACATGAACTGAGTCTGGAATTCCTTTTGAGGTTTCAAAGAAGAGAAAAGAGTACCATCATTTTGCTCCCCATGTTCACATGAATGTCTCTTCTCTTGAGTCTGTTGCAAACCTGGTGGTTAATGAGAAATTAATTTTGTTAAATTACCTTTTGCTATATGATAGAACTTATAATTCTTCTATTTACTCAAAGAATAAAATTTAACAGGCAGGTCTTATTATCTTTTGTGTTCCCCACTCTTTGGAGAGTATTAAGTTTTTTAAACAGGAAAAGGAAAAAAAGTAGAATATTCTTTTTTTACCCCGGGTGAAGCGTCCCCGCCCCACCCCCATTAGGAGCGAGACCAACCATTTTGAAAGGTGCGACTTCCATAGTTCATGCTTTTCTGGTTTTCCTTTTAATCTTTTTTTCTTTTTTTCTTCAGACAAGTCACGTAGGAGATTATGCACAGGAGAAAAATGTGTCTAAGTGAATATAGTAGGATTGGTGGATATAGCACATTTTCAAATTTAGCTATTGATTTGTAGTTTATTTAAAGTAATAGTGACTACGAAAAAATAATTTTCAAAGATAAACAGAGAAAACAACAAGAAAAACGATTTAGTTACCAATGTTGGAAAGATGATACTTCTTGATTAGTTCGTCACAATCGTTTGCAGAAAGGAGGAGAGAAGAGAGAGAGAGATCCTCCAGCTTCACAATTAATATAAGAAATGATCATAACAAACGACTTTCAAATAAAAATATGGTTTTGTGATTAAAGAGAATAAAAATTACTATCAGATGGACATTCTTCATTAGAACTCATAAAAAGTTGGGAGACACGTCGGCAGACCTTGCTTGCCAATGTCATTCCTCATGCTTCTATACATCTGATAGTAAAAATATCATATCCATGTTAGCCAGTAAAATGGAAGAAAATAATGATGCAATTAATACTAAATGGAAAGATCATATATACCTGTAAATGGCTCTTGACGTGTGAAATAGTTAGCCCTCTTACATCCATCAGCTGGAGGACAAGCTTAGGCGTGGCTTCTGCAAGAATAACAATAAGTAATATTAAAAAAAATCCATTTG
The DNA here is from genome assembly GCA_006176705.1 of Cocos nucifera. NCBI lineage: Eukaryota > Viridiplantae > Streptophyta > Magnoliopsida > Arecales > Arecaceae > Cocos > Cocos nucifera. The sequence continues at coordinate 1,880,218 of QRFJ01000111.1, read as the reverse complement.
GTAAATAAGAACCCCATGGACAATGTTCATGAAAGCCTAAGGAAGAGACTTGAGAGCTAACTAAGAAGAAGAAAATATCACAAGGAGCGTATATACATAAAAGGCTTTTTACAAAGTGGAGTAGGAGAAGACGTACTGTCTTGGCCTCCAAGCCTTTCAATGGCATGAACAAAGCAGTGATGGAGATCCGGTGTCCACCTCAAGCGAGGAACTTTGGATCTCATGTACTGCCTCACTGCTCCATTCCTTCCACAAGTCCCCATTTTTATTCCTTTCACCTACTCGAGTGGGCTTCTCCTCTTTAGAAATATCAAAGAAAGAAGCAAACAAACCTTTCTCTCTGTATGCTAAGCTAAGCAGTATCTGAGGATACGAAAATTTTTACCACCCTCGCCTTACCCTCAGCAGCTAGAGATCAAAATCCGCACTTCAGTCATAACTCAACCTTCCTTCTCTCACACCACCAGCTTGTCTTGCTCCACCACCACCCACTCAAGGGGTCAATAAATATTGTTGGGAGGCTGTGGAGAGTTTAAAGCAACGCCAACACACACACGCAGAGAGAGAGAGAGAGAGAGAGAGAGAGGGGGAGAGAGAGAGAGAGAGAGAGAGAGAGAGTTCCCTGGGTAAAAGTATAGACTCTGGTCACGAGCCTAAGATCTTCTGGAAATAATAATGATTATTATTTGGACGGGCATGCAGATATAGGGGTGGCTTTTGACCCACCCAACGTCGTCATGATCACAAAAAAACGGCTATAGAATCTCAGGGCTCGATTTCCCTCCACTTCCCTTTCTCTGCTGCTCCACAATCGCAAGCCCATATACCGTCCTATTTTCCTTCAATTATACTACGTTATATATAACATACAGACAAAGAATAATATGAATTGGCTACATCTCACTATATTGATTTATTTTTAAGTGTCTATGAGAAAATATTTTACTTTAGTTTACTTTATTTTATTTTATTGTGGGTTATCTTGAGGTCAAACAGCCTGTGTAACTCCTATCACCGGCTTTCTTGTCGTAAAGTCAACCAGCTAGGCAGGAACGGGGAACAAAAGAGAGAATCTACCCCCTATGAAGCATTTAGACTTCAGGTCGAGGGCCTGGTAGTTGTGACGTACATCTAACCAAAGTTTATCCCTGGAACTGGATGGGCTTTTCAAATCAATCACAAAGGTGGTCCACATTTTTGGCAAAAAAAAAGCAAAAAAATGAAGCTATTGCAGATGCAGTGATTTGGAGATAATGAGAGTTCTAACCTGGACACTTGAAAGGTAATCTTATGCTTGTTATCCAAAAATAAAAGAAATATTGTGATGAATGCCTCTTAGTTGTACACAGCTTTTTTTCACAATGTATGGTGCAAAAAGTTCAGGATTATCTCCACCTATAAAAGATCACAAATTCAGTACTACTACTTTCAAACAACTAAGAATATCTGCCTCTATTTCAACCAAAGTGCAGCTCCACAATGAACCTTTGTCATGCCATGCTGGATCGTAATTATCCATTTATCTCTCACATAAACTGCACTTGTATGGTTTTAATTAATTGTTGAAAGTTTTAGTGCCACCACTGTTCAATAGTTAGATCACCAGTCGTTCTAAGAAGCGGGTCCCTATTTCCCAAACAAGGAGCATGAGAGCCCAAGTGCCATAAAAATATTAAAGGTACCTTTTACATCGTTGTAAGAGCGTGTCTCCCGGTTCCAAAGCATTGTGAAAATGACTAGCCACCAAAGGGAATGGAAAAAAAGTTAGCTCTTGGTACCCTCTCTTTTGAGAGAGAAAGAGAGAGAGAGAGACCGTAATGAATACTATTTAATTAATTAATAAATGATTATAAAGAAAAGACGTACATTTATTAATATTGCAAGAGCTCATTGATAAGTTAATACCTTGTTATTTATTTACTTTTTTATATCTTCTTCACTGATTTGGGTATGCATTGCTCCCCGGACAGGGAGACAAGGGAATTTCTTGTCTTAATGACGAGGGTTAAAGAAAAGTACACTAAATTAATAAACACAGAAGGCTGTTGCTGAGACTTGAGGGCAGAGAAAAGCAGTAGGTACGGTAATGGCGATTAGATTTTCTCGGTCTGGCTGAAGTTTTAGCTGCATGTATCTCTTGTTCGTAGGTCTACGCTCGTACCATAGTCTTCCTCGGTCCAGAACCCGGAGCACTTCATCAAATGTCAGCAAGCCCAAGATTTGTAGCAGGTAAAATATTTTCTCACCAGAAGTTGTGATCATGGTCCAAGTATATGTTGATGTTTTAATTTTTTTGGGATATTGTTTTACTCAATATGAACGTTTTGATCATTGTATATCAGCAAAGATATTGAAATGCTTTGGGGGGCCATGTAGTTTCTTCTGATTCGGTTAGATTAAATTTGAGTAGTTAACACCTCCCTTCTGCTCAATCTTTTTTTTTTTTTTAAATGTGAGCCTATCCAGACATCATATAAGTTAGGGATATTTTGTTGTTTGGTATACTTATCATCCCATCCAACAATTTAATTGTGCTGCTATCCTTAGGATGTATGCATGGAGAGTTCTCAAATTAATATCTAGCTTGTTGATTTTATGACTCCATATATAATTATTTATAAGTCTAACCTTTCTTCTGAAGAGTAATGTTCTGTTAACATAAGTTAAAAGGAGATGATAGAAGATATAGATAGAAGAAACTCTAGACTAATCCAGATAAAAGCTAGAAATAATTTCATAAACCCATATCTTATATGAAGTATTGGTGGATGCGATGTACAAAGCAGAGCCAGAGAGAGGCATATATATTTTCTTTAAAAAAAAATATTTTGAAGGACCCAAAACTTCTTTGAGTGAAATTAATTCCTTTTTACCAATGTTCCCACCTGGTTGAGATTCGGCTGTACGTATTATCAAAAAAATAATAATAATAATAATAATACCTACAATTCAAATCAGTGGCATCAATGCTGGAAAAAAAAAAAAAAGAAAATATTTTTCCAAACTTCAAGAAGATGAAGCAGGTCTGAGTTCATCTCCAGGGCCACCTAGCAAAGTGACCGGTGCCTCAGCTTTTAAAAGCCTTGCTTCCCGCCGATAATCCAATTTGCATTCACGGCGAGGCCTAGCGCGTAGACCTCATCGGTATTTGCCACCCAATTGGTACGAGTGGCGAAGAAGTTTCAGCATCAAGAGGAGAGCCCCCACCTGAGGGAATGACACGTTAACAGTTAAAACGTCATGATTATGGAAGAAGAATAAAGCCCTCGTTCTCTTGGGAGGACTTCTTTTTGCCCTGGAGTTTTTTCTTTTGGGTACAACCTGGCTTGGCATTTAGCGGGGAGACAGAATAGAAGCAATGATGGAATTTCCTGCACCACGGATGATGGTGGGGAGGACGGGAGGGGCATGCAGATGGCGAGTGCCCACCAAGCCATCCAGAACGAAGGAAATTAAAACAAAAAATAGATGAAATAAAAGTTTATAAGAATTAGATTTTGATATTTTAATTTATTTTAAAGTATTTCTTTGTTAGGAATAATCAAATAATGGAGACTTCGAGGCCGCCGGGTATTCTTGGCGTTTGTGGACAGAACTGGGACGATGTGTCATAAAGGCGTGGGGAAGGGATCAAAACAAGTATCATGTTTGAATTGTAACTTTGACTTTTATCCCGTAGATGGATCATTTAATCTGTGCACGTATGGGAGGTTTTGTAGGTTGGCGATGTAATACTGTAGATTCTGCCTTCGAAGTTTTAAAAATATCTATTATAAAATTATTATTAATATTTGATATATTTATTATATATCTAGTTTATAAAATTGATATTTATATTATATACCTCTTAATTTATTTTATTTTCGCAATGCATGCACTTCCGTTAAATTTTGGCTGAGAACGTTAAAAATATGTATTTGAGTTTATTTAACATTATTATCTATTTATATTAATATCTATAAAAATTTAATATTCAATTAATATTAGAAAGAACTATATTTTTATATAATTTTATCAAAACTATTAATATTTAAAAATGTAATTTATTAATATATATCATCTATCAAAAGTCTAATGAAAAGGGTACATACGTAAAAATCAGATGATTTGGAGATATATATATATATATATATATATATATATGTATGTATGTATGTATGTATATATGTATGATTGTTAGTTATCTAAAAAATAGCATTAAAATTCATATATGTTCTAACAAAAAATATTATAATAATTGCTAGGATAATGTTATGGTAGATAAAATGATAGAAAAATAACATTATGCCCATTTTTTATTATGGAATTTTTAAAAAATTAGTTATATCATGCCCAACTTCTCTCTCATATAATGGGAGAGCCATTATATATATATATTTTATTATTTATCCTAATTATCATTTATTCTAATTAGTATCTTAAGGCTTTATTCTAGAAGCCTGATTTGGCTTTATACATGCATAGCTAGAGATATAGTATTAAATATTTATAATATATATTCTTACAAAAATAGTTTATTATATTTTTACCATCCAAAAATTGTTATCTATGTTTATAGTCCCAAATCATTCTATTTTGGCAATAATACATCTTAGATCTTTTTACTATGTTACTATGTAGCCCTTCTATAAAAGGACATTGTTATTTTTTTTTAACATTATTCTTAAAAAAACTTAAAATTTAATTGATGATGAAAAGATTAGATCTATCAATAAATTAAGTTCGGATCAGAATCTGCATATCCAAATTCAGATCTAATTTTAATTATCGATACCAGATTCAGATCCGAATATCCGATGGATCTAATCTTGAAGTACCAAATTTGGGTCTTAATAGATCCTAAATATTTGGAGCCGATTCTGGAATCCTAACGATTTCGCGAAAGACAGCGGCGAAGGGGAGAGACGACCTGGATGGCGGTAGAAATAATGCGAGGGGGGGTGTAGATCTCATGGAGGAGAGGTGGCTCGAATCTCCTCCATCCACGGTCTTGATGTCGGAGTCCCACCGTCGACAAGTGGATCTCGCAGTGGAGAGGAGGTAGGCTCTCAAAGTTGGAGAAAAGGAGAAAGAGAGGCACCATCAAGTCGAGAAGATTGAGAGAGGGAGACTGAAAGAGGGATCTAGAATTTTTTTATCTTCTAAAAATTTTAGATCGTTAAATTTTCAATCTAACTGCTCAAAATATTTTTAATATATATATTATATTATTATATTATATTATTTAGATTTTGAGTCTATCGAATTTGGATATTAAATATGCAGATCCTATCCATTTATATTATGGTTTATTGGGTCTAGACCTGAATTTGGATAAATGGGTCGGATACTAGTTTTAGATCCAAATTCGTCGAATAAATACCCATATCTCGACCTGGCCAGTTGACAACTCTAGAAAAGATTTATACTTTTTTACAAATATTATAAAAATATTAATATAAAATAATAAGTTTTATTTAGTATTAGAACTAATCATTTATTAACACCGTTCCTTAAAAAATTAGCCATAGGGGTAAAAGGAGATGCCAGAATCATTATAGCGGCTGTTGCAGCGCTTAAACACTAGCATTTAAAAGTTAAACATCCGGATTCGGCCCGAAACGGGGATGATACGGAAAAAAAAAGGGTCATTTTATAAAGAAATAAATAATTAAAAGAAACTCCTGAAACCCATGTTGGATAGAAAAGTTTATACTAAGAACAGAGCAAAATGGAAGAAGCATAATTCACTTGTCCGTTTTACCTGGCGTTATTACTTCCGCACAAAAATGCTTAACTAATTAATAGAAGAAGTGGAGTGTGAAAACAGATACCAGACAATCCACCTGCCACATCTTTCTTGGAAATGGGCCTCCATCCAAACTCGCAGAAGCCCACATCTAAAATGGGGAGCATAGGTTCACCATTTTGAAAAATAAATGAACTATTTTCAGACAGGATTGCTACTTCATGCATCACAATCAATTTGATACACTGCAAATCTTGTTCTAAAATCACCAAAAAAAAAAAAAAAAAGTACCATGCATCCAAGGTTTTTAAATCTCCATACATCAGTTATGGATCATACAAGTATTAAATATAAAACAGCATGCTGCCACTTCCTGGTCTCATAAATCTGGCATCCATATGTATGAACTTTGAAATGTTCAAATGGGACTCAGAGGTGTTCAATGGTTTACAGCTTCCGGGCATTCACATGCAATGGATTGGTCACCAAGCAGAGGAAATGATGTTTTAGCGATGGTTCTCTGGCCCTCTCTGCTTTATGAAACACCACATCAAATACTGAATCAGACTTTCCTTGAAACAGGTGGTGAATACAAAACTAGATTCTGCAGGGGAGCAAAGGAAACCAAATCCAACATGCAAGCTTGGAGCAGGTGGGAGTATCTTGAGATATAATGGGGACAGAAGAAAAAAATAATAAAAAAGGCACATCTTGGCTGCAGTATCCAGCGTACCCTAAACAATCTGGCATAGCATCTTTGGTGATACAGACTTGTACATGCTAATCTCAGCTTCCATACTTAGATTTGATGGCAGAAAGTTATACAGTGCATGCAGAGCTACTTCTCCCAAGTCCCAACAAGCCATCTTTCTTTTATCACATGATTGCATCCACGGACAAAGAATTTAGTTATATTTCCACATTTGTCATGATTTTAACACTTGAGACATACCACCCTTTCTTCAGCAAGTTCTATGCTTATCATTGTTGTTCTATCATGTTGTGCTTATCTAAGGTTATTGCCCAATGCCTTCAATAGTGAACTCAGCATTCAAGTAAGAATCCAAGAGTTCAGCATCATAGAACAAATCACCTATCACCCATGATTCCCGGATGCAACAAAATCAATGGGGAAGCAATCAAAATTATATTGACAAGTTATCATAAAAACCAATGCCCTGACCCCAAGAGACGGAGCTTATCATCAAATGAGTCATTGTTGGCAGTGAAGGTCACACTTCCATGAGTTGGTTTGGCCTGGTTGATGGCAGGCTTTTTGCATGCATCTCTGGCTAAGTCTGAGCTCCATTGAGTAGTCTAGATGTTCAGTGCAACATAATACTCCATTGCTAGCTTGAATGTTAATTTTGTCTTTCCAAAGAGCGAATCCCAGATTCTCAAACCAATCATACACCCTAGCTGACCTATATATTTTCCTTTCCTTGGATAAAGGTAGCCGACCTATAAATGTTCTAACAAAACTGTTCATATGAGAAGGATTTCGGACTCAGTGAATATATTGGAGAAATGTGGCAGATGATAGAACTTGTCGAGAGAAAAAGAGCTATTGGAGTGCCGGTCGGTTGTACCGATCGTGTTGTGCCATGCGGAAGGGGGAATTTTTGTGACTTAATATAAAGATTAGCCCGGCCCGGCCCGGCCCAGGACCAAGTCTTCTTGTACCTCACTCTATTAGGAAAAGCTATCAAAATTCGAACGCCGGAAGTTAACATTATTTCACGGTTTCATTGAAACTACTCATTAGATCACTAATCATAAGTAGCAAACATGATTTCGTGTTTTATACCCAGAAATCAATTTTGAGTGTTATTATATTTTTTAAGGGTGTGTTTGGCTAGAGGGAATTGGACTCTAGAGTAAAAATGAGAATAAGTGACTCGCATTCCGACCATTTGATTAGGTAAATTTTATTACCATTCCAATTTTTGGAGCGAGTTAAAAAATGTCTCCAGTCTCTCTAAAATTCAATATCTACTCTCCCCTAGTATTCAAATTACATTCCAATTTCAATCATAAATCACAATATATTGGTAGATATAGCCAATTTTAATTTTCATTCCAATCTATTCTGATTCAAATTCGGTCGTGAATCAAATATACCCTAATATTATCCATGATAAAGGATTAATAATACTGCAGATGTTGTAAATAGGAGTATGAGGTGTCAAAAATTAATTTTTGAAAGCACACCACTATAAACCGATAAGGAAACTAAGGTTGACAAAGATTCAGATTTTCAAACATCAAATTCAAGAATTCAAAACTTAAACTCAAACAATTTATGATTCTTTCGGGTGACCGATAAGGAAATCAAGCTAATCACGATTTGAGAAATTTGATTCAAACTAGATTAAAATTTGTGAATTTAAAATCAAATTTAAAAATATGAAATTTGACTTTTTGAGTTTGAGTTCTAGATTCTTGGATTTGATATTTGAACTTTCAAATCTTCTCGTAGCTCTACCTTTAATCATGGATGCCCTGGGGTATTGCTCAAGCATGTAGCCCTCTCTATTTTAAATGATGTTCAAATTTATTGGGATGTCTATGTCAATGGATTGGACTCCTTGAATTGTTTATATGTTATATCTCCTAATATAAGCCATGAAACATTCTTTTCCTCCTATTATTATGCTATTTCAGGTCTAACATTTATAGTTTTGTTTTTTTTGGTAAGCCTAACATTTATACTTTACAGAACAATTCTCGATGATTGATAATTTGATGTGTTAAGAAAATAAGACCAATGCGATAAGATATATAATAGCTAAAACTTTAATTAATAGTTTTCTCGGATACGAGGGGAAATGGCAACCTTAGCTTGATGACCTCAATCGTATGAAAACACTATGAAATAGTCGTTGGCTCTTAATATCAAGTCCGGTTATATGGAGGAAAAAGACATCTACTAATCAACCAACCCGAGATTCGTGATAGGCAAGACACGATCCCTACTTCTTTAAGCAAACAGCCAATCATAAGCGACTGCAACGGAATCACAGTCCAAGATACTGATGCCGTTGCACGATTAACTTGGTATGGTCATTATCATCCTTGTGCATGCCATTGCTTCCATTGGTAAGGTTATATGTCATTCATGTGAGTTGAATGTGATTTATGATGAATAGTTATCATCCCTCTAACCATGAAATGATCTCAAAGCTAAATCATTTTTCGAAATTTGAAATTTTGACGTGAATAGAAAATTATCTTGCATAAAAAAAATCATCTTATCTATATGGCTATCATATGGCATGACTCACGAGAGTACCAATATAATTATATCAATCCTGGACTATATCCAAAAAAGTTAGTTGAAAGGTATTATTTTTATTTTGAAGTCATGTATAAATATTCACGATCCGATCGTCGAGAATGAAGATTATTTTAACCTGCTTAACTCAAATCTCTTAAAAAAAAAAACTAAAAAAATTATGAAACTAGGACTTAAGTCCTCTTTCCTTTTATTGATCATTCACACAAACTGAGGTACATAGCCTTTGTTTATAATAATCAGCGAGGTTCTTTTTTGTATAATTTAAGTATATTTACTCTTAAAAAAGACTTTGTCTATGATTTTCTCAAATCGGAGTTATCTTCCTGATATGAAATAGGATTATGTCTCTAAAAAAATATTATTAATATAAAAAAATATTAAAATTTTATGCAAGATAGATCTCGATTTTTATATCAACTTTATTTTCTATCACTCCATCTAATTCATTACAGATTAAAAGATAACTTGTGGTTAAAATCTTTTCTAATAAGAAAAATATAGTTTGGTCGGTCTATTTTGAGGCACAAACAAAAGAATTAGTTGGCTCAAAATTATAGATTTTCAAAAAATATCTAATTTCAAAAAAAATCATCTCGATCGGGTGCCATATGATTTAGTTATGATTTTCTGAAGTTATTATGTAATTCAGTTTGCTCATATGGCACATTTTGCTTCTAGATTTTATACAGTCCTATTGGTAGCAGCCAAAGTGGTCCATATAAAATATAGTTATTCTAATACCTATGATTATTAAAATGATTCATATCGAATCTAGTGTTCGTCTCAATATCTGTGCATCAAAATGGTTCACATCGAATCTGATGATTATTCTAAATATTTATATAAATTTAATAATATTTTTAAATATTTTTAATAATTAGGATGGCCGATAATAAATCCATCGATCTAGATCTCTCTAGTAGATAACATATACATCCATGCACCCAATAAGTTTATATTGCTTCTAATCCACTAGATCATAGGTTGAAAAATCTATTTTGATACTATTTATAATAAATTAGGATCTTCACTATAATAAACTTTATCTAATCTGTTACATCCACAACATTCTTCTTCAAGCTCTTTATCAAAAATAAAAAAATAAAAACCTTTTCCATGAAGCTTCTTCAAGCATGTTTCCTTTGAATTCCTTTTGATTCTTTGGCAAATGCATTCCTTTTGATTCTTTGGCTGACGTTATCAAAGTTATTGAAAAGATTCAAGTGGATGTGCAACAGTTGTTATCCACCTTTCCCATGTTCGCCGGTGGCCCCTACTCTCTCACACGAAATTTGCAGGAATGACTATAGGTGTCTAGATGCACATGAAAAAATGATTATTTATGTAATTATATTTTACATAAATTACGATATTTAGAAGAAAAATTAAGAATAAAAATATATATAATAAATTAAAAAAAAGAGATTATATATTTAGGCTATCATTTTTTTTTTTTTGGTTCAACATCCATCTACATAATTGAAATAGGGAACCGTGAATATTTTGACCATCTACTGGAACAATCTTGTCACTTTGCCCTGGTTGCGATTTTTAAATTTTGAAAACGTACAAAGCTATCTATCTTTCTCCGTTAAAGATAAGAAAAAAAAAAACTCTAATAAAATTATTTTATTAAATCTAAATAATTAAAACTAAAAAATTATTAATTTTATGATTAAAAATAAATAAACTAGTTCGATAATATTTTAACTTTTTATATAAAAATTTATTATAAATATTTTTTTATATTTTTATGAAACTCTTAGCAATAAATTTCACTCATATCCCCTTCTTGGAGACACCAAAAATAAAAACCAGTGAGCCACAGATTAAGTGCTCCGTCTCACCGACCAATCACGTGCATTCTGAAAACTCTCTCGATTTTATAAATATTTCCAGCTAATCCAGTTACGCATTTAAAACATACGGTGTATTAAATGACAGTCGAGACTTCTAGAACTCTCTCTTGCTTATTCTATCCAACCCAATTAATTAATATAAATAAAAGTTTTCCCGCGTTGGGCTGTCTATATCCAAGAGCAGCGCTCCGAGCATACAAACTTCTATGCGACCTCGTCGTCAAAACCCCATCACATCCACCCTCTACGACGTCACACCCTCGTCGTGACACCCCAGTCATCACGACACTACAAACTAACGGGCTACATGACTCGTCGCCGACCAAACGGTTGGCCGATATATCGCTCGCATAGAAAAATCCGTGCACGACCGATGGGGGTCCACGAGTCGTTGCCGGAGCTGGAAGACGATAGGCTCCCAAGCTCACGCCTTTTGAGACCTTCGGAGTACGGACACCATGGCGGGCCCCACTCATCGTGGCGCTGACAATGGCCTCCCTGCATGCCACGTCATTACCGTTACCACATTAGTGGTCGCCGTGGGCCCCACCTCCCATCCCGGTCTGGCCCTATCATTGCAACTTATATTATCGCCCAAAAAGACGCTCCAAACGAGGCCGAAAAGTAACCATATCGCGATATTTTCCAGACCGTCAAGTCATCCTAACTCCGTCAAGTTCTCCGTCGAATTTCACGGTGACCGAGTCCAGATTCCGCCCTCAGAACCAACGGATATCGTACGCTCCTCGTTTGCCGTTATCTGACGGCAATAAAATAAATATCGTATGGGATTTGATATAAATGGGAGATAATGTCTGTAAAGGAGAAAAGCAAAAGCTTCTTTTCCCCTCTTGAACGAAGTGCTTTTGGGACGTTACGAGACAAATCATGGGGAAAAAAGTAATAAAGATAAATTAATTGTTATAATAATCAATTATTTGATATATAAAAATAATAAATAATAAATAAATGATGAGAAGCCACCATCATGGTGATGGGGACCAGGTGGTTTTTAGTCTTCTCGCTTTTTTAGGCTTTTTTTTTTTTTTTGAGTTGATCAAGCGGTCAAATTAACGGTCCACAAGTGGTGGGTGGCAGTCTGGGTCCAAATCAAATCAGATCCCTGATAGTGATGAGGAACGGATCTGGTCACCACGGCACTAGAAACGAGGCCTGGGTTGCAGGCCCACTGTCCCTGGTAGACTTGATGAGATGCCAATTTTCGGGTGTTATGTCACCTCAATTGTTGTTGTGTTCTTCCAACGTGTGTATATAGACTATGGAGTTCCCGTCAAGGTACTGATTGGAAGAATAAAATTATGTTAACATGTCTGGCGATCAATGTTGCTTTGAAACCTTCCTTCATTAATTTTTGACAGTACGTACTTTTTTTTTTTTTTCTCATTCTTCTGTATATTTTTTTACTCCCTTGTGACAAATATTGAAAGAACTAGGTTAAATTTGCAACCTAATTTATAATGTGACATAACTCACCCCATATATTCTAAGTTTGCTCACTGGTCTTATCAAATTTTATGTATCTTGATTTTTTAAATTACTCTTGCACTAAATTAGTATTACCATTCATTTATATCAATATATATATATATATATATTTTAAATTTATTTTTAAATATAATATATTATATTTAAAGTCATCTAATAATCATTATTAGTATGCAAAATAATTATAACAAGTATGATGCATCTATTGAAATTTATCGCTTGAAGTGATGATTTCATGATATTTCATATTTTTATTTTAAATAAAATATTGCATGATGCATACTTTTGGTTTTGAGTAATTCTAATAATTTATTATTTGGATAAATAATTCAACTTGCCAAAAATCCATTCAAGATTATTTGATCAAGAATGCTTATCAAGCATATCTTTGTTCGATAATATTGTGATTTTCAAGTAGATAGCTGAATTATTTGCTAAGTCTTAAGGTCATGAGGTAGCTCGAAAGTCTAAATCAGGATCCTATTGAATATAATGACATTTTTCATTGTTATTTATATTTGATGCATAATATTAGGCTTTTTCATCTCTCTTTTTTTACCCAACCATAAAATATAAAAAATTTCAAACAATGACCATGTGTTGCATTCGAACACAATGAAAGCAAAACCACCATCGGATTTGACCTAAAAATTTTCATGAATCACAACTAAACTAAAGTTCACATTTTGACATTCATCGAAAAAATAGATTATTTCACATACAATATGGGAGATTTGTTGACTCTGATCATGTTAAACTAACTTATTTTTATCTTGAAAGCTAGATTACCGTATGATTCCATTGCATGGATCGGACCACAGTGCTACCCAATAATAAAGGGAATCAGTTCTCTAAAAAACTAATGGTAACCTTTATCATTAATCGTAACTAATTAAGCTGAACACCATCATATATTCCACATGTGCCACCCACCAAAAAAATCCAGCAGCATAAGATGAGGGCTAAAAGCCTTGTAGGACACTCTTGCATGCAACCTCTACATGCCACTTTAATTATAATGCAAGCTAAAGCATCTAACACTCCGTCCTTTTCCATCAACCGAACTTATTCTTCTAAGTTCAGCCAAACTTTTCTCTCCTTATTTTGTAGCAAATTCTTTATTTTAACTAAAAATCCCACACAAGACTACAAAACAACTTTGTTTTGGCAACTGTTGAACTATTTAATAAACTTTTGCCTTAGTAGAGATCCCACATGATGACACCACCATCCTTTGGGCTTATCTTCCGCGTCCTAAGGGCTAAGAACACCTCGCCTAGGCTTTCTTTTATATTGATCTTTTCTCACCATAATTCTGTCGTTGGAGATTGTGAACAGAAGCCTTCGGAGTAGCTGCAGCCGCAGCCCACCTTCTCTCCATGGCTTGCGAGTTAGAAGGGCACAACTCTTTTCGAGGTATGCGAGTAGTCCATTGCCCCCACCTTTTTTTTTTTTTTTTTTTTTGTTTTTGGTGCGAAAGAACATGGTTTCATATATCAAACGAAGTAAAATATCCACGGTAGAGCACTTGAGCAGTATCCCGTATGCTAACCAAAACCAGGAGCTCATAATGCAGGAAAAAACACCGAAAATTATAATACAAAAAACCGATTCGAAAAGCTAAATCTGAAAAGGTAAGATCAAAGTAGAAGGGATGAAGGACATGGATATTAATAGCTTCAGCAGGTAAGCAAGGCCCGGTGAACTGTAGCGATGTTATTGCTTCCTTTGTTATGGGACTCTTCACGAAATAACACCGCCGGACCGTAGCCACTTATTAGAACAACCGTGTAGGGGAGAACATGATCCATTCACTCAATCATGTGTCCATTTCTGCCATGGTGTTCATTGTGCAATCATGCTATGTTAGCTATAGCACTGAGTATAAAGAGACAACAAATGATTGCATGGGTTTCCCAGGATCGAACCTTCATGTTCGTAGAATGCACGAACATTGATCAATTCAATGAGAATAATGCCTAGATACACCCATTGTTAGCAACACCAAAATAATATGATCAAATCTTGCCTCGAACATCGTGAGTTTGCTTTACCACTGCAAGGTCTAGATGCAACTAGCGTAGCACCATCATAGTTCTCAATATTAAACCTTCATGGTTGTATGACATTAATTTAATATCCGTAATGCCCAAATACACCCACTTTCGGCGACACTTAGATAATATGATCGATTCGATGTTTGCTTTACTAGGGCGAGGTTCAAATGCAACTCACATAGCACTATTTTTTTATGTTACTTTCCTTCGTTGATTGCACTTGCTTTGCAATGTAAAAGCTCCGATTAGTGACATAGATTGGAATATTATCCCGAACATTCACGAGACGCCGTAGAGGAGAAATATTTAGATAGCGCTATTGTGCCACTCTTTTTCACTAACTGCACCTTCTTTACAATGATAAATGACGTGTTGTCTTGAAAATTAGAGAACTGCTTTATGATGGCAAGGTTTGGATGGAACCATAGAGCGATTCCGTCATGCCACTTCCTTTTGTTGGTTGGACTTGCTTTACCATGAAAAAGCTTTACCAAATGACGTGTATCTTCTGAATTTTAACTCGTCGGATATAAATTTGTTTTAATTTCAATAATATAGTGGTGATCAATGCTAGCATGTGCTTATTCCTAAGAAACTCCATAAAAATAAAGCTATTACAAAGCATGAAATTTATTTTCGCTTGATAAATCATAAATCATAATTATAAATACTCCTTCTTTCAATTTACATCCTCCTATTATTACGTGGGGCCCATTTATCTATCTACAAAAGAGCGCGACATATATTCATATTTTACCAAACCATATTTCACGCCGATTTGAAACCATGGGAGATCTCTTAGGAGGATCATATGTCTACTATTTGTATGTAATTAATGGGTGGCAAGAAAATAATATCTAGAAAGTGAGTATTGTAGGTATTTGCTTTTTTGCAATAGAAATTAAGAATATTTAGTTACAACTTTAATACACTCAATGTATATATAATCCTATCAATTTCACAAGTACCATATATTTATCTTTTAATAATATATACCATTGCGGTCTTTTAATAACATCATTCTATAGTTTTACTAATTCATTGCATTAGGAGAAATATTATATAAGGGTGACAATTTACTCTATCTCATTGCATATCCGATCCAACCATAATAGAACAAGTTATAACTGATCTATTTAGACTCAATGGAAGGTATAGATCTTGATATCAAAACCAATCTAAAATAAATGCATGTAATTATAAAATTTATCTTGAATCTAACTTAAATATATATATATATATAACTACTCCCCTCCCTACCTTTGGTCCCGGTCACTTTATTTACTTGTCCCATGATCATTATCATCCGGTCGTCTAGTTCTAATTAAATCCTACACATGATGTCACACCCACTCTCTTCTCTAAGCCAATCAAGCACCAACCAATTTACTCCCTATCCACACGTAGATTTCTATCCATTAACTCTGCATTAATTTGATCTTTTTTGGTTTTGTTTTCTTCTACCTTCTATATTCCCATATTTTTGCTTGAGTTCTCATGGAATTTCTTGATATAATTATGAATTATTACTTCAATTCCCACATATCTGTGCAAATTTAGTTTGTTATTTCATTAATTTTTGACTTCCAAAAGATTATATTTTCATTTGCTGTATTTCTATTATTTCGAAACTTTAGTTTATCATATTCTATATATTAGACTCTTATTTGATTTATTATTATATAAAGTATTAAGATTTTTTAAAAATATTTTTTAAATTTATATTAAAAAATTAATCTTTATAACTTTATTTGATTTGGCCCATCCAATCCAACCAACTCTATTTGACCCGCCCTACCCAAGATAGATACAAGCCAAGTATGGTTATATGATTCTTAACTACGAGATATATACAAATAGTGGCTTATCCAATCTATATCCAAGCCTTTTGTCATCCGCTCATGCCTAATCTTGGCTTCTTCTTTATTTATTTTTTTTAAAATTTAAAAAATTATTGTTCAAAACAAAAATACAAATCATGATGAATGAGGATTATTAATAAACAAAGTTTTCTTTTAAAACCAGATTTTTCACTTTTCTTCTTGGTTGTGAGATAGTCAATGAGTAAAGTTTCAGAATTATTCCAACGAATCAATGCAAGTGATGACCTTTTATTATTTTCTTTTGGTAACAGATCTTTGATTGCTTTCAAAACTATTTTGACATGGCAACCCCTTTTCTTTCTTTTCTTAATCGATCATAGTAATATTTCTTATACCAAAAATTCAGTCATCATTCCAAACAACACATTACCATCCTAAGTTGCCGACCCCAAATTGAAGCCCACCTTTCCAATACCAATTACATTTATATGGTAAGAATGTGTCCATTACAATCATAATACACTAGATCAATCCAACCATTCAAAAAAAAAAAAAAGAAAAAAAAAAAAAAAAAAAAAAAAAGGGGCCATAGCTCATTTGCCGAAGAAGTCAGATTCTTATCTAAAACAGAGTAGTGATAAGATGAAAATGGCTAAAGTTTAAAAGACCACGCCAACGCTAGCCTCTTGCCTAATCGAACTGACCCAAAGTGCTCCACTACCCTCGCGTGGTGCCCTCTCCATCTCTAACCCTTTCGAGCCCATCGAGGGCCTCTCCAATCCTTATCCTTTTTATTTATTTTTATTTATTTTTTTTATTTTTATAACATTTTTTATTCCAGATATTTCTTTTTTTTTTTTCCTCGTCAACGTGTCGAAATCTGAGCTGTCTTGTATGGTGTGGACCAATGGCTTTTGGCCAGCTCGTTGGAAGAAGCACCGGTACGGGTCCATGTGTCATATAGCTAAAAATAAAATGATAAACTAACAGGTAAATAAATAAATAAATAAATATGATAAGATAGGATATTAGGGATCGTTTACCGAGTAGGGGCGCAGCGGCCGGTCACGTCCAGGCGATATCAGCGACGTGGGCCCACCACGTCTCGGATCCACGAGGAAGAGTGGACCCCACCCTCCGTCCGACGTGGCGATCCGTCCATCCGCAACGCGACGACTTCGCGTCAGCTCCGTGGTACCGCAGCCGAGACTTCTTGTCACTCTTCTCCTAACACTAGCCGTCAGATCAGCGGACCCCACTCCTCCCTCGGGCTCATCCAATGGTCCGTTCCAACTCCCAGTCCAATCATGACCGTCCATCTACCAACGCTCGAAATCAAGAGAGGGCGCGGCGGTTCATTTCCAGGCCCAGTCTAATTTCGAGGCAAAATCTTACTAGTCTACTTGACCGCTCCACCTCGTTGTGTGCACCGTGTATCTGTAAACCCTTCATCCAGAAATACCATTTGCAAAGAAAATTTCGCTGTGGAGAATACAGCGGATCCGGAGGAAGCCCGGGTAGGAAAGGCAGCTCACCGGGGATGGAGGGGGACAGCTCAAAGGGGACCCAAACAGCGCTCCAGGAGGCAGTCCGGTTCGGACCGGAAATCCGGACCGACGCTGCGGTCGGGCCGGTCCGCAGGGGCACGTTGGGTTGCGGAACGCCCTAGCGTCTCTTTTAAATACCGGACGCGACGCGCACCTCGCTTTGGCATTTTCTCGGCATCCCCGTGGGGGTGGCTCTCCATTTGGACTCTCCCACCCTTTTTCGCGCTCCACCTACTGCTTAGCTTAGAGCTCTTTGGGAGAGAGAGAGAGAGAGCGGTTTTCGGCGGTAGAAGCGGTTTTCCGCCAGCACCCGGTTTGCCGGTCAAGGTATAGCGGTTTTCTAACTCTACTTCGCTCTTCTTCTTCGATTTCTCTGGTTTAGGGTTCATCGGATTATCGGAGATCGGTTCATCTGTTTTTTTTTTCATTTAGGTTATTATTTGTTTTCCCGATCTAGCTGCAAATCCTTGTGTTATTTTTTGTGCTTTTCGAAGACATTTTTGAAGGAAATATTGGTTTTGAGAAATGCATGCTTATCGGTTTCGTTTATTTCGTTTTGGTTGTTGCGATTTTTTAGTTTAATTTGGTGTTGGAATAGGGGATGGTTGGAGGCTCTTTTTCGCTTTCTTGAAGCGCTAGCGGTGAGATTTATGAGCTTTTATGGTGATCGGTGTATCCTTGTGTGTGTATATATATATATTTCAGTACAATCTGTTGTTTTGCTTGTCTTCGAACTGTTTGTGATGGCAGAGTCCAGTTTTGGTATTTTGTTTCTAATTCGGAGGACTGTAGATCCACTGATTTTTTCCGTCCCGTGGCCTATGGTCTTTGATCTCGTTTATTTTTATTTTTAATTTTTAGGTTTGATTTTCTTTTTCTCCCTAGGGTTTTAGACGATCAAGTGTATCTACGCTGTTATCCTTCATACATTTTTGATGTACTTTTGGGGTTGAGGTTTTGGATGTATTATCTGTCCTTTGATTCCTCTTGTAATAATCTGTTAACAAGAGACATTCGTTGTTTCTCTCGGTTTTACAACCTTTCCCTGTTGTCTTTTTTGTTCTTTTTTTTTTGCTTTTTTTTTTTTTCCTGGGGAGGTTCATGTTAATTGGTTATGGATGGATAAGAGATCGGAGAACAGTGTAGCTTCGCAGTTTCTTGTGATTTGGTTGTGGATGGATAAAAGATTAGAGAACGGTGTAGCTTTGACCTGTTTCTGATGTCGCTGAGTTTTTATCTGTGTTTCTTTTTGTTTTTTCTAAAGAAAAGATTAAGCTGCCTTGTTAAGACTCACCTTTCAGTCATCATTTCTTTTATTTTTGTTCTTCTCCCACACAGATTAATGTGTAAGCTCTACGCATTTTCTTATATTTTATGCACGTTGTTTCTATTTCGATGTGTGCTTTTTTATCAAATTCATTTTTGTGTACAATAGAGGAATTTTATTTATTAGGCAGATGTATTACTTCAGTAGAACCTGATTATGATGGTTTTGGAGCTTTCTTGGCCATTTTGTGAGTATTACGATATTTGTTCCGTAGTTCTAGTGGAGCCATCCTATCTAGACTACTGACCAACGAAATGATTATCCTTTCTGTATTGATTTTGGTTTTGGACATTGAAATTTCCTTATTTTGATTGTATAGGAATTATAACATCTACAGAGTTTTGTGGGATGCATAGTTTTGCCAAATGTACTATTTCAGTTGTTTCAATAACCAGTTATTGATTTTTTTTTTTTTTTTTTTTTTTTTTTTTTTTTTTTTTTGACTCTTTGCGGTTGTCTTTGATGTTTTGTAGTTTATGTCCTTGGTGTTTAATAGAGCTGTCCCATTTGGATTGCCACTAAAGAAGCGAGTATCTTCCTTGGAATATTTTTGATATTGAACTATACCATTTTCTCTCTTCCAGCTCGTGTTTGAATAAACTGTCGATGGTTTGTGAACGTTCTTGCTAACCTTCTCCTATAAATTTTCTTCTGTGAGACCTGCTGTTATATCCTGCGAAATTTCGTGGTTAAATCTTGTGGTTGGTGTATCAGATGTGCTATTTCGTAAATATTCTATTTTGTCGTTTGGAGGTACTTATCATCTCTTATGCTGTTTCATGTTATAATTGTTGATTTTAATCATTTACTTTTACGCATTGACACATTTGCCACATTTGCCGTGTTGTAGGTAACTCTACATTTTAGCTGCTTGTGTCTGTTTCAATTGTTTTTGAGAACAATTTTAATGATGGTTTTGAACATCTTTAGTTGTTTCTGAAGTGTGTGATTTATGCTGGTTGATTTTTGGATTACTGAGAAAGAAGTGTGATCTTCTGCATATCTTTTTGCTAAAAAAATGATTTAGTTTATATGTGCTTTAGTTTAGTGTACCCCAGGAATGTTTGTGAACTTATGTAGGGTTACCCTCTGTGCAATAAATTTTCTTTAAGGTGGAATATGCAGATCTCTTTAAAATCTGCTGGTATATGTCAGACAATCCTTTCAAATCTTGCGAAGAATGTATCATATTTGCTACTTTGGAAGCAATTTATAGCGTTTTCATGTGTATATCACTGTGCATTTTTGTATTATTTCATGTTATATACAAATGTATTTTATTATTCTTACTTGTTGGAATTGTATTGCCAGCTCTGCTCGGTAATGATTCTGTGCTGCAGATCTTTTTGGTTTTCATTGTCTTCTGCCATCTGTATCTCTTAGGCACCTTTACATGAAATCTTATCATAAATAGACTCACATCAGGTTATTTCATCTAACAAGCAAAAGAATCAGGGATATTTACCTATGGGTGCTCATGGAGGCGCAACACAAGATTAATGATGGAGGTTTTTGTTCATTTGATAGGGCTTTGTTATTTCCAGTTTTTTCAACTACTTAGGCCATGTTTGGTATTGTTTCTACTTTAAGGGGCCGTTTGGTTGGGGGTAATTTGGCATGGGAAAATGATTTTCATGTTTAGTATGAAAAGTGGATGAAAGAGATGGTAAAAGAAATTAGTGGGCCCCATGCTTATTTTTCAGAGGGGTTGGTATTTGGTAAATTCTTGAGTGGTGGTAATGTTTGACAAAAATACCCCCAATAAAGCTACATATATAATCATTGACTTTGTTTTAATTTTCTTCAAATTTTATTCAATAAAAAGCTTTTGTAAAAAAATTAAGAGGGAGATGGCATTATGCAAAAAGGGTCATGTGATTATAGTCATCATATAAAAACTAATTGAAAATGATAATACTATTTTAGTATTAAAAAAATATTTTATATTGAAGGATATATTTGTAAATTTTGCCATATTCTCATGTAGGATTACCTCCAACCAAACATAATAATTCTTATTCGGTGTCATTTTCTAGAGTAATTTTTCCGCCAACCAAACATATTAAAATTTTTTTCCTCCGCAATCATTTTCCTAGGTAAATGATTCCTATGAATTATAAGATTATCCTATAATCTGACATATCCCAACCAAACGGACCCTAAAAAAAGGTTCGAAATGGGAAATCTTTTTCCATTTTATTTTCAGATTTCCAACAATAGAAAATATTTTTGGTTCTTGCTGTGTTTTTTTAATGATCGAACCATTGGTGAAAGGCCATGGTGGAAGACAGAAGAACGGAACCGTGCAAGCATCAAGAGGGTGGGGAGTGGGGGAAGGGGGCAATTGGGGACAATGCAACAGAAGCTGCTCAAACAGGAGCACATTCTACTAGACCTAGGGGTGTGAATGGAGGGATGCCACTATTCCTAAGGGAATGGACAAAAGGATGAATGCTGGTAGTGAACAAATGGATGTGGAACTGAGGATGGCAGTGAGGTTGCGGGGAAAGTCATTAGAGAGGCAGGTGGTGGCAGGGAGGAGGAAGAGTTGTTAAGGAGGCGAAAAGGTGGCACCGAGATCGTGAAGTTGAGCACCGGGGATGAGAGGGGTGAAAATCCACTTTTAAAAATGTGGAAGTGAATAATTTTCACTTCTGCTTTTTTCAAAAATAATTAAATTTATTTTAACAAAAACAGAAATAGGATAACCAAACATGTTTTCTGCATTGGATTCCATGCTGTTTAAAAAAAAAAAAGGAAACAAGAAAATGATACCAAAAAGAGCCTTAGTGTAGATTATTGTATTAGACTGCAGTTGTTGGATAGGGCTTTGTTATTTCCAATTTTTGCAATTGCTTGGTGTAGGCTGTTGTAGTATATTTTGGTTATTTTGCTGTCATTTTTGTCAGGGTTAGCATGCATGTGTCTCTATATTCATGCTTTGTTCTATTAAGTTTACATGCATTTGTCTATGTATTTATAAGTTATTCTATTGTAGTTGCCCACATGGTGAGGAAGAGAAGAACCGAACCTTCGGGTTCTGGGGAGAGCTCACAATCTGCAGAGTCTAGTGGCAGTGGTGGGCGAGGTGGGCCCCAGCATCTGGCTCAAAGGGCTCCAGCTCAGCAGCAACAAGGAGGAGGGCGAGGTTGGGGTCCAGCACCTCAACAGTCCCAACAAGGAGGTCGTGGCAGGGGATACTATCAGGGACGAGGTGGTGGAGCACAGCCTCGTGGTGGAATGTCACCACAACAGCAAGGTGCCCCAGCATCTGAATACCAGGGCCGTGGAGGGCCATTTCCTAGAGGTGGAATGCAGCCTCAGCAGCATTATGGTGGCCGCAGGGGAGGTGGAAGTATGGCTGGTGGGCATGGGGTTGGCCCTTCTGCAGGTCCATCAAGACCACCAGCACCCGAGCTGCACCAAGCAATGCAAGCTCCATATCAAGCTGCCCAAGCTTCCTCATCCCAGGCAAGTTCGTCGAGGCAGACAGAGATGTCTGCTGCTCAGATGACTCAACAGTTCCAAGAGCTCTCTGTTGAGAGTGAAACTACACCTAGTCAGGCAATCCAACCCGTGGTCCCACTGGCATCATCAAGCAAGTCTCTGAGGTTTCCACTGCGCCCTGGTAAAGGGAGCTTTGGTGACAAATGCGTGGTGAAGGCAAATCATTTCTTTGCTGAACTACCTGACAAGGATCTTCATCAGTATGATGTGAGTTTGCCTCTAAAATGTCATGTAAATCTATTATACTTCTTATCCACACTTTTCCAATTGACTTGTAATTTTTGTCATATTCAATCAGGTCTCAATCAAACCAGAAGTTATCTCCCGTGGTGTGAACCGTGCTGTGATGGAACAGCTAGTCAGACTCTATAGGCAATCTTATTTAGGAGGCCGTCTTCCTGCCTATGATGGCAGGAAGAGCCTTTACACAGCTGGTCCACTGCCGTTTACCTCTAGAGAGTTTCAAATTACTTTAATAGATGAGGATGATGGTTCCGGCACTGAAAGGTCCTATTGTTCAGAGCACTAATATATCTTTTGAGGATATGTTTATTTCTAATTTTATTATCTGGCTGACTGAATCATTAAATGTAATCCTATTCTTCAGGCGGCAGAGGACCTTTAATGTTGTTATCAAATTAGCTGCACGTGCAGATCTTCATCATCTAGAATTGTTTTTAGCTGGGAGGCAAGCAGATGCTCCCCAAGAAGCTCTTCAAGTGCTTGATATTGTGCTGCGTGAGTTGCCGACTATGAGGTATCTTCCATGTGCCTGATGTCCCTCATATTGCTTTTCTTGTACGTGCTGAGCATCGAAAATAATGGCACCCATTGTGGTCATTTACAGATATTCACCTGTTGGTCGGTCCTTCTATTCACCTCATCTAGGGAGAAGGCAACCACTTGGTGAGGGATTGGAGAGTTGGCGTGGTTTTTACCAGAGCATTCGCCCTACTCAAATGGGCTTGTCACTAAACATTGGTACTAACAGTCCCTTTTCTCTTAGTATGTGCCTTCATGCATTTGAGATTCAAACATGTTTGACAACCCAAATGAACTGCAATTCAGACTTATATTAATTCAAGGTAAAATTCTGTTTTGAGCTGGAAAATTGTGTTGATGCTTAAAAGATAATTACTAGAGTATATTTTGGAAGAAATTTGCAACATCATAGCATGCATTCAATGTGTTGGTCGTGTCAAGCGAGGCAAGCGTGACATGCATACCTAGTAGTATCTGTTCAGTTGTTTATCGTGAAACTACATGAGAGCCTTCTTATATGGTTTATATGTCGGGGATTGCATATATGAACTTCTGCAGCATGTGCTGTGGCATGAGATTTCTTCAATACTTATTTACCATAATTGTTTTTATATAATTTCACTTTAGATGAATTGGTAACATTTTGCCTATACCAAGCAACTTAAATGTGAAGGATGGGAAGACTGCTGACTATTTATATGAAATTACCTCTAGTTCAAAGGATATTTTGTTATTCTATGACCAACAAAATAATGCTTTTGTTATAAATAGTGCTTGCCATTCTATTTGCTTTATTTGTGTGTGCGTGTGCATGCATGCATGTGCGCATTGCAGCATTATTCATAATCTGGATGTTATGAGCCTTGTGAATCTAACAAAATGTGTTTTTGCATAGCACAGAGAAAGCGCCACACTTAGGGCTGAAACCTGATCAGATACTAGCATATCCATAGCCGTATTTGTTTTACCTGACGAATATAAATACGGATACGGATATTATTCGGATGCAAAAATTCATATCCACATTTGTTTTAAACAGATACGGATATAATTCCGATACTAGAAGTATGGATATAATTTAAATAATTAAATTTTATAACTATAGAATCAAAGGTATTACTAAATAAATAATAAATCAAGTTAATCATATGTTTATATGATTGTATATTTTTTTTAAAAAAATAATAAGTACTATAGAAAATTCTACAGAATTACATATAGATCCGGATATTTGGATGCAGATGGGATAGTTGTCTATTCATATCCATATCTATTTTTCTTTGACAGATATGGACACGGATATGGATATTAGTCGGATCCATTTCTATCCATATCCGGATTAATTCGGATACGAAAATGGATTGGATGGATAATATCCATACTACTTTCACCCCTAACCACACTGTGTTCAATAAGCTTCCAAGGGAAAGCAAAATGTATGGTATGCAATATAGTCTGTTCCACATTGCATCTGTAGGCCTTGTTTTACCGATACATGTTTAATATCTACCTTGAGGTTGAAGGCATCACAGATCTTGTTTTTGGAGAGTTATTTGTGTGAGATAGTTGTGTTAATCTGTATATGATGCTTTCTCAATAATATAAATAGTCTGAGAGTGCAGAACTTTTATGTTCAATAGGCTTCTAAGAGAAAGCAGAATGAACAGCATGCAGTATGCCTTGTCCACATAACATTCATTGTTTTCACTTTATGGGTGCATTTTTACCATCTACTTTTATGTTCAAAACATCACAGTTCTTGATATGGGGAGTTATTTGTATTTTGTTAATATGTATAATATATTTTCTTAAGAATAAACTATATGGTGCATATGAATTTATTTCTTTAACCACACTGTCATTGCACTTTTTTTTTTCCAACTCCAGTTAATTTTCACTCTCCTTTTCCAGATATGTCATCTACTGCATTCATTGAACCACTGCCTGTCATTGACTTCGTCACACAGCTTTTAAATAGGGATGTCCAAGCGAGGCCACTGTCTGATGCTGACCGTGTGAAGGTCTTCTTCTGAGCTTTGGTCTACCATCTTTTTTGTAATTATGCTTTTTTACTTTCTTTTTGATGTGCAAAGACATCTCAGAATAAAGTTGTTTGGGTTTTACAAAATCTTTTGCAGGTTGTTTTTATAATTATTACTTGAAAGCGAAGCTTCTGCTTTCCTTCTATAAGAGTTGACTGAACCTGAACATTTTGATATTCAAGTTTAGGCTGATATTGTTGTTGCCTTCTTTCGGATAAAATTTTGCAGTGTTTTGAATCCTTATTTGTTACTAATCTGTTCCATTTAGTAGATTTTAATTATATCAATAATTAAGAGTAGGTAGCATTCCCTTTAAAAAAAAAAGGAGTTGGTGGTGTTTGATACCATGTTATGGTGTTATCTTATGATCTTACTGTTGTCTATACATATTACCAGATTAAGAAGGCTCTAAGAGGAGTTAAGGTTGAGGTCACTCATCGTGGGAATATGCGCAGGAAATATCGCATATCTGGTTTAACATCACAGGCAACTAGAGAACTAACGTATGGAATTGCTCTCTTTTAGCATTAACTGCTGCTATTAGTTTTTCTTGAGAATGCCATTAGATTGCTAACCTGAGTTTTATATGTTCTATCTATTTATCATGGAAACATGTGAACAACAGATTCCCAGTTGATGAAAGAGGTACTATGAAGTCTGTTGTTCAGTATTTTCAGGAGACCTATGGTTTTACCATCCAACACACCAATTTGCCTTGCCTGCAAGTCGGTAACCAGCAGAGGCCAAATTATCTGCCTATGGAGGTGAGTTTTCATATGCTTTTGTATTGTAGATAATACTTGTTTGTTCATTTTTTTTGCGGCTTACAATTATTTATTTGTTTGTAAAAAGACATTTTCACTCTCCTCGGTAAAGATATCATGATAATCTTCTCTTTTTGTTTCTTTTACTGTGTAATGTTTTTAGGTTTGTAAGATAGTTGAAGGGCAGAGATATTCAAAGAGGTTGAATGAGAGGCAAATAACTGCTCTTCTGAAGGTTACTTGTCAACGTCCTCAGGAGCGTGAGCGTGATATTATACAGGTGATGCATCTGGCTTAAATTTCATCAATCACTTCCAAAAGCTCTCCCTTGGTTT
The DNA here is from genome assembly GCA_006176705.1 of Cocos nucifera. Classification (NCBI taxonomy): domain Eukaryota; kingdom Viridiplantae; phylum Streptophyta; class Magnoliopsida; order Arecales; family Arecaceae; genus Cocos; species Cocos nucifera. Next base: position 1,853,663 of record QRFJ01000111.1, on the reverse strand, counting down.
TCTTTTTGATAAAAATGCCCCTTTTTATCTGTTAGCATGGTTATAGTGTAGGAAGCAGGGATACTTGAGAAATCATATGCCGTCATACTAGAGCTATCAGGACGGCCAGTCCGTCCCAAAAAAAAGAGGGGCCAGCTCGCCCTGAACCTGCAACCCAAACGAGGTTGGTTATATAACCCGCTTTTAAATGGGTTGCTAAAATATGAATCCAACCCGACCCATTTACATAGCGGGGCGGGCCAACCTGATGGGCCTAACTCAAATTGACAGCTCTACGTCATACTGAATATGTATTATATATTATTACTCCTTGGATTCTTCTTTGGTACATGTTCTAGACTAATATCAAGTATCTTATTTTTCAAAATTAAAAAAAAATTGCACGCATTGAATGGATGAGAGATGGTAATACATTTCACAGATTTCTGGATTACAATCTAGATGCTTCCCCATCGAAACATGAGGGGAAGGTTGTTTTCTTGTTCCTAATGTAAACCTTCTAAATGTGAATGGTCAATTTTGAAGGTTATGATGTTGCTTTTAAAATATGAATTATGGATTGTGGTTGTGTTTGAATGATAACTGAGTGATCAGCTTGTAATAGTTGATGCTGTTGTTTAAAGTATTGATTATGTTATTTTGATAGCCTTGTGTGCTTTCATGATGCTTTGCATGTGCACGTCTATGTTGTTCTGCATGTATGTATGTGCTTATACATGTGTGTGTGTGTGTATGCGTATATATACATACACGCATACATACACACATACACGCACATATATGTATATACATGCATGCATGTATTAAGAGTTTGTAATATTGATGATCTATACCATGTTGTACCATAGCTTGTATTATCCATGCATCAGTTGTTGTATTAACTTTTATATGAGACTTTGTAAATAAACTTGCTTTTAATATTGATAATCTATGCCATGTTGTACCATAGCTTGTATTTATCCATGCATCAGTTGTAGTAGTATCTTTTATATGTGACTTTGTAATTAAACTTGCTTTTTAATTCATTTTATTGCGGAGCTTTGTGCGTTGGTATTTCCATGTTGCTATGCTGCTGTTTTATTTCTTTGTTTCCACTTTCACTGCAATTTGACCTATAATATCCATGCCTTTTGATTATCATGATGTTCACATTGTACCCTATTGAGACATGATACACTATATGTTGGTTTTCTTTCCTTCTGTTTTGTTTTCCTTCAAATTTTTAATGTAAACATGGAATAGAATAATTATAAGAAAAAAATTATCTTGTTAAAACATCTCTTTTGCCCTCAGACGGTTCATCACAATGCTTACCATGAGGACCCTTATGCAAAAGAATTTGGCATCAGGATCAGCGAGAAACTTGCATCAGTTGAAGCACGGGTTTTACCTGCTCCCTGGGTGCGCGGAACAAGCAAATTAATTTCTTGTTGGAATAACTTTTTGACAATGCAATCTTTCTGATTTTGATGACTCTTCCATCTATTGTTGATTGCATTTTGTTTGATCTGCAGCTTAAATACCATGACACTGGTAAAGAGAAGAATTGCTTGCCAAGGATCGGCCAGTGGAATATGATGAATAAGGTATTGCAAATAAACATTTCACTAACATGAAATGGTTGTCGGACATGTTAATTATGACTGCTATTCCTTTTATGGTTGAGACAATCTGTCATTAATGAACATGACCTTAGCAGATGGTTGAGACAATCTGTCATTAATGAACATGACCTTAGCAGCTAGCTTTTCCTTGTACATTAACCACCTTCTATCAATCAGAACTGAGTGCTGCCATGAAACTTTATGGTTTGTGTTGTAGCCATGTCTTCTTTCATGCAGAAATTTAAGCATGCCACAATGATTATATTGTATGATTTTATCATTGGACTGCCTTTTGCCTTACAATCCCAGTCTAATGTAGAAAATGGTGAATGGTGGGAGAGTGCAAAATTGGACATGCATCAATTTTGCACGGAATGTGCAAGAAAGTGTTGCCCGTGGATTCTGTCATGAGCTTGCTCAGATGTGCCAGATATCTGGGATGGTATGTCTCCTTAATTATCTTGTTTGATTTACATATTTAAGATACCGTTAATCAGTCACCCATTCCTGATATCATGTAAATAATAATATTCACCTCGAAACTGCCATTTGAACTTCATACAGGAATTTTCTATAGAACCTGTACTACCTCCATCAAGTGCACGGCCTGATCGAGTGGAAAGAGCTCTAAAAGAACGCTATCATGATGCAATGAGCATACTCCATCCCCAGGGCAAAGAACTTGATCTGCTTATTGTAATATTGCCTGACAATAATGGTTCTCTGTATGGTATTTATCTCACTTTGCCCTTGTTTTTTGAATTGACCTATATACACCTGTTTGTTTGTCAACTTTGAGATTTTAATTATCTTGGTCCCATCATATGGATTCTTTTGATTTGTTCCCAGGTTATCAAGTTTTTATCATGGTATCATATTTGGCTGTTGCTTTGCCTTCATGTCAGGTGATCTAAAACGAATCTGTGAGACCGATCTTGGATTGGTGTCTCAGTGTTGTTTGACCAAACATGTTTTCAGAATGAGTAAGCAGTACCTGGCAAATGTTGCTCTCAAGATAAATGTGAAGGTGCGTATGCTCTCAGGCTCCTTTTCCTTTTTTTTTTTTTTTTTTTTTTTGTGCTCATTCTTTTCTGCAACTTGACAAGAATGTTTTGATGAAAGGTCGGGGGTAGGAACACAGTCCTCGTGGATGCCTTGTCAAGGCGGATACCTCTGGTTAGTGACAGGCCTACCATTATTTTTGGTGCAGATGTGACGCATCCTCATCCTGGGGAGGACTCCAGTCCCTCTATTGCAGCTGTAAGATGATCCCTCTTCATGCAGGAGACATGTTAACGTTTTATTTATTTATTTTTTTTTTGTGAAAAAAAATGTTTTGGTTATGTGACTATATGCTCATCTTATTTCTCTTTGTTATCCTGCAGGTTGTAGCTTCTCAAGACTGGCCAGAGGTGACAAAGTATGCTGGATTAGTTAGTGCTCAGGCCCATCGTCAAGAGTTGATTCAAGATTTGTTTAAAGTTTGGCAAGATCCTCAACGTGGAACTGTCACTGGTGGCATGATAAAGTATGGATTGGTAGTGTTGACTTATGTGATATCTTGTCACCTAGGATTAGTTGATCGTATCTTTTGCATCCTGAAGTTCATTCAAGGGAACTCTTATAAGCATCACTGAATGTGCAGGGAGCTTCTAATTTCCTTTAAGAAGGCTACGGGGCAAAAGCCACAGCGAATTATATTTTACAGGTGTGATGCTTGGATGATTTTCCTTAATGATTTTCCGTTCTGCAGAATTACTGATGGTGCTGTCTTTGCAGGGATGGAGTTAGTGAAGGGCAATTTTATCAAGTTTTACTGTATGAGCTCGATGCAATTCGGAAGGTGTTGCATTTGGACATCACTGTGGTCAGATCTTTATCCAGTTTTGCTGACTCGTTGGTTGTCTAATGTGGTTCATTTCTTTTTAAAATTGTCTCAGGCATGTGCCTCTCTAGAACCAAATTATCAGCCACCTGTAACTTTTGTGGTGGTTCAGAAACGCCACCATACCAGGCTGTTTGCAAACAACCATCGTGATACCTACTCGGTTGATAAGAGTGGAAACATACTACCTGGTTGGTTCCTTGCTTAAATCACAAATGATCGAGCTAAATGATGCCATCCTGAGTTTTTCCCCAAGTTCTTTTTGGTGCTATTTCCAATTGCTTTTTTTTTTTTTTGGGGTTATTCTAATCAATGTTGATCCTTAAAAATTGCAGGTACTGTTGTTGATTCTAAGATTTGCCACCCAACTGAGTTTGATTTTTACTTGTGCAGTCATGCTGGCATTCAAGTATATTTCCCCCTATCTTTGCAGCGGTTTTTTATTGTTTGTTTATTCATGTTTTTATGTATTTTCAGTTCCTCCTGATTGATATTGAAATATTAACCATACGCGATGTTATATTGGTTAAGGGCACAAGCCGTCCTGCTCATTATCATGTCTTGTGGGATGAAAATAAATTCACTGCCGATGCTTTGCAAACTCTTACGAACAACCTTTGCTACACGTAAATCTCTCTCCATTCCTGGTGTTCCCTCTTACCATGCTGTCAATTCGTAGTAATATGTTTGAGCAAATTCTTGATTGTTTTTGCAGCTATGCAAGGTGCACCCGCTCTGTATCTATTGGTAAGTTGCTAGTTTCCATTCTTTGCTATTGGTTTATTCTTTTCCAGGGGCTAGGAATGAGCATCCAGCCTCCCATGCCTGATGATTGGTGCATCTCTTTTCTTTGACAGTGCCGCCTGCATACTATGCTCATCTGGCTGCTTTCCGGGCCCGCTTTTATATGGAACCAGAGACATCGGATAGTGGTTCTTTGGCAAGTGCTGCTGCAGCTGGTCGTGGGCCCCCTGCTGGTGGACCACGCAGTACTCGGGTCCCTGGTAGCGCATCTGTGAGACCCCTTCCCGCGCTAAAAGAAAATGTCAAGAGAGTCATGTTTTATTGCTGAGCCATGTAAAACTCTGGCTTCCTACTGTGTTGCTGCTTAATTGAAGTTGACTGGTACCCTTCTGTTTGTAGGATCTTCACGTGAGATGTGACTTGGTGACAGAATGCTTAATGCATGTTTGAGATTCTTGTTGAGTTTTAGGGCCTGCTTTTGCGGGTAAAACTCTTTACTCCGAGATTTATATTTTTCTTGATAAATATTTTTTTTAAAATAATAATATATAGATAGAAAAGTTACATATATATATATATATATAGTTTATGCATTGAAAAATAATTTGAGCATCCATTATTCATGATGAATTTTTTTTTTTTTTTTGTGTTATTAATTTTTTAGATAATTGGTAACATCTATCCATGTTATTGAAAATATTTTTTATTATATAAATATTATTATTATAATAATATAGTATAATACGTTATATTATAATATATTATATTTTGTATGTTATGATAGTATGATATTTATTATATTATTATTATAGGGTTTAAAATATATTGGGAATGGAAGGAGAGGATTATTTTTTTGGATTGATGAAAAAAAATGATTTATCCATCCTGATAAGATATATTTTTATTTTATTGATAAATGTTGTTCATGAGAAAATAATTACAGCGCCTACGGACCTTCCGGTGGCATAAAGTAAATATTGCAACCGTTTGCAGCCGAGTGAGCATTAAACTAGTTTTGTGCCTTATGCGGGGCTAGGTGGTTTGCGAAGGGTTTTATTGCCATTTTACCCGTATAGCATTTTCCATTTGAAGATCAGGTTTATGACGGATGGAATGCCGAGGGCTTTATCCTGGTTTCTTTTGGTGGGGATTTTATCATGTCGCCTGAAAGACACCTGACTGGCGCTGAAATTGTCTTGCCATCTGGTTCATGGGAATAGGGCTGTTATTTTGCCAAGGTTTCTGGACTTTGGTGCCATGTTCCTCCATGCACCTTTGGGCACTGCTGCTTTGAAATGGCTCGCTGCTTATATGGATGGCAATTTTGATCCGGTCTTATTGCTCATAAATCTTGTTGCTACAATATCTCATTCGTTTACAGGTGTTTGGAATCCAGACGCATAACAGGTTCAGGTACGGATATAATCATTCAAATGTATAACGTCCATTTGGCCGGTATTTCTCTTCTACTCTGTCGAAGGTGCACTTCTGGTGGCTCTTGAATGGGGTGCTTTTGGCGTGAAGCAATCCCTTATATCCCTGAGAGCACGTGGAATTCACCGATCAACTTAGCAATCTATAATATTTCATCGTGGAAGGAAAGCGAGATTAGAGGAATCCAAGACTCACCTTCGCAGGCGTGATTGCCTGTAGTGGTTCCAAGAACGAGTTGTTAGTGGCCGTTTCGCTTGAATATCCTTTGTATAATTCTAAAGAGTCGGCAAACTACCCTTTCTGGCAGTGGCTCAGGTTTTGGTGGGGCCTGCTCCGGAGCTTGATCAGTTACTAACAGAACCATTTTGGCCTGCCGACAAGGGTAAACTTGTATTACAAATAGCAAAACTAATATCAATATATATATTTATTTATTTACTGAATATTCCTTTCCGATCCGACTCACCAAATTTCTGAACAGGAGATCGTAGAGCAGCTGGATATATCGCTGCTTGGGTTGCTTCACATGCTCGTTCAGTTGCCTCCAGAAGCCGTAGACCGATCCCATGTTCAATACCCTGGTCGCATAAATCTTCCATGTGTAGCTGTCATAACATACTATTTCGTCAATTACTACATCATGATTACCAAAATATGGTTCTCATCCAGTCATCTTGCCGATCGATATTACCATTCATATATCCGTTGGAGCCCAGCGGTTGACACCATAGTCCAGTAAGTGCTGTCCTCCCGGCATTTCTCAAAGAAATCCGCAATCTTGTTGCTGGATTCCTCTCCATTATAGGGATCAATATGGAAACCGGAAACCCCGTCAACAATGATCTCTGCCGGTCCTCCTTTGTTCGTAGCAAAGGTCGGCAGGCCACAGTTCATTGCCTCTATGACCGTGAGTCCAAACGCTTCATACAAAGCAGGCTGAAACAAGGACAGGCAGCAGATAACGTTCTCCGTCATAGTTTCGGTGACGGTAGCGAGTTTGGAAAATAATAAATCAAACCTGAATAAAAGCTCCCTTGGTATCAGCAATGCAGCGGTATATCTCACCATTTCGAACCCGATCAGTCTGTGCCCTTATCCATCTTATCCGACCCGTCAATTGGTACTTTTCGATCAGCCCATGCATCTTCTTGATCTCGTTGATCTCTTCCCTGTCTTTTGATAGTTCAGGGTCAAAGAAACCCCCGACCACAACGAGGTTCACGAGGTCCCTCAGCCTCTTATTCTTCCCGTACCATTCAACCAGCCCAGTTAAGTTCTTGATTTTGTCAAGCCTTGCCATCGAGAAGATGATGGGCTTATTTTTGTCTGCAAGATGTCCTCTGCTTCCACTCATGCAAGCTTGTAACATTAGTATTCAATCTTCCTTTCAGATAAAAAAAAAAAAAAACGAAAAAAGAAAAATTGAATTCATGTCCGGAAGAGCTACTCCCGCTCTTCCTAGAGAATTGCAGGTTGATTTAGAAACTTACATGCGTTCCTCATTATATACTTTGCCATACAGCAGCTCCTCGATGGCGGGATGAAATGAAATCAGGCGCTTCTGTTTCTGCGTGTAGGGGAAGTAGAGGGATTGATCGGCCCCGGGAGAAGCTATATTAAATTTAGGATCGAACACATCGATGCCCGAGACGAAGCGGCATAGCCCTGGAAGTGTAAATGCATTATGGCTCTCATACTGCCCGGGCGTATCCTTGCTGCATGATGAAAACATTTGACTCACCAACACTTATAATTTGGAGCAAAATAAATAATCGCTGATTGATTGATGATATGCTTACGTTCCAGCGATTTCTTGGAATGTACTTGTTATGATGAAATCAGTAGTATTCATGGAAATCATGTCAGCAGTGAATTGGCATGAGAAGTGGTACTTTCTTTCCAATTCCCTCCACTTGACGTCAGAATCTTCATACTTGGTCTTTTCAAGAGCATGTGCAATGGTTCCCTAGTTTGTCAACATACGTCCATATCATTATCGATTTTTTTTCTTTGAAGCAGAATAAAAATCACATTCCACACTTTGAGATCCTTACCTTCTTATATTTAGTAACTAGTTTACAAGCTAATTCTGATGTTGCATGGAGTAAAAGAGACGATAATAGGCATCATTACCTGAGTTACTCCTATTTTGGTTGCCACAAGAGAAGCCACCAAGTTTCCATCAGTGTAATTCCCAATGATGAGGTCTGGTTTTCCTCCCAAGTAGTCGAGAATTTTGGCAGCAGCATCCTGAGGACCCACAAACTCGATGACGGATTAATCAAAAACATTCCCTTTTAAGGAAGCTACAGATCCTAAGATAAAAACAGGATCAATTACATGCCTGAGCGTATCTCTCGAGGTAAGGATAGATATCAAAACGAGAAACCCACTGCTGTAAAACTCCATGATCCTTCTTAAATGGCACCCGAAGGACGTGTGAGTGGTTGGTGTCGAGAATTGGCTCGAGTTCCTGGTTGCATTTAGTTCCCCGGGCTTCCGGTATCAGCCTAGTCACCTGCAATTACCTCCATTTGTTGCTTTTTCTTCCCTCGCTAATTGTCGTTCCATTATCAAAATTTGCACATTCTCAACTTACCACAAGAATTTGAGGTTGCACGCTCAACCCTTGTTGCTTGATTCTGAGGAGCAGTTCCTCTTCGAAGGCTTTCACTTGATCCAGGATGTAAACAACCTGCAGAAAAAAAAAAAGAGTTGAGGAAATATCATTCAAATTTTCTAGTTTGTTCCCTTCATCTGTGGATCGAATTCTATACCTGCCCACCAGTATCAGGCAAACCAAGAACATCTGCCTGTCCGAAATAGCCATGGGGAGAGAAGATCACAATATTAAAAATGGTAGGGACTCTACCGAAGAATCTCTCCATGTTCACAGGATCTGGTGCTTGAAGGACCTCAGACAGGCAGTGCAGGCTCTCCTTGACCCTTTCAGCAGTATCACCCCATCCCTTCTCCAGTCCCCACTCCTGAAATCTGTGGGACAAAAAAGAGCATGTGAAGAGAGCGCGATTTTGAACCTTCTTTTCCTACATTTGTTTAAGATGAACCGCAGAATCACCTTTGTTCAAACTTTTGGAATGGCGTGCTTCTGGGAAGTGCACTCACAAACACTTCAGCCACAAGCAGAGCTGTCTGGAGTTTGTTCACGGTGTCTAAGGTGTTATTAATCATTAATTTCTGCAGAGTCAATAGAAATTGCAATCAGTCGGAATCTTTTTTAACCTACTTGGTCATCACAAGTTAGCACAAACTCTTTCTTTTGCTTCCAAATTCTCACTTCTCCACAACGATTGAGGGCGAGTAAGTAGTCCAACAATGGCTTCATGCTCTCGGACGTCTCGCTCAGTTTCGATGACAAGAATTTGCATATGAACTGCGTGCCATTTCCTATGGATGATGGTAGGGTGAGGTGAGGTGTTGCTAAATCAAAGGTTCCAAAATCCACTTCCAACGCATGTTCATCCTTTGCCCTGCAATTTCCATGAATTAATTGATTGTGATGGAATCCAGAGTATGTTTTGATCTGCTGATGATTAAGAATGCTACCATTTCTCATCATATATTATCTCTTTGGATCTCAAGTACTCCGAAGGAGTGATCGCTTCGACCGTTAGATCCCCTGAATGGACCTTGACGTACTCCCACATTCCAGGATGTGGCCTGACGGCGAACGCTATGATGGGAGGAAGGACGACGGCTTCCTGCCATTATGACATCACAAAATGAGTTTTGACTTTGTCTGGATCCAAAAACCGACGGCAAAGAACAGAATGGGCAAGCAACCTGTGTGCAAGAAATGGTGTAACCAAGGAAGCCTTCCATAAGCCTGTCCAGATCGGACTTGTCGTCCACCGACTTCTCCAACTCTGCGATCAATTCCTGGTTCTGCATAACCCTCCTACCCTTGGAGACATACCTAATTTCCCAGTTGGGAGATGAAGACATTATCAAAGATATGAAAAGCTTAAATAGAAGATTATTTGATCAATGGATGGAGAGTATGTGCATACCTTGAAAAGCATCGTTTCATGTGGTACCGGCTCTCTCTCAAAGCGTCAGGCATGCTCTCAGCTATGCTGTCTGATCTCTTCAAGCTAATTGAAGAAGAAGCCATTGCTGCCCAAAGAATTCAGCTAGATTCAACCTCGAAAGGTTTGGTTTGCATGGATGGCTGAAGGTAGGAATTTATAGCAAATGGTTGCGACTTTTAACTGTTTGATTTGGATTGCAGACATGGATTTCTGTTACTTCACCGGCAGGAAGTTGGAATATGAGACTTCCTCGCTGGAGAAAATGGGGCCAGGGAGAAGATCAAACCGGAGGAGAAAGCACATTGCACAGACAAGTGATCCCAAAGCAAGATGGAAGGCAAGAGAAAGGCATACATCACAAGCTGGGAGATTCCTTGTTTGGTTCTCGAAATCTTTGACTCCCCACTACTCCAGGATTGGAATTTTTTATTTTATGTTGCCTGTGACTCTACGTGTGAGTGTGTTTGTGAATATATATATATATATATAATTTCAAAAAGTTCGCCAAGGTTTCTTTGCTTGCCGTCAGTTCTATAGCTTCTTGACCGTTGCTTTATTAAACTTTCAAAGAGAACCTACCGAAACATCCGCCAAAAGAAGAAAGAAACTAAAAAGGCTACGTTCGTTGCAGTTCACCAGATTCGATGTTCTAAAGTTGGATCACGTCTCTGGTAGCCATCTTTACTGGTCGTACTATCAACTCTTAACTATTTTATAGTGTGAATGGGTTATATAAATGGACCACATTATGGTGTTTGTGCCTTTTTTTTTTTGGGTACGATACTGTTTGTGCCTTTACCCGCTGGCTCATGCAACTAAAAGGAATATCCTTTTTTTTCCTGTGAAGAATAGAGAAAAAAACTTACGAGATCCACTGAAGTCAAGGTTTCAATAACAGCATTATTCCCTTGTGGGTTGGGTCATGACATAACCCTGCAGGAACTCTTATTGACCGCTGGAACAGCCATGTTTTGCCCCATCCTATGCAATTGGGAATTGCCTCGTACGGTGCAGTTTGGAATTCCGTTAATACTTGAACTAAGAGTACTGCTATGTGTACCCCAGCAGGTACCTAGAATGCGGGAATGGTCCACGACGGGTTGGGCGGTGCATTGAGGGTTTACCGCCCATTTTGGACCCGGCTGACAAAGATCTAGCACAAACATGGTCTAGGTATGTGCTAGGGTACAGAAAGCTTTCCTCCTCTTTTTTTTTCTTTTTAATACTGTTGGTTTCTATTCTAATAATTATACAAATATTTGCAAATAATATTCAAAAGAAAATATCATGATATAAAATAATTTTAAAACCACATAACATATGAAATTAACGTGTACGAATACTATCCTCTGATGCAAGCATCCGGTGAGACCATATCTAAGGTACACGAAGTAGAAGGCATCAAAAGAAAACAGAGGAAAAGTAAATTTTAAAAAAGCGAAAAGTGGTTCTTGGAATATAGCACGGTAACAAACTCACTCACGGAGGCCTAATTTGTCTTTCGTCCAAACCGTAGATTTGAAGACTTCTTATTACTCAATCTACCTTCGAGAGGCTTATAAGAAAAGTATTTTTTACATCTCCGCTCCGCAAACACCATCCATGATGATTGACTCATGGGATCGAAATGCAGCGTCCGAAATTTATTTTCTTTTTCCATTCCAATCGCGTGCAAGAATCCCGTGCAAGAGCTAATTATGGTGAGCGGTGCCCTCAGAGCTACTTTGCCGGCTTATAATGGTCTCAATACCCATCTCACTAAAGGCTTTAATGGGCTCAACATGTGCAGGGACCGTAACACTCGCATAAAGCAATGAAAGCCAAATAAGGTTGGAGCATCTGGCCAAAAATTTTGCATATCTACATGTTAGCCACAGGCATGCCACAACACGGCGTGAACACAAACACATGCCTAGCGCACGGCTGAGCTGAGCGAGCGCATGTGTGGTCACCATCCCAAACTCCTGGACTTCAATAAATACATATTGAATATAGTATTTAAATTTTAAACATTTTCAAACCCAAAAGCAATAAAATTTCCAACAATAACAGAAAAAAAAAAAAGAAAAAAAAGGGGGAAGAATAATGACTTCATTTTCCAAATCACTAGTCGTTTACTATAAAATATTTTGGCTGGCACTTTTTTGGGGAAAAGATTAATAACAAGGTTTGAATTTTGAGGAAAGTGTTTCACTCAAAATGAGTAAGGGGACAAATAACAGTGCATAACATTATGACCGTTGCAACTTTATCCAATCCCCGTAACTCCTCTCTTCAATAATATTTGGTCAACACCTCTCCGACAATCGAAGAAAAATAACACTACATTAAAGGGAATGTACGCACCAAAAAGGACTGGCAAGTACAGCAATGCAGCATCCCTAGGAAGCAGGGTATATAACCTCTGTTTAGTTACATGAGTAGCACCATCCCTAGAACTTCTGTATCAGACTTTAGACAGCACGGATCTCATGATATTTTTCAATTCTACATTACAAATAATTTTCATATCAAGATCAGATTGATCCTTACACGCACTGAATAATTGTTTAGAATCAAACATTAATAGACAACCATATTAGGTTACTGTGTGGATAAGAAAAGAATTTCTGGCTCCTGTTTCGGATACAATCTTTCTTTTGCAGGCTGTATACAAATATTTATTAAATGGCAAAAGCGGAGTATTATTCCTGTTAATAGACACCAGTTGCTCTAACGAGTGATTCCAGGGCTTCCAACTCCATGTCAGATATTGTTTGCTTACCAGTCCTGCATGGTATGTTGAACCACAGCAAACTTTGTCTCAGGACTGGTGAATCCAAAATTGCTGTAGAAAGTATTCTGCAGACGAATCAAACCCTATACAAAAGTACCAACAGACACCACGAATAGTCTGCCAATTAAAGTTAAATAAATCTCTTCAGAAATGCTAGACAATCTATTACCCAGAAGCTCACATGTCCAGCCGAGTCCTGCTAGCAAGCACGTTTCATCCCATATAGATTGCCCATCAAATCACACATGGTGATTTAAAGATGAGAAGAATTGCGGTAGAAGAGGATCTGAGAAGATTGAAATGCTCAAGATAAATAGGATTCCTGTTTAAAATGTTCTTGCAAGCACACCTTGTTTGAAATACTCTATTTCCTAGAAGCTTCCTTGTCCAGCAGAGTCCTGCTAATAAGCACACCTTCATCCCATATCTCAGTCCACCTATAAAACAACAGTTAATTGTAGATTCTCAGCAAATAACACAAGTTAAAGATGAGAAGAACTGCAGTTGAAGAGTATCATGAAAAGATTGAAATGCCCAAGATCAATAGACTTCATCTTGCATCATTAATTCTCAAAATTAGGCCAAATGAGCATTTTGACTAATTACTTCTGTATATCACGTTCAATCTCAAACTCATGCAAACAAACCACAATGTAGGTGGTATTGTCGGTTCACATAAAAAGTAATCTGGAAATGAAGATTGCTTATGCCAGTCACCATGATGCTATCAATGAAAGGTTCTCTTCATTTGATGAATGAATATAGTATCATGATTGACTATGTGGTCAAATAGCCTTATAGCTACAGCAAAAACTAATCTTTGTTAACCTTCCTTCGATATGATTGTATATGTTTGTAGGAGAAACCACAAAAGTTTGAAAAACAGACTTTCACTTTCAAAACGAAAAGCAGAAAACATGTTATTCACGTTGAAAATCTCTTCATCCCACTTACATTTCCAAGCTGATGCACTCTAGCAGCGCTCTATTCATTTTTCTTTATGTTTCATGATTCCTTGGTTCAGGTATTTCCATTAATTGGCAATGAAGGATGGTAAAGAATAACATCAGGTATTTCCATTAATTGCAGTACTTGTCAAAATTAAGTTGATAGAAGCAGGTTCTTTGAATACCTTGATCCATCAATATCTATATATAGGGATTGCCCATGACGCCAGCCATTTTTAAAATGGCCAAAAAAGATGCAACCATTCGTTGAATAAAATCTCCCCTCTCCATTTGCCTTGCCCTTCCAAAAGTTCGCAAACCAACGGTCTCCAGTATGAAAATGGAACCAACCCTATACACAAAGTATTTTCATGAAAAAGGGATGAATTAGAGGCGAAAATTAAGAGCAAACACCTAGTGCCTTGTAATAATAATCTAAGCCAGCAAAGAAAGGGCAACTGCAGAAATTTGACATAATGAGAACAGAATCTGCCCTATCATCAATGTTTCTGTCACAATCATCAAACTTTACTTCAATCTAATTGTTTTCCAGAAGAGTGGACTTACTGCAGTTGATTTTCCATCTTTAGGTAACATTCAGCATACGTGTCAGTCACTACAGCTATAAATAATGCATACATATTGCATTCAATATTTGCATTGAACTGGATGTTCGCCTAGCTGACAAATAGGAAAACAATTAAGAATGAAGATATCTGGTGAAGAAAAAGAAACACAGTTCTATCACCTCATTAACTTCCATTCTTTTCTTCACCACATTTTGATGGAACTGATGGGATGGTATGTCAAGTTCCCTAGAGTCCTAGACCAACATCATTTTTGTCAAATCTGGAAAAAAGATCGTGAATTTCTTCTCATCCAGCCTGGATAATTTTCCTTAATCAACTGCACCTCTGCTGGGTCTAAAAGAATTGCCCTCAGGCACCCATACCCTTGTAAACAAAAGTTTGGTCAGCCTTCACATTTCTGATAACTTTTGCACATAACTAAGCATTGAGTTGTACCCCTTTTGAAGAATATATTTTCACAATGGTAGAATAAGGATTCCAGTGATCTTGTTGGATGCCTTATACTTGAATGACATTTTCCTTGTAAATTTACACAACATAGTTGTGCTACTAAGTAACAAAAACTCAAATGAAAAATCAAACCAAGATATGAGTGGGTAAAAGGAGGTAAATATACACAATTCAATCCCCAAAACATCAAAGCACTTCTTGAATCCAGTTGGAAGGTGCAGATGAGCCAGAGTCTACTAGTCACATATTTGCTTGCGATTTGAGTGCAATAAATAGAAAAAGAGTACTGCTACCCTCCCTGCCCCACTACCTGCTCAGTTACCTGGCCCCATGTGAAAGTTGGGAATTGGTGCAACATAGGCGGTAGGTGGGTGCCCAGTGGAATCCAGATGTGGTTAAGCCATTATGCTAGTGCCACATCAGCATGTATAACTAAGCAAGACTATCAATTCAATTGTTTCTGATGGCTATCCATAAAATAAAATTCAATCTGCCTCAAGTGAGGTCCATGATGAAAAACTGATGATTTGCAACTGAAAGGATTGAAAGATGCAGCCCATATGGAAGTTTCATACCTTCCCATGCATAAGATCATCCCTCCATGCTCCTTGGAACACATCTCCATTACTGTAGCAAAAGGTACCCAGACCACATCTTTTGCCATACCGCCATATGCCATCATAGAAGCTTCCATCTGTGAAGGTTAGACGCCCCTAAAAGATAAAGTTGACAAGATGAATTAACAAACAGATCAATTTTAACTCAACAATAGCATTCATAATCCACCTTATTTTAAGTGCTAAGGGCCTAAGACATACTGGTGCAGTGGGACAGCAGAAAAGTACCTTTCCTTCAGGAAGACCTCCTTGGCATCGCCCTCTATAAATTCCTCCCCTGTACTGAATTTCCATAACAGGAGCGAAACTTTTTTGTGATTCCCTTTCCGCCTCCTGCATGAAAGTTCTTTATATGAGAATATTTTACAAATAATCAACACTTCCAATAAACCATGGTTTAATGAACATAAATTGATGAGTTCATGAAAATCTCTAACAAAATCGAACAAGTTCCTCTTTAATGCAATTAATAGCTTGAGAAAAATGTTGTTATAATATTTACCACCAGTAGAAAGATCCCTGAATTGGCTTTAGATTTTAAGATTTTTCTTTTTTCCTTTTTAATGATGGATGATTAGTTAAGGATCAGAGGACAAAATAGCATTCACATAACATATACCTGCAAGCTGATCAAGTGTACATTTCCCAACTAGATAAAATGTCAGGAAGAGGTGAAAAGCAACGGTTTTGGAAAGATCATTTATTGTTTTCATGGAATCTTGTATACTTGTGAGCCGCAACCCAAATAGTTGGGAAAAACTGGATGGTTATAGTTATGGTGGAACTTCAAAGATTTACCTTTCAAAGAAGAGTTTGATTCAGCCCAAAGTTTTTTTGCTGGTCAGGATCTACAATTTTTTATGTTACAAAGGTGTTAAGGCTTAACCATCTTGCAGAGTTGAACCACAAGAAACTTGTTGGTCAGGTGTTACGGTACATCATAACTTATAGCAAACTACAAAGCTAGATAAATCAAGTGTGCCAACCTGTCACCAGTCAGCGATTGTAAGGTCAAATCCGAGCTTGAGATATCAGAAAACCTGCTTGAAGAGTTGAACCAAGTGGTTCAACCATTTGAACTGCTTCGGTTGGCAACTCATCTTGCTTCATCAGTTATTTATTTTCTTTTAAGAAGAAATTTAAAAAAAAAAAAAAAAAACCTGGACCTGCCAAGTAATATACCCTAGAATAGATAACCTCAAACTCAACCCTATTGTTTGGGGTGTGGATGGAGATTGGCTCCTGTGGTAGGGTTGAGAGGAGAAAAGCAGAAGAGGGAATTGGCAAGGTGGATGAGGAATTTCAGAACAGAATCTCAGCCATGAGATAGAACAGGGTGTGGGCTACAAGTATCATTTTTCCTGGCCTCAAAGATGTCACACAAGTTTTAAGGAAACTTTTTTCCCCTGTTTGTTTCTTTTGCAAAGCGTTCCCATTTTCTCATGCCATAGAATCTCTCTCCCCAGTCAGGTCTTCTCCCTTCTCCACTTTTTTCTTTTTCTAAAAAAAGCAGACAAGAGCAAGTCCTTGGGGAAGAGGTGCCAACCAACTGAACTAACAGTTGTGGACGCAATCTAGAAGATAGTTAGGAAGAGACATAGATGGGATACGAAAAATATAAGACAGAGATGGGAAAAAGAAGGGGGAGATGGGAGATAGGTCAGAAGATTGCATTAGTTAGTAGGCTTAAAAACATATTATCCTTGGTAGCTTGGTCCATTGATCGGCCTGTAGTCGGCCATTATTGTTGGGGTTACCTCCACCATTCCCTTAAAATTGTCGGAGATAGAAAGGGAAGAGAAATAGTTCGGAGATCATATGAGCTAGCCAAAGATGGAACGAAAGAATGGAGAGACTGGAGATACATGAGGCGATTGCATCAGGTATTGGGCTTAAAAACATATGATCCTAGGCTTATTGGTGAACTTGCAGTTAAACTAGTCAACCATGACCCAACCCTTGAAACCATTGAGTAAATGGTTTAAAAACAGCATGTCTCTAGCATAATTATGGCAATTGCATGGGCAGATGGCACATAACAAGTCCAAGTGCGCTAGAAGTTATAAGTCCTTGACAAGTTCATTTGGTTAGCCTAATGAATTTGATAATTAGTTATACTCCTCAGTATCTTATGCTTCATTACGTATGGCATGATAGTGGCAAAATTCACATGCCAAGATAATCATAACACCTGGATGTTAACCTATATCATATCATTCTTTGCTCACATGCTCCATGTGTCATAAAAGTGTCCAACAATAAGGGCTAGCATGCATAGAAGTAGATGTATGCAAAAGCTGAAAGCAAGCATTTGATTTTGGCTTGTAATTACAACTACATTCTGTCATCCGCCTCATGTTCGAGTTCCACAAGTTTGAAAGTAGAGACTACTGTGTGAAATGGCACTGTCAACATGATGTTATCATTATTACTTTTTAATTCTTCTTACTATTTTTTTAGGTTCAAGCATGTTTTAAGAGTGGAAATTAATTTCCTTTAAAAAACAGAAAAACCAAAATGGTACTGTCATTGGAAAACCTTGTCCAGAATACTCTAGGGTCAGCACAAAGGATCCAAATTTCAAAAAGTGTTAACTGATAAAGGAATAGCACCTTCGAATTGCAGCAATAAATTATTGATATTTCACATCTAACATTGATATCATATGCAAGAAATATAGTTTACCAGCATTGATGCTGCACGTGCAGAAAGCAATCCTCGCTTTCTGGACTCATCCCTGTTGCTCCCCTTCAGTAGTGTCAGTATAGAATTATAAACATCAAATACTACCTCCAAACCTGAATCAGTAAAAGTGTCCCCAGATTGGGCATTTTGAGTACCCAAGAAGTCTCCACCTGTGCCATGGTCATCCAAAGTTTCTAGTAGTGCAGAGTCAGAGGAACAAGCAGAGCACTGCTCAAATGACTTTACACCAACAGGAAGAGTGGAAGCATCCAGTTCATCAATCCTGTTAGTTCCATTAAAAACAGCCCTCTGTCTAGCCCATAGCTGTGCCATGTGGAATGCTGGACCTATATTCCCGCTATTAGGTTGCTTCCTTCGAATATCTGGTTGATCAGGTAGCACAGCAAGTCAGGATTGGAGTATTGAAATGGTTAGCTTGATAGACAAACAGCGTACTGAAGTAAGAAGATCCTTTTGGAGGCAAACGATAATCTTCAGAAGAAGAAAATGATTATGAAGCTTGAAAGCATTGAAAACCATACTGGCAGTCTACATACCTTCATTTATTTGGTTACCATTTTCACAGATCGATTCACTGCTAGACTCCAAGGATTCAACTCCATCTCTTTCACTTTCACTACTTGAATCTCTAAATAACAGCACATTTCTCAAATGAACATATTTTGATTCCATGATTTAATCTCTTATACTAATAAACAATGAAACAGATTCAAAAAATTCAAAATATAGAGTTTATCATACTTGCTGGATAGTTCAGTTTCTATTTCCTCAGAACATGTATCAAGAGCACCATTGGATAAATCCAACTTTGACATGCTTGCCATATCTGGCGAGATGAAGACATCTGCTGCAGGGTTACGAGAATGAACTGACAGGTTTTCATCCAGTTCTGGAATATCTCTTCCCAGAAGAGATGAGAGAAAGGGAATGCGCAGAGCCAGGCTCAACAAAAAACTCCTCTTCTGAGAGACAATTTTCTGATTGCAGCTAACAATTGCAAAAGTTTATTCAGAATGGCTTAAGTGAAAAATCCAATTCTATAAGTTTGAATAGTTCTCATCTGTATAATAATTAGATTGATATTGCGGTATTTTAATAGCATATTATAAAAATATATGTTTAATAATAATAGGCCAGTGGAACTAATGTGGATCTGTGGATAGCACAGAAAATCATTCCAAAAAGGAAATGTTCAAAATTCTAGACTTCTTTGTGGCTTGTTTAACAGAGAAGAAAAACAGCCTGTTTCCTTTCTACGGCAGTTAGATGCACAAAATTGAAAGAGGAGGAAGTCAGAGACAAGGTCATGACCAACCTAGTAAACCGAAGTTGGCATTCACTGTACTGTCATTTTTTGTTAGCACTAGCACAAAGTATAAACCATATGCTAACTAATAGACAAACAAAGGGTTTATGAAAGAGGCAGTGAACCAATAACCTGAATTTAAAAGCCGATGCTTTTTATTGAGAATGACAATTTCAAGATATTTTTGCAAAATATAGCTAAAATATTCAGCAGACATTGTTCGTAAGAATTTCCTTAACTCTTACCCCACAACCAGAAGTGTTATGACAAATAGATTTGGCTCCATACTAGGTTTGTGAATTCTTGAAAATATGATTTCTCTTGTGCATTCCGTTATTTGACGAAAGTTAACAATAATGGAAAGCAAATCACTTTCATCCAGGGCAGAAGCACTTGCAAGGGCGAAGATAACCGGGCCATTCAGGTCCTATTCACCAAAAAAGTCTCAAATGTCAGGGAGAGAAATATGCACTAGAACAACAGTTATTTTCATATTACAAGGCTCCAACCAAAAAACAGATTATATGCCAATCCATAATACATATCCAACAGGAAAAACATTCTTCCACAGAGAAGAAGCAATCAGATTTCATGCATGATCACCTGAAAATTAGCAAGCCACAAGGACAAAAGAGATCACCGCTGGCATGCTATTCTTCAAGCAATAGTGTACAGCACCATATGTTACCTTTAAAGATAAATTGTTACTCCTGATTCTAACCAATCAACACACGTAGCCACGCTAACATCTAGCAAAGCCAGCTAAGCATCTATCACTCATATTCATCTAACAGATGGGATAATAACAAGCAAACTGTATAAATGTGTAATTTTAAATGTATATGGCCAGGTGATGGTAAATTGAAAGGAGCGAACTACATTTGCCAGACTTCTAGTCACTAGCCTGATGATCATGAACTGACAACAGCTTTCATTCACTTCCACCGGTACATCCATAATGAGGTCAAGTCAGGAAAAGTTTTAGGAAAATGAACTGTGAGAAGAAAAATGCAAACAGATGTAAAACAATCGTATGGTGAGCTTTAACAAAGCTCATAACCACATAAATTGTTCAATAACGCACCAGGACAGATGAAGCAAAAAGTTCTGGTGTGAGTAAATTTTTGTGCAAGCTTTGAAGGAGAAAGTAACAAACCATTTGAAAAAGAAGGGATTAAAATAATTTGTGTTAAATAACTAGATTCCAAAGGATTATGTGGTTTCTAGAAAATCAGACATGGAATATTAAAGGCAAATGATGTGGCATGATTTGTGAGTATTTGGTAATATGAAGAGGATCAACAGTTGAAACATTCTGATCAAAAGTTGCAGCTCAGGTCAGTGAAAATGGTATTTAATTTACAGCAGCCAACAAAACAATTTTATGTTTGGTCACATCATAAGATGCAATTCAACAGAAAATCAGACATAGATTAGCTGGCAAAAGTGAAAGGATGTCTCTTTAGCCCTATCCTTATACCAAAATGGCCCTCTCTGTATCTTGTTCTACCTAAAGTAGCTAAGTCACCAGTCTTATCTCATATGGTAAATAGAAGCTAAAAACCTTTAATATAGGTGCGCTGACATAAAGATGTCAACATGACATTGGACACCTGAGCAAATTTACACACAGCACTATCCCACAGAAGGCTCTGCCCCATAAAAACCATGTTGACAATTAGAATATCTAAAGCTTAGCTGGTTGGTACCCATCTCTCCAAGTAAGAAGTCTCAGGTTCAAACCTGAGAGATGGCAAATAACCACTATATTCTCAAAAAGATAATTATATACCTAACAGTAGGCCTATATGTGTTTATGCACTTCAACCTAAAGCACAGAATTAACCCTAGTTTCCTGTCCTGCGAGGACCAGATTTCAATTATATTATTTTCCACACACCAAGAACCTTAGGTCATCATGACAACTATCTGCAGGCTCTCAATTACTTAAATCCACTTATTGATCAGTTAAAATGAGGTCACAAGAATTCCTTGGAGAGGGTGGTAAACTTTATCAGACGGTGTCAATGACCAATGATCTGTGTTTGCACCTACAGCTTGCAATATTCCTCTCATGAAATAAGCTCTGTTTGCTTATGAGATTGAATCTTCTCAATCTTTCTTCAGCCACTTGGAACATTGAGTTGCATCTTGATAGAACTAAAGCTTCAAATGGGAATGAATGACATACAAAAGGAACAACTTTGCCTATGAGTAGCTATAATAAAGTCCAAATGATTCGAACATGCCACTTTGTTTGACAAGATAACAGTATCATATGCCTTTAGCAAGCACAAGCATGAAAACTAATCAGTTACTTCCATGATAAGGTAGCAGGAGGAAGTACCTTAGTGCTTGATGAGGAAAAGGCTTAGAAGAAGTAGGTCTTGGTTGGAATTGAAAGAAAAGATTAAGCCATGAAATCAGGAAGAAGCACACAAGGATCACGTGTGCAAGTCAAGTGATCAGCTATTCTTCAAAGAAGATGCTATGATTTGAGATATAACAATACTGTCAAGGAATCAAAACAAGGAACACAAGTTTGCGGAGATTTGTCCATTTGCTTGGTGAGAACAAGTCACATGAAACCAGTATTGTCGGATCTAGTTCACATTTGCGATTAGACCACAGATTCAGCAAACCATCCCCCCGGTTGATCTGCTCATTTGATCAAATCGGCTAAGCTAAAATCTCATTAAAAACCATATGTGCCAGTCAGTTTTCACTAAATCAACAACGCAGGTAGGTTCAAAAATTTTGTCCTATTCAAATAATTATAAAAACTAATGGAAACCATCTTCGGCTCCATTCTCACCCCCAACAACCCCCCCCCCCCAACCTCCACTATGCACGTATATCATGGCCACCTTTGAACATTTTTCACCATCATTCACAGCCCAAGTCACATGATCTCTTTGGCTTCAATGGCTCAATCCTCTTCCTTGGCCGATTGGCCTTCAACCGCCCTGCCCTTACCACCCCCCAACCAACTCTACTGTCCACCCGATTTCTTTCCTTTCTCATTCTCTCACACATTCTTAGCCTCTCAAAGCTTAGCATACTACCCTTTTTTCATTGCTCAAGAGTTTATTGAAGAGAAAAATTTGAGGCTGATTTCTTTTGTTCAAACCTTTCTCTCCTATTTGAGAATAAATCTCAATTCTGTTGTTTGTCTATGAGTCTCCTTTGGACTTGGATGAGACTGAAGAGGCTATTCCCAAAAGTCTGAAGCTCAGCAATTTTCTTAAAAAGAAAGAACTCAATGAGACTAAGAAGTCATCTCCTTGCTCTTACAAGGTGATTATTTTCTATTATTTCACATATTATGCTCTAAGCAGTCGACCCAATGATCTAGCCCCTTGACCAGGTCAATGTTTGGCCCGAGTTTGAGAGAGTTGATAGATCCAAAGTTGTGAAGAACTTCAACTACAGAAGTAAAACAAAGATGCATAAGGTGCGCATATTTAGACAAGAGGGTGTGCAACAGATTGAAATTTGTGGAGACAAAAGAAACACCAACAGATTACTAATTGTACCAGAAGTTTAAAAAACACAACAGAACCAAGGAAGGGCTTCATAAGGGGAAAATGGTGTCAAGAATTTCCAATAGAAAATTTTGCATTCGCTAGTCAAATTGGACTTCTTGTGTTTCCAAAATACTAAAAATCTCATCTAAATTGTTTTATAGTTAAGATCATGCTTGCATACAATATGAAAGAACCTTCACCACTTCCCATGTGAAGGTAACTTCATTTGGTCCCATTAGGTTTTATCTTTTTTTTCAAATAATTAGAGCAAATACTACAAGCCTGGCAACATAAGCATGCAACACATGTGATTATTAGGGTTTAGAGTAATATAGGTTAAGACATCTGGAATCATGCTTTTAGCTATAAACATTGATTTTCCTTCCATGCATTCCCTAAGAAAATGAATTTTAAGAGGAGACTCGTGCATTCCTGCAGTGTAACATCTTGCAAGCCTGAATGGCTGAAGCTTGACCTAATCCAAACTCTATTAGGTTCCAAAGTTAACACTTAACTTGACCTATTCTGAGCTATAACTCAATTTACATATAGGTAAGATTGGGCCAAATTCTTTGGGCATAAATTTATCTAGGGTTAAATTTCAGTCAAACAAATCCATGACCTCACCAAAACCATTCACAACCCTAGGTCTACCAAATTAACCTCAAGTGCCATATATGAAATAAGAAAGTCAGATAATTAAATATTATGCAAAAATTGAAAATATAGCATTATAGAATAAAGTGTGTAGAAAATCTAATGCCATAGGGAAACGGAGATATGATCATTAGAAGAAAGCTTTACCTTTAGACCACAACTAAGAAAAGGACAATGGAAGACAGCCTGCGTAATTGCTGATTTAATGTTGTAACCCACTCCGAAACCAACTTTAGCTTCTCCATAGCTTTCTAAAAGCTGTTAATAAAGTATTGGCTTCAAAAACTATAAAATCTGCAACGAAAAAAAAATCCAACAACAAATTGACAAAAGGGGTGAATGAATAGCAGATGGAAGGTGATGTCCAACTTTTACAACTTCCAGTGGTTCGGCTTCCTTGATTTCTCCATCTGGTGAATTTTGAAACTTCAGATGTGTCTCCTGAAAACTCATAGTTACTATGAGGCTGGACAAAACAGAAGATTTAAATCATAAGGAAGTAAACTTACCGACATCAGATTAGATATTGCACTTATAGCCAGGAACACAGCATTATTTGCACTTTCTAAAGCTTCAGCAAGAGTTTGGATATCTTTTTCAAGTAAAGAATCCACTTCCACCACTGAAAATCAAAGAGTGAAATAAATCATATAAGTAGATAAAATAACTTATATCACTGTTCAAAATAGTTGTGAACTAAGCTCACAGTTAATTTAAGAAGATAGCTGTCAAAGCATCAGATGTTAAGCACACTAAGCAAGGCAAACAGATGCATGCTTAATTGATGCTGGTTACGGACAATACCAAGTCAGTCAGTATGAAGACATGTTTACTGCACAGTCACTTCTGAAGACCCAAAGTCAGTATATAGATTAACATGATGTACTTCTACAATTATAGTATAATATGGACCATTATTGGCCTTGAAATCTTAATATAAATCTATGACATCATGGGTTATTACAATATCAAGACACGCTGATGCACACCAAATAGGTTTCTGTTATTTTACAGCAATTAAAGGTGTAAGATGCGGAATGCCATTTTTAAAAGATTAACCTAGAAGACAGGGTTGTTTCTAAACATGCAATTTTTTAAAATTTACAGTACAATCTATTATCTGGCAGGTGGCATGTGCAATGAACATGATTATTCAAGGGATAATTTGATGGATGACAATGATCATGTCAAGCAATATTTTTTTTTTAAGTAGATTTGATAAATATAAGCTCCACTTAATCTCATGAAGTGACCAATAGGTAGGGTGGAGACATGTAGATGTCACATCCAGAGTTTGTTTATGATAGTGAGGATAAACATGCAAGAAAATCTAAGGAAAATTTAGGATCCAAAAGAAAAAAAAAATTACCAATTTGAAAGTGCGAGCACTCTTGAAGTTTGTTTATCAATTCAAATACCTGCATATTCAACCATCATCCAAACATAAATGTTCTTAAACAAAACAAAAAAAAAAAAATCAAACAAACGAACAAAGAGTAGCAATGATGTGCAACATTTACATACGCTATAAATTAGAAATGTTAGTTGCTAAGTTATTAAGACACTGCTCTCTTTTCTTTTCTGGAATACAGAAGTGCCAACATTTACATGACACTCCTTAAAAATTTTCAGAAATGGCATTCCTACTTATGTAATCTGTTCTATCAACACCTGGCTCAGGATAATGGCACATGCCCTTTTAGAGGATGCTTCAACACAAGTAATGAGACACAAGTAATGAGACTCCGAATCTCAGTAAGTCCATGTGCTAAAGAAGACAAAGAGATAGAAATTTAGAGACCAAGAATGGTAAAGTGAACTTGCAAAAGATTACTATTACCTCTTCTTGCCGTCTTTGTCCCTCAAAACTGAAGGGCTTCAAAATAATAGCAACAGTTAATCCACCTGCTAACTTAACAGCATTTAGAAGTTCTATCGCTGTAATATGATCCAAACCATGTCCTGCAGTGGCTACCTATAACAACACCAGAAGAGTAGCTGTTACAGACCAATATTTCATTGAGTATTCAAGCATAGATTTAGATCTGGTCGGTACTAGTTCTATGTAATTTGATTCTGCGGTTAATGCATGGAGAAGGAGAACCTACTATTATACCGCTATTGCTAGCATGATACATCAAAAACATGCTCATATGGGTCAGAATTCTACCAGCCCATGAAAATACAACTTCATAATACACCAAATGGTATGCAACAGACTTCAGATTATTAGGCTTTTAGTCTTGTAATCAGAAGGGGGATGAAGCTTGTTCATCACCATGTTGTAGGTTTTGCCTTTATTTATTTATTTTGGTTAGAGTGTGTGAGTATTTTCTTCTTATTCTTCCCCTTTTATCTTGTTCTCTTTTTGTCCTTTTTGGGGGGATTGGGAGGGAGATTGTATGACCGCATATGAAAATGGGCTACAATTGAAAGCTCAAAGAATTATTACCAACTGAGGAAATGGGTAGAAGTTTGTGTGGAAGGAGTTCTATCTAATAACTGGGCCATACGGAAGGCTCGAACATATTGTATAGCAAAATGCTCCAAACCACTCTTGCACCATGGACTCCCTGTATGTGATAAATCAATTTATAGCTGCAAAAGACTATAAGCCTTGCGGTTACCTAGTTACAAGTCCCTGCTCATGTCAGATATGGATATCATTGTCATGATTATAATTTATAGCACTGAAGGTTAATGACAAAGGACATTCAGATATGGATAACAACGCCATGATGATAATTTGTAGCACTGAAAGGTAATGGCAAAGGAGAGATTAAATAAGGAAGAACTAAAGGTGAGAAGTGTACAAACAAGAATGACAGCTGGAGGACATGGATGCAGTGATAGCGGAAATTCCACATTTCTGAGAATCGCATCTGAAAACAAAACAAGATAACCATCATTTTTTTTTATTTTTTCGACTTAAAGAGATTAACATTTTGAACATTGAGTTATGATGCTGATGATGATTATACCGAAAAACAAATACAATACCAAATGCACAATCTATGCTCAAATATGTACAGAGGTAGCAAAGAAGGAAATCATTTACACCCATGAGTTGATCCAAGGAGAAGCTTGAGGGGGCCACAGCCCACTCCAACTCCATATTTTCTTAGAGGCAACAATTTTTGAACCCACCTTCTTGTTTTGCTTTGTTTAAAAATGGCTCCCCCTTTCCAATATTCTCTTTTCTATTGGTGGCCCCAGTCACCAAACCTCTCCTCCTCTAGAGAGATTTACATGGTTTTTCACTAGATCAAAAATTTAGCTCATCTTAATCAACAAATGATGTCAATCCCAGCCAGGAATGTTTATTTCCTCACATGATCCATTGAAATCATCTATGGGTATAAATTATGTATCAAATCAATAAGTGATCGCTATGGACACCATGATGGAGATTGCATAACCATCTAGTTTGGATTAAGGATGTCACACATCTCATTCTCTACAGTGCCCCTTCACCTGCCCGAATGGCCACTTCTTACATCCCAATGTTCAACCTCTTATGTGGTTACTCATCAGAACATAAGGTGAGCACCTCATCTTCACACCACATTGTTTCTCTGCGACCATCCCTTTTATGCTTTTCGAATCAACTCATTGTATGGAAATACTATTTTATAGATGGTAAAAGTAGTCATCACATGAGAAAGAAGCAAGTGGACTGTGCTGTTTGCATGCATCTTATTATTCTTATCTATAAATAGACTTCTCCATCATAAGTCAATTTAGGTTGCATTCACCTATTATAGAACACCATTCATGTAAATATGAAACATGTCACACAATCTTAGGTCTCAAATGCATTGGACCAAATCCATCAAAAGAATTGACCGACCTTCTAAGTTGGCCCATGGACTCTGATCACAGCCAATCTGAATCAATTTCTACACATATGTTTCAAAGGGGAAGGAAAAGATAATTTTCTTCTATGTTGCAAACCCCCCACCCCCAAGCACGCACACCCACAACAAGAAAAGAAGAAGAAGAAGAAGAAAAAGATAAAGCAAAACAGAACAAGAGAAAAGTAAAGCCGCCAACTTTTCAGGATTAATAAACACATCAAGTAGGAACAATATTTAGGTGACATAACTAAATGATGCAATCTAGATTATATGTCTCATGCGAAATAAAAGTAAGAATACTTTAGAAATAGCAAACTCAAAAGCTCTTGAGATCAAACGATTCTTTTGACAAGAACTTATATCTAATCTACCTGGAACTTGGTCTATACATAAAATGGGGATTTGCACTAATAGGTATGAAATTGTTAGTTTAAAACACATTCTTAACATCCACTTTTAACATCACTGGATGCTGGTTAAAGTCCCGGCAGGGCCAAGTCACAGAATATAGTGGCTCAAAAAATAGCACAAATTAAAATTTACTCCCACGTAAAAATAAATGGCTGAAGCATTCTCAATTATGCATTTTCTGAATTAGAGGATACAACTACTATTGGAAGGTGAATCACTACAGTCAACAAATACACAATGTTTTATTAATGATTTCTTTCGGTCATTATGGTGGTGAGTTTGTCATGAATGAATATAGTACAGCAGTATGAAGGTCAACTTAAACAAGAACAGACATACAGAGCATAACTCCAGCCCCTCTTTCAGAAAAACCATAACCTATAGAACAGACTTGCTATCATCAAAATCATGTGTCTTTTTGTCTACACCGTATGTCAAGCTAAGGATACATGCTTTAAGGTTCACATTTCCTATGAGGCACATCATTGAAGCTGCTCTAAGAATATTCTTTTTGTATCAACCTCAATAAAGTAACCTGCTTTCAGGAGAAAAACAATTTCAAGCATTTTAGCCTGCCTCCTAGGCAAACTATAGCTTCCACCACAGATGAAAATTTGGGCAGGTAAATGTTAATTGTCAATGTTAAAAAAAAAAAAAAAAAAAAAATCTTGCTCCCATCATTTTTGCAGCTAAAGTAATATCCACATCATTTAGAGCATAGTAGGGTTTTTTTTAAGAAAAATCATTTATTTATTGATTTATTGAAAATTTAATGAGTGGAAACCTGGCTAAATCAGGATGAGAGAGATCTAACTCATTCTCTTGTATCCACACCAAGAGACATTATGAACTCAACAAGACGGCACCCTTAAAATCATAATAAGATATGATATTGCACTTCTACTATATACAGAAAACTATTCAGCATTCATACAAATGTCTCACCAACTTGACCGCATATTCGGGAACAATTGAATTTAGAATAACCAGCAATTGGAGGAAAAAGATACCTGTTCCATGACATCTTTGAAGTAATTGCATCTTGAGATTATCTCTCATATGAATAGTCCTACAACAAAAGTTCATGCCATAAAAGGAAGGATAAGCATATGAAACAATGAATGGAGCAACATGAACCAAAAGCTCTCCACATTGTTGCAGAAGAAAGATACAATCTATAGAACCACCCAAATTTACAGACTGAAATGATAATAACAAACCCTGTCCACAAATTTAAGCAACAGGAGAAAAAAATTGTCAATGTCCCCAAAATAGGAGACATATGATAAGTTTATCAGTGCCGTTACAAGGTTAATAAACATTCTTTTGTAGGTATTATCAGGTCAATAAACATTATGACTATGGCAATGCAAATTACACAACAAAGATGTAAATCAATTAATAAATAATACCTAAGGTCCTAAACACTTTTTACACACAGCTTTTGTTAGAGAAACATTTCACATCGAAGAGATTTTTAATGATAATTTATATATACTACAGATTAGCATCTCTATCTACCAGAACAATGCCAACTTTGGAATTGCACCTCCACTCCATGGTTCAACTCCACAATTGTGCCTAGCATCTTTCAACTCAAAGTCTCCAACTCTTTCCATTAGTTTACTCCTTTTTTGGCTCACAGCCACAAGTGACTCTCTTTGCTCTTCTTTGATGTATGCTGCCTTTCTCAGTTCACCTGAGTCCCATGCACCATATGTGCAAGGCTCTAGTTATTAAAATGTGAATGCTTGCGGTTATGAATCCATCCTCGGTGAGTCTTTTTTTTACCCATAACAACTAGATCGACGCATCCTATCCAGTCACAACTCCATGCCTCATTTCTATATGGCAAAGTGACCATTCAATTCACATTTATCCAACCAAAGTTTTGCATATTTCTGAAAGTTGCGGCTCAATTCTAAGAATGAAAAAACAATAAATAGAAAACAGCTACAGATGGAGGTTGGACAGACTCCATCACACACTTCCTCTTATACCTCCACTAGGAAAGTTTTATGCAACACCACTATTCTACCACTCCTGCATGATGGGGCACTGACGTGGAGTCCCATCCCTATGAATCACATCAACACCCTCCTCCCACATTGCATGCATAAATAAGTGTGATGTATTGGAACAGCATAGCATTACTCTTTCACCTTGCATCTCAAGTGCATCTTTCATATTCAAAGCACATGCCAAATGCTAGTTTCAAGATCCTAGAACTCTTAAAATATTATTAGCATCAAGATTCAAGAAAATAATTAAATTGTTTTTGCTGATGATATGATCCAATAGGAAAATTTGTTTATAAATCTTATCATGTCATATCTTAGCAAAGTTGAAATGACTTGATCAAAAGCTTACAGAAATAAATCATATTCTTTCTCTTACTTTAGTGATTAGAGAATCTTTAAAAATAAAAGAAAATATAAAATCCCATTTGATGGAAAAATTATGGATTAAAAAAATAAAATAACTAGCATCCAGCATGGAAGAAGTAGTGTCACATATCTACAACACAGAGGAGTTTCCTGAGTTAGGCAGTAATTGAGTTCTATGCCACATATTTCTCATCACCATAACCATCAAGACTTGCCCCGACTACTTAGTCATCATAACATACATATTTCATTACAAAAATTCATATCATTAACTGCAACTTGTAAAATATATTTTAATTCAACACTTAATTTTCTATATTTTAAAATTATACTACTGTAAAGTTTCTCTACAATATATAAGATCATGGCAATTTACGCTCATTGGTATTATACTCTTGTAAGGAAATCCAAGAGTTGACAAAAGAAACATGACTCATAAGACCAAATTACAATTTCTTTACCTGCTCAATCCAAGGTAATGTTCAAGAGGCCAGACAGCCCTTCAAACAGCCTTGACAAAATAAACATGGCTCATAAGATCAAATTACAACTTATTTACCTGCTCAATCCAAGGTAATGTTCAAGAGGCCAGAGAGCCCTTCAAACAGCCTCTTTCAGATTTCTCACCAATTATTTTTTTTCGATCAACTGAATCAAGCTTTCTCTTATTTCTATCTTTCCCTTGAATGACAAGCTCTTTAGTTGGAAAACTGCTTTATATCTCAATCATTATATATCCTAGAAAAGTATGGAACCTAAGAAATGTCAAGCAGCTCCCTAAGTTTCACAAACTCCATCTTATCACATTTCCTTGCTCTGTAGGTTCAACTATTACTGGTTTCAGCAAGGTTTAAAAGGTAAGCCAATCAGGGAGAGCCAGTATATAAGGGTTCTGTAACTGTCTTACTGTATCCATCTTTTTGCACCTCTCTCTCTCTCTCTCTCGCGCGCGCTCTCTCTCTCTATCCGTGTGTGTGGGCATGCACATGTCCGTGTGTGTGGGCATGCGCGCATCCGTGTGCGCACGCGTGTGTGCACACATGTATATACATATATGCACCCACAAACATGCATGCATGCATACAGAGAGAGATGCACACACATGTACACATATATTGAAGAGCAAAATTGCAGGCATAATGAGGTAGAAATTGAGATCACCAAGATTTTGAAATGAAATGTGAATTTGATCGATAGAAGGAACATAGATACATAAATACACACATAACATAACATAACATGCATCTCTCGCTCTCACAAATACATAGATGTGGAATTACAGTCCATGATTTCTTGTATAGACTTGTGATAAAGATGCCAGAAGGAAGGAAAAAATAACAAAAACCAGTAATGGGGCATTCAAAAACATTCTGTCTAGAACAAGCCACTAGATGGACTAGGGAGCACCAAACCTTTAATTCATTTCCTACATTGCATAAAGAGTATTTCTTGTTCATGTGAACCCTTTAAAGACCAAGCTATTGATAAAATTCTACAAAGACATCACCATCCAGTAAAAAAACTTGAAACTTGAAGGGTTCCAAACCAAAGAATAGAGAAAATGGATAAGGATCTTACACAAAGAGTTCCTTAGGCTTGCATATCCACCTATAGGCATCATTTTTATCTCCATCAAGCTTTAACACCACAAGAAATAAGCATATTTTCAACTCATTCACTTCCTCTTCAAAAATGCATCTGCAGAAATTCAGGGCTCAGACTATACAATTTTCCACAGGGCATTTTCACACACTCATTGTTCTTAAACAACTTCACTAAGCTAGAACTCCAGAGGTGTAACAAATTCAGCATTGAGGGAACTATATTATCTTCTGAAAAAACTCTCTCTTCAGTGTGCGTTAGTGTGTCCATGCCATACTTTTGGATGAAGTCTGAAATACAAAATTCTGTAAATAAACCGCACTTACTTTGACCCTTCTTGTGAACTTGTCCTTTTCTTTCCCTGGAGAAAAATTAGTACAGAATAACCGCAAGAAATTGATGAACCTGCCATCCATTCGCATTAGTGTAGCCCTTAAACCCTAAGCTCACAGACATTCCTGGTATTCTAATTATGGCGCTAACCCAAGGTTCATAAATGTCCTTCTCCACACAATATGAGTCAACAATTTGAAATCAGGGATCAAGAAGATAAAATTAGTCCTAAGAACCACGTTCCAATTAACAAGAGACATCCCTTGCAGACAAAGATTTAGCTTCTTTAATGTATAAGGTGTTTATGACCACTATCTATCATGCATTGTCTTCAGAAGAAGACTAACAAAAGAATTGGCAACAATTTACAACAGATTAACAAAAATTAGAACGTTTAGATATTTTATTTTATACTCTCAGCTTATTTTCTTTTTTCCTTACTATTTCAATCAATTTTTGGTGACCAATCCGAAGAAAGAAGAATTAAGAGAATAAAAGAGGAAAGTTTCTTACCAGAATCGATGGCGAGAGGAGGAGACAGAGGGAGAACTCAGACAGAAATCGATGACGGCGTCCTTCCTGCTCCCAATTCCAATCACCTCCACGGGATCCGAGTCCTGCTGCGGATCACGATGGCTGATCGAATCCGAAGCCGTTGCCGCTCGGAGACGAACCGGCGGCCGCCCGCGGTGGAAGGCGGTGAGGCCGCGGGCAGCGCAGAGCCTCGCCGGAGAGCCGCGCGAAGGGCGAGTTGACGGGTGGGAGATCGCGAGCGAGGTAGCTGGAGCGAGGGCCTCCATGGCGAGAAAGAAAGGGGGAGAGGGAGAGAGAGGACGAAAGCGGGAGAATGATGAGATCGAAAAATATCTATATACCAAGCGGCCTTTCTTGAGGGTGGGGTTTGGCCGTGCCGGAGGGTGGAAACTGGAAAAGCCGGATTTTAACGTATTTCTTTTTTAAAAAATAAAGCATCAATATAATGCACGAATAGATGCACAAAAATATTATGCGGAGTTATCGCATAACGAATATACGCGGACACTTGCACGTGCATATAAAATTTGTAAGCAGAATTTGGAAATCGGCATGCAAATTACCTGCGAAATTCCATAAACAGTTTTCATACGCGGCACGACGGATTGCCATAAATAACTAGCGTACCACAGGGCTGCATAAAATTTATAAGCGGAAGTGACACCGCACAGAAACATGCATGCCGACATATTCGGTGAATAACCTCGCCGCGCAAAAAATTTTCCGAGTAAAGAGAATCTGCATAAAAAATATATGAGGTCTTCCGCATAAGGTGTTCGTCCGCAGAGAAAAGGAAGTGCATCGATATGAGGATGGGCGCATAAGATTTCTACGCTGAAGTAAATTCGCATGCGGACATCCGCACTTGAGGCCAATCTGAGTACGTTGGTCGACCACTTGATGTCCAGTTCCACGGGTCCCGCGAACTTCGCATCCTATTCTGATCGTCCGGCCGCCGCCCAGATGTCCAGCGAACTCTGCCTCCATCGTCGCCACCTTGGAGAGGATGCGGTGGAGTGGGGAGATACTGGTGGCGCCACCGGGTACTTCGTCATCTGTTCGACGAGGACGATGGTGGAAAGGAACGCCATGAGCTTCGTGTCCAAGCGGATTGTGGTAGGGCTTGTGATGAACGGCATGTGTTTGTTTCAATGCCGAATAGGGATAGCTTGACGAAGTTCAACGGTCTCGGGATTTGTATGTGTTTCTTTTCTTCTTTTTTTTATTATTATCTTTGGTCAGAGGGATTCGCATGTGTTGGATGGATCTGGAGAGCACGCATTCGTCCTGTTTGGCCCGAGAATTTTGAGACAGGAGGCAAGTCGATTTAAATTGAAACTAGACCTCACTCCACAAATATTTTGGGGTTTCTGGAGTCTGGCTAGATTTATTTACCAAGAGAATTTTAATGACTGTTTCTAAATTAATTAATCGATCTAAACAGAGCAATTTATGCGGGCATGCAAACTATGATCTAGTTTATGATGTTTTAGTCAAAATTTTAAAGGCCATGCAATATAAATGCAACATAAGTGTCCTGGTTTTTCAATGGAGTGGAACGCCCTACCGTCCATCCCAGCAATGATTCCAATCATGCACCCTATAAATATCCTTCATCTTTCCTCCCTTCTTCTTTTTTTTTTTTTTTTTTTTCTTTTACTTCTCTTCTTTTTTTTTCTTTCTTTTTTTCTCTTTTTCATCTTCCCTTTTTGTTTTCTTTCCAAAATAAACAATAAATTAAAAACGGATAAAAGAAAGACTCATCGTATCGACAAGAGCTGCCATATAGATAAGAAGAGAAAGCAGAGACAGAAAAGAAAATACTGCATCGTCGGATAACTTAGGAAGCATATTAGCTGATTAGCTTTTGAAGGAGTGGATGATTTTGACATAATCTACCATAAAAAAACATTTAGCTGTGCGTGTTTTCCAGCAACAAATGAAAAAATCTTTGAAAAAAGTCTAACCATCATGCCACAGCACCTATTAATCCATTTCACAAATGGAGTCCATTTCAAGCCAAATGCAAGTTAGTGAAAGACAGTAGTACACACAACATGCCATGCCATCTAGATGTCTTCCTCTTTTCTTTATTCCTTCTTTCTATCCTTTATTTTTCTCCTCTTTTTATTCTTTTCATGTTCTTCTCTTTTTTTTCTTTTACTTTTTTCTTTTCTTTATTTTTCATTCCTTTCTTCTTTTCTTTTTCTTCTTTTCCTTTCACATATATATGAGTTCCGGATTTTCAAATTTGTTATGGAAATAAAACAAAATGACAAAGACACCCTTCATCTCACCATGATGCAAAACTTTAGTTCTAGTA
This sequence comes from Cocos nucifera, assembly GCA_006176705.1. NCBI lineage: Eukaryota > Viridiplantae > Streptophyta > Magnoliopsida > Arecales > Arecaceae > Cocos > Cocos nucifera. Next base: position 1,818,921 of record QRFJ01000111.1, on the reverse strand, counting down.
ATCAAATTTTGATCAGAATTTCTGAACCCACCTAGAATTCTTTATGGGCCATCCACCAAATATGGATGCTTAAAAAGGGACTTTTGTAATTTTAGGCATCAAGCGCAGATGGAAGATAAGAAATTATTATAAGTATAGGTATTCAATCTTATCTCTGGGAGTTGCCGTCATAATTAAATTGATTTTAACAAGATGGGTAAAAGTAAATGTATCAAGGGTAGAGAGTTCTTGTGTTTTGATTTGGCATAATATATGGCGTTGAAGGAGTTTTGGTTATCAAAAGAACAGTGTAGTTATATGAGGATTATTTTGGAATCTGGAAGTTCCCATGTAGAAGAAATATCGATAATTTTATATTATTTTAGCATATTCGGATGCATTTTGTTTAAGCTTATCCTCAGGTGTTGCTACCTAATGATTTAAATGATCTATAGATGAGTTGGATGGAGAGAATCAAAAAAAGTAATTTACATTTTTGGTGAATGACTCTTGTATTTTCAATTTGATGGTTTATTTTGCTGGGAAGAAATAGAAGAATCTCGGCCAATCCAAACAAGACAAGGATGTAACTTTTGGAAGATAACACTTTCTTGCTAAAAATTAGATAAAATGTGTGTAAAATATAAATTGAAAGAGAAGTCAAAATCATCTTTTGTTATTTATAACTTGCATTTCAAACTCTCTCCTACTGTTAATTCCACCATCCCTCCTCTTCCTTGTTAGGTCATATTCCATCTGTTTATGGAATGACATCAATCAGGCTTACCCAAATATTTTTCTTAAAAAAAAAAAAAAAGTAGGGGTGCAAAATGATGGCAAGCATAAAAATGATGTCTTTCCATTTGCACTATTATCTTAATAAATTAATATTTCCAAAATAAAATTCCCCAAAATCTTTGCTCCAAAAAAAAAAAAGCCTAAAATGAATATTTTATTGAATAAATAGTGGCTTGGACGATAACACTATAATTTTTTCTATCTGTATTATTATAACTATAATAACTATAATAATATTAAATAATTCCAAATGAATGAATGATCCAAGGTGGGAGTTTCTTAGAGGGTTTATCATGAGATATCAACATCGTAGGAACCTTGACCTGATGTGACCAGCCAAGAGATGGCATCGTTCATTTATCTTGTACATGGAACGTGAGGCATGGGTTGCATTTGAATGGCTCGTTGAGATTATCATGTTATCATATTTTTTTCGTAACCAAAATATGTTTTTCTTAAGGAATTTTTGCAACAAATATTTAAGTCTATGGGTTTGTATTGTCACTTTCTGGGTGGATGCATGGTCCATTTTTTCTCTAGCTAAGAATTGCCGAAGGTCAGCTTCACCAATACAGTCCAAAAGCCTTCAAAATTATCTGATTGCTGAAACAATTCTTATGGATATTTTCGTAATCAAAGTTGCAGAATTTAAGTCCTTCCAAATAGCACACCAATATCTGTCTGTTGCCCCTGCCGGCCAAGCCCAATAACACCTTCGTCCAACTCATGAAGTGCACGTCGGGTTTAGCGCAGCATGTAGCCCCGTCCCCTCTCATTGCCACAATTAATTTGATAATTCTTTTTCTTCTTCTTTTTTTCTTTTTTGATGTAAAAAAAGGCATATAAGAAAAGGCACAGGGGATTTAATTTTCCCTCTACAACCTTCTAAAATTTTAGTCCTTGGCAATTGGTTTCATTTCCACTTTCATAATTGCTCTGAAAACATTATATTTTCAATGATTAATCTATCACTTGATCTAATTCTCTCTCTCAAATCTCTTCAGTATCCAAAGTACACTTCTCTCTTCATGTCAGGACATAGTCACTTTACTAGCTTTCTATCTTTTTTTTTTTTTTAGGAAGTCAAAAGATATTGGCAGCTATGATCCTTAGTTCTGAAGCAAATAGAATTGATGATCTGAACCCACTTCAGACCTGCCACTTTCCCTAGTGATAAAAGCATGCCTAAAAGAAAATTAACTTGAATCCTTTGATTTATTAGTAACCGGTTAGCTAGGGATGGAAATGGGTACTCTCTGGACTAAAAGTTGTAAAGTTCTCGATAAAGATGGTCCAAAGACCCAGCAGAAGCAATATATATATAGAACTTTGTTTGCAGGCTGGGCCATTTGCATCACCATCGAGTGCCCTACCAAGATAGCCGAAAGTACCAGGCTTTTTCACAACCAAAGCGCACAGAAACAAGGAATGTTCCTTAATAACCTGATAGCCACTCTTCCTACCGTGGAACAAATTAACCTTTTATATCATAGTACTCAAGGGGTCATGATGGTGTTCTCTTTGCATGTGATGCTGTGGCCCTGCTAATGTTATGAGTCAGAAAGGATCCATGTGCCACATTTGGAATGTCCTCCTAAACATAGGATTCGCCTTTTAATGGAATCAATTTCCTTCAAAAAGCGTGTCTAAATGTCGTACTGTATGACAAGACTCGAAACCATGCAGGCCAACAGCATCCAGACAACGCTAGAAACAAAGCTCATGTGCTTAATAAAGTTGTAAACAAGATCGACAAATATATTCTTGGGTCTGAGATCTATTATCTGTATATAATGCTGTTAACTACTTATGTTTTGGTTTCATGATACGATGGTTCTAAACATCACCAGCAATACTTATCAAAAAATGCATGCCAGGAGTTTGGATAGGACTGGTGAGCATTGGATACGGAATTTTATGAGAACATGGCTATAGTTTCTTTGATCAATAACTGCAAGCTTGGATTCCCTGCTTGTCCTCTCATCTTCTCAAATAATGAATATTAGTGGCATTGCCTGGCCTCTTGAAGGAATAAAAAACAATTAGATCTTTGTGGAGTACCACCACATTAAAACAAATCCACATGATTGTGGAATCTCTCTCTATTTCTCTCTAACAAGTTACTCAACAAAATGATTGTATTCCATCAGAAATAACAAAGGATGACCGTCTCTTCAAATGTAAATTTTACCACAACCACTCCCTCGATGACTCGCTGGATTCAAGATTTTTCATGTGTAAAATTATGATGTGCTGCCCACAATAGTGTCGAGTACCTATAAGCATCGATCCATTGGATACTCTTGATGTAGCGTTGGTGTGATAAGGTGGGGCTCATCAAAAGAATGGAGTGTCCCCACCAATCCATCCATCAAAAAGATAAACATAATAGACAGCTATGCTACACCACCTACAAAAGGCTTTTAATTATAAAGCCCTTCGAAATAATACATGCAATCATGGACCTCCATGCATGCAAACTCATGTAAGTACATATGATCTATTATACCTTTATAATGTCTCTGTTTTCACGTGAACTAACAGCTCACATGCCTTTCTTGCTTCTGAAGAGATTATTCCAAGGATAATGAAAACATTATACATCCACGAAGCCCTGCATGATTGTGATTTGAGAGAGGGAGAGATGGACACTCAATCAAGTCCAGATTTAACATTGATCAATCTCAAACTCAAAACTGCTCTTTTTTTCGATCAAATGATGATTTGAGTCATTAGACTCTTTTTAAGTCCAAACTTAATTATCACGTAAAAAGAAAAGAATGCACAAGCAAATTCATCGCTGGTCTATCATCTTAATTTTTAAATATTTTATTTTCTGATTTTTATAAATATATTTGAACTAAAATGGTGTAATTTTTTTCTGATGTATAAAAAAAAAAAAGAAAAATCGCACATGTGGGACCCATATAGTGTGTGTCCGGTGCTGTGGTGTTAAAATTGGAAGACTTATCCATTCATCTAGTGGTCCTTCTGGGTACACCCTGTTCAGAAGCTGTAGGGAGTGCAGTATATTCGTGATAGCCCCGAGACAAAAAAATTGCCACGCAAGTTAGCAACAATTACGACAGCCCAGGTCTCACCTCCTGCCCAGATTCGGAGAACAAAAAAAGAGGGGGAGAAACAAACAAGAAGAAACGTTAAAAACACGCTAACCTGCGCCGCTCCTTGGAGCCCGCACAGGTTAGTCAGGCGGGACCCGGGTGGCGTGCGGCCGCCGCGGTCAATGCCGTCAAGCTGCAAGCGGGGGAATGTCAGCATGGAATTATTTATTCATTATACACGGTTGTGGAATTTCCATGCAGTAGAAATAGAATGTTTAGATATATAAATTATGGAGTTGAAAGTATAAAAACATTCCCCACGTAGGAAGAAGAATAGATTCATGGTTATTGAAAGTCTCTCTCTCTCTCTCTCTCTCTAGTCGCTTCATTCCAACCCAAGCACACACGTGCATGCACTCATTTAACCTAATAGCCACCGTTCTCTTCATCTCCCTTGGCCTCCTCTCTCTCTCTTTAACATCACATACAAAGACACTCACTCACTTGTGCGTCTATGTGCCTGTTAGAGAGAGAGAGAGAGAGAGAGAGGACAGAGCAAAGGAACACAAGAGGACAATGGCAGTGTATGATTGTAGGGATCCAAAGGCGTATGGAGGTATGCTCACGTTAGGCAGTGAGACAGGTGTACCAGCGTTGTCTCATGCACAACAGCTTTTAGTTTGAAGGAGAAACATACTTTTTATTAAGCAGTGACAACACCATAAAGAAGGAGAAAGGAAGGGAAAAAAGATCAAAGAGAAAGAAAGAAAGAAACAAAACCCTATTTCCAGTTTAAGGACTATATATAACAGAGAACTTTTATCTAAAGGAAGCAGGAGAAATGATAGATAAGACCTGCTAGCTAGGCAACATACAGTTACCGGGACCTTACTACACTAATTAAACGACAATAACCCTACAGTAACAACAGCAGCTTTCCCTACCAGTTGACCAAGTTGAGTCACATTACCTACCGCGTTTTCTTCTTTTTACTTCTTCCCTCTTGGATCTCTTCATTCCTGTCACAGATTCCCTCCAAAGGATCGACTTGAGGAACCGGACTTCATTTCTGAATCCAAGGAGCCTATGTCAATACCAAGGTGCTGTTCCCTTGGAGATATCCCTCCACCCATGCTTCTCACCATACTGTTCACCCCAAGAAAGTCTCTGGTTAATCCGTCAGACCCCCCGATGCCCCCAGTTGAAAGGTTACGGTGCAACTTGCCTTCATCCATGTTACACAAACCAGCTGGGTTGAAGCCACCAAACCCAGTCTGTTGTTCATGTCCACCACTAAATATTCCGGTGCTCCCATTGGCGAGGGAGTTCATAAGATCCTGGAAATGGTTCTCGTTCTCTACCTGAGACCTTGAGTTCTCTCCACCGCCGCCGCCGCCGCCGCCGCCACTAAACGCAGCCTGGAAACCGGTGGTCTTTGATCCACCAGAAAAAGAGCTGCCGAATCCTCTGAGCAAGGAGCTACCGCTGCCACCACTGGTGGTTGCACCCATTTGGGCAGCCTTCTGAAGTAGTGCAGTTGCTGACATCTGAGGCACTGAGGATTCATTGAACATAGAGGGGTTATACAGAGAAGCGATGCCAGAGCCCATGTGATCATTCATGAGATTTCCCGAGAAGAGGTTCGTTGGTTCAGTGCTTGCATTGCCATTGTTGAAGTGATCCGGGATCAGCAGATTGGTGTTTTGATTGCCAGTGTTGTTGCTATTGTTCATGTTGCTTGTGCTGCCGCCATTAGAGAAGAAGCTAAGATTGAAAAGATTGGCAGCAGTGGCAGCAGCCGTGGAGGAAGATGAGGCATTATTGGTGTTGGCTTGGAGGTCAGGGAGTTGCATCAAGCCATGGAAGGGTTTACTGTGGAGCAATGGATGATTGGATTGAGGGTCATCATTGAAGCCTTGGCTTGAGCCGCCACCGAGGAAGAAGGGGGAGGAGTGCGGGGGCTGAGGTTGACGGAAGGAGGAAGGATTGAGGTGATCAAATTGTGTCCCACCACCACTTCCTCCGAGGCGGAGGAGGTCGGCAGATGGGTGGGTTGGATTCGGTAAGGAAGACAACTGAGGATTCACTTGGGAGAGGCCCAAACCCATGGTGCTATTCCCATATAAGTGGCTGCCGATGGTGCTAAGGCCGGTTGGAATCCTCGCACTCTCCTGTGCTAATGCATCACAGAAGGCTCTGTGAGTGATGAAACTGTCACGCCTGCATTGGTTAAAATCAGAAAGTGAGATAATTCAGCTGTTTCTAGTTAATCAATTAGAAGAGCACCATGGTAAAAGTAAGATTACTTCAAAATCTAGCAAGTGTTAAGTAATAAATTTTTGGGCCACGGCCATGAAGTCACTTACAGTCTCATAGCACTCGTTAAAAGAGAAAGAACGGAGGACAAGTGATTTTCTTAGCAAGAAACAATGTAAAACGGTACCTACTTCAATACCCAATCCTCATTTTTTTACTTAAACCTTGTTAACTATTAGAAGAACACATCAACGAATGCATCAATCCAATTATAAGAAGACCAGGTTGAAAACAGAAGCGAAATTTATGAAGGCACCAAACAGATCTCCAATTAAGTTTCCCATGATAGGAACTTCAATGGATGGGGAAAGCTGTCACCATTCACCAAGAAAATTAATATATATAGAAACAAGAGGGTTCGAGTTAATTAGTCCCCTTCCATCGAGAGGCATTTGGCAAAAGAGGAATCGATTGGAAATTCTCCTTGAAGTTGAAATGGGTCAGTGGTCTATCTCAAGAGAAACCCAAATCTAGGACTGTTCCTTCAATTAATGCAAAGAGAGACTTTGCAAGAAACGTGAAAACCATCCACCATCCACCAGCCCTCATTCCTTCATTAAATTCCAAACCCCATGAAATCTTTCATCCATCCCAATGCAAGATTTTAACCAAAACCATGAAAGCCACCAATCAGCAACCCCAATTTTCAGGACCTCCATCAATGCCCAACACCCATCAACATCCATGTATTCCAACACAAGAAGCAATCCCTGCAACCCCTCCTTTTTGACGACTCCTTACATTAATGACATCCTATGTATGTCACACCTTGAGAAAATAATGTGAGTGAGAGAGTGGAACTATCCTTCAAAAACGAAAGTTTTGTTGAAATGGGGGACCTCCAGTGCCCAAGGCCATGCCCGCAACTAGCCAACCCACAAGAGAACAAGACTGCTAAACCTTTGCCTATATGTCACCACGTGAATAGGAGAGAGAAAGATAGAGAGAGAAAGAGAGAGAGAGAGAGAAGAAGAGGAGGGCAAAAGGAGGCGTTGGTTTCAAGGGGGAAAGATGACTGCCTTTTTTTGAAATCTCAATGACCATGGCAGTTCAGTTCCATAGACAATTCACGTGGGAGCAGTGCCCCGCTGCGCCCAGATCTTTTCTCACTCCCGTCACCAGGGAATCCAGCCATAACTACCCTAACCCTAACACAAACACAAGAAACCCTAATCACCAAGCCCAAGATCGAGCATATCTGTCTGTGTGTGCGAGTGAGTGCAGCTCAGCGTGCACCGCATCGCCATGATGACATGAGTGATGATGATGATGGTCCAATCATGGATGGATTCGATGGCTGTGATGGATGGATGGATGGATGGATGGATGGATGTAATGGTGTTGTACCTGGAGAAGAGGGTGCCGCAATCACAGCGGTACTCTCGGGTGCCGCAGGTCTTGGAGTGGGCCTTCCAGTCCGACTGCACGGCGTAGCGCTTGGAGCACTTGTCACACTTCCACTTCTTCTCCCCGTGCTTGCGGCAGAAGTGCTTCTTGATGCCGGTGAGGTCGCCGAGGGCCCGCGTCGGGTCATGGTGGACGCAGGTCGGCTCCGGGCAGAGGTAGACCCGGCGCCGCTGCTCCTTGGGGTTCTTCTGCCGCAGCTTCCATGGCAGGTTGTGGCCGCGGCGGTGCAGCTGGAGGTTCTGCTCCCTTTGGAACCCTTTGTTGCAGACCTCGCAGATGAACCGATTCGTCGCAAGAAGCGTCTTCGGCGACAGCGCTATCACCTCCGCATCCGGATCTGCAGTCATGATTGAATTACTACTGGTGATGGTTATCTCGTCGAGGTACAAAAACCCGATGAAGATTATGAAATGATTGAAGGAAAAATTTGGCATGTCATGCACAAAAAGATATGGATTATTGCTTGTTATGATGGTGCCAATTGAGAGGACCGAAGGACTAACTGATTGAAATCAGATGATCAGATCGAGTTTGAAGCTTTTCATGGATTTTTTTCTTCTTCTTTTTTTTCGGATGGAAAGAGGAAAAAGGAAGACATGGAAGAAAGGCAAGGGAAAAGAAGCCATTTCATCTACTGTCACAGATATCCAATCCATGAAACTAGTGAATTGGGTTCAAGAATCATATAATTAACGAACAGAACAGAGAAAAAAAAAATATGTGTCAATCCACAGAATCATTGGTATTATTGAGGTTTTTTTAGAGCTCCAAAAAAAAAATAAAAAAGAAAATCGGAGTTAGGGTTTGAGGGACTAATATGATGAGGAATTAAAAGGGAGGTGGAAGTATATATTGGAAAAGAGCGAGGGTGTGGATACTTGCTTGGATTTCCAGGGAGATTCCGCTTCTTCTTTTGAGGAGCTGGGGGCTGAGAAGCAGCAGGAGCTGAGGAGCCCGGAGTGGAGGAAGATTGCTGCTGCTGTTGGTTGTGGTGCTCTTCCTCTCTGATTCCAAAGAAGGGAGCCGACGACGAGGCTGCCGCCATCTCTTAGACCAAAGCAGGAAAACAACACGGCCCTTTTCAAACCTTGATGGTGTTCTTGCTCTTGGTCTCTTCCTCCCTACCTACTGTTGTTTTTTGGTTTCTGGTAAGGATCACTGACTAGTCCAAATCAGAGCCACAAAAAAAAATCCTCACTACCCAACATAGAACCATGAGCACCCTTTTGTTCCATCTATTTCTATGTATCTATCTGCCCACCCTTCTCCCCTCCCTCCTCTAAATCTAGAAGCCAAGAAAAAAACCAAAGAAAGGGCGGAAGAGAGAAATACCCCAAATCTTAGTACATAAGGTTGTAGCCTGTGGATCTGTATACCTAGCAGACAGCCCTAAACAAAAGCCTCCAAACTCTACCTCCTGGCTCTTCCTACCTCTACAAAAGAACAAAGAGAGAGTTGCACTCAAAACAAGTAAAGTGTGAGAGAGAGATAGAACAAAACAAAGTAAGGGAGAGGGGAAAAAAAAATAAAGAAAGAGAATACAAACCAATCCAAAAGACCTCTTGCTTTCTCTTCCTCCTTCTCCTCCTCCTCCTTCCACTCGTCCCTTCTATATGGGTTGTAGAGAGAAAACAAAGACTTTGTTATCTAAACTTCTTTCAGTTGCTTGTCATACTTTTCCTCCTGCAATTCTTCCCTATGTCTGATTCTCTTTTTTCTGTTCCCCTTTTCTCCCCGTTCTTCTTCTCCCTATTCCTCTTCCCTTTACACCACAAATAAGAATTCCAACAGAAATCTTTATAAATTGAGAGAGAGAAAAAGAAAGGGGGAGATAGAGATAGAGAGAGAGAGAGAGAGAGAGAGAGAGAGAGAAGGGGTTTGGGGGGAGTAAGGGAGTTGCTGTTGATGGAGGTTCACGCAGGCAAGGGTGTCGTTATGCGGTGAGAGAGGGGGGCCCACCGTGCTGTAGCCCTTACCCTCCCCCACCTCCTTCTCTTGTTCCGTGTCTCCTCTCTGGAAGGTGAGGACAAAGGCCAGCAACCCATCCTTACCCGCTTTTCTCCAGCTGGTAAAAGGGCCACACTCCCCTTGTGCTACTACAAGTGTAATAAGTAACAAAAAGAGATTACCTGAAAATAAAAGGTAACAAAAAAGTTTTTTGAATGGGATGGAGATGGGTAGATGGAAGGGGCTTTCTTACCCTTTTCAATGTCTGTGTACTTTTCTCCTTAATTGTTCCTCTTCCTCTCCTGTATGCATATGCTAAAAGTCATCTACAGATATCTTTTTTAGCTCTTTTCAATTTGGAAATAGAATTTAGATACTCTGAACGATATGTGCTAGTTTAGTTTTATCAAGTTCAATCATGCATCACCCATGTATAATAATTAAATCCGATTTACCAAAAAAAAAATGCATCCATCATCCATTGAGATGTGTTCACTTGTCAATCGTATTTGATTAGAGATGGAGAGGAGATGTCCTATTTTATCTATCCATCCATTTATTTATAAAATGATGTCATCAAACTTTGAATGCTAACCAGCTGAGCTAAGGCTATTTAATAAATCTTTATGTATTCTTATTTTATCTAATTTAATTAGTTAGTATTTATCGGTGGGACCCATTGGAATGTATTGGATGGTGGTTAATGAATGAACTAGGCATAAACTTGAACTGCGGAGGATCCCAACCCAACGACAAGAAATTCCATGGCATTTGTGTTCTAACAATTGCAAGAATACGTAGATGCATGGTTCAAAAATGATAAAATAATTTTTTTTTACTATTTTTTTTTTTAATGTGTTAAAGATATCAAATGGAACTTTTTTTTTGGGGGTGTTGGGGTGGAGGTGTAGAAAAATGGGACTAATACTTGATGAATAACTTATATATTATAACTCTTAGTCTAATTGGGTTATCATAAAGTCATGGACTAGTGAATACTGATGGCCTAGATTGAATACTGCCCTAACCTTAGTTTTTGATAGAGCTTTCTCGTCTTATTTTTGTTTCTTGAAAAAAATCCACTCTGGTAAATCTTCGCGTGCATGCGCCTGTGTGTGTTATTGTGGTCCATATCTCAAGCCATCACCTAATCAAAAGACTCGATCATTTGCTAAAAGAAATAACATGCTCTAAGAATAAAATTCCATAAATTGTCGTGAATGATAGGGTGAAAAAAAATTTCTATATTCAAAGATGTCCAAATAAGATCTTGTTTGCTTTATAAAGTTGTCCTTGATTTAGAGACTTGGCTATAGATTTTGTGAAAAATTACTTTTCTTTAGATATTGTTCTAATGCTTGTTTCTTGCTGTTATGTTCAAACCAAAATTGGACATGTATCTTCCAAAATTATAGCTAGCTTTTAACAAGTTGCAAAACAATGAGCTTTCCCTCTGGTAAGTTAGGAATACCGACAGACGTACACAATTCATTCTGTCATAATTATGACCAAAAATATCATGCTTGTTTACTTAATCAAGCAAATTAGCATTCCACTGTCAATAAATGATGCAACTAACAGCAAATTCCAGAAAAAAGAAAGGTTTTTTTATTATTTTCATAAAGTTACTTATAAATGCTACAAAATTTCATACTTTATGATATATATGAGAAGCAACATTTACATTATAGAAGAGAAGAAGCTTGAAATCATGAATCATGACTATTTTTTTTTTGGTAGAAAGGATCATGACTACTTAACAGTACAAAGAGCGTCAAACTTAAATATCTTCAGTGCCAATAGTGATCTGGTAGTGTCATCCTATGAGTGCAAGTTGAATTAGCCAATGGCTACGCAGAAGGTATTGTCGGCAATGCACACCAGTTAATGACTTATAGGAACTTAATCTCAGTTAGGACTCAAGAAAGGGCACATTCAGCTAAACATAGAAAAAATTTCTGTACAACTGAAAGAACCCTCTTAACGCTTTTTTCGAATTAATATACCTCAACAGCCAAAGTCTGAATGGTTTTAGCATCATCCATGGAGATATTTAATTCTTGATCCGAAGGATTGTTCAAGTAAAAAGGGTTGGAGCTCATGCTATTTCACATGGGATAAATTTTACTGGCTGCCTTAACGGTTTAAACCACACGTAGAAAATATCTAACAAAAGTTGATAAGTTTTCTTGGCGACAAATTATATCCACATGCAACGAAAAACCAAAAGTCATTAGGATACTTTCAAGAAAAAATAAAAGCCGTAGTTGAAATAAATTAGATAACGAATTGATAAAATCTACACCTTTTGTCTCCAAGAAGAGAGTACGCATGACACAGAAAATGCATGTAAAAGAAATTGCATCGCATCAAAGTCTAAGATTTTTAAGTTATAACTCTCTCTTAATAAAGCATTTTTAAAAAAAAAAAAAAAATCATCTTCTTTCAAGTGAGGACCACCAACATGCATGCACGTGATGATGGAGTTTTCAGAGTTGTTTTCACCATTTTCATCATCATATAACAAATAAAAGTTCATTAATTTCTATGAATTTACTTCAAATATTGATTAGATCACGAAAATGATATATTTTTTTTTAATGAAAGCGCGGAGATATTGTTAATTGCACATAAGCAGGCATATCAAAGATGGGAGAAGATGTGATACACTTGTCTCTGGCCCCAATGTCTAAACTTGTCCCTGGTCCCAATGCCTAAACATTCGGTGATAGAGAAATACCAACCCACCTAAAACAAATGATGGCAAAGTCGACATTCCCGTAAGCCTCTTCTTCCTTGGGACTGGAAAATATAAGATTTCATAAACATATTTCCTTCGTAAGCCTGTGACCCTCACTGGAAAGAATAATGGTTTTTATTACTGACTTTTGTCCTAATATTCCCAGTTCGGTGGATTTTTATCGTAATGGGTCTCATGCCATGCATGACGGGGAGTTCTAAGCTTGGACAACGTATACAGCTTAGGTGTCAACAGGTCCGTGATCTAACATTTGGACAAGGGTATAATAAAAGTCATGTCAAGACCTTTCTTCCTTATATTATACAAATCTATGGCTACCAAGGTAGATATGTCAATCAGCTTAGGTTTCAAGGTTAAGCATATATAAATAAAGATGCCGATCGATTTAGATCCGTGACCTAGCTCAGAAATAATTGTACTTAGGCCTATTTTTTTTAGCCCATTAATATCCCTAAGATCTGAAACCTTGGAACGCCTGCCAGAATTTAACGGGCAAGGATGTGTAGGTAGGTTTTCCAAACTAAACTAATTCTCTAATTTTATCATCAGAAATTTGACCTCCAGGTTCATATTTTCGTCTCGGTTGAGTCCAGGTCAGAGATTATATGCTATACCAAATGCGCTTTCAAAGATAAAATAATCATTTAAGCTTAACTAAGACTCCCTCGTCTCCCTTTAAACGGTGGTAATTCTTGGGTCCTGAGGTGAAGTTCCAAATTTGGGTCCAACCAGCTTCATTCCATTTCTACCGCTACGTGCAATGATGCAACAAAAACGTTGACCACGGTCAACTATGAATGTGACCTTACTGTAGGTTTCTTGGCCAACTTGTCTGGGTCCTTCATTTTCTAAAATGTCAATCCCATAATTTCTATACTTTATGTCATTCTTGGCTAATCATGGACAAAAGAGACCAAACAACTTGATAAAATACGATAAAATGAGGACTTTCCGACTCATCCCTTTCAAGCCTCACCATAAATCTGGTGGACATGGACGTCAGGGCATAATCAAAGGAAATCTTTATGCTCTAAGCATTGATTTCTGATGATCTAACCCATTCTTTGCGTGGTACTTTGTCAAGGTACCATATAAATTGACCCATGGAAGGTCTACTTTTGCCAAACATCAAGAGCCACCATTTGATTCGATAATACCTGTATCGATCGATCAGAGCCTAGACCTGTTATTATATCCAAGTATCCTGCAAACCAATAGCAGAAAATCTCACAATTGGACTAATAAGGAAGAACATATGCAAGCAGCTCAAGCCATATTATTTTTATTTTTTATTTTTAAGTTTTACACCACAGTGTTTGCATTTTTGTGTTTCATAATTTGACAATATGAAAATATCTAGTTAAAGGGTTCTGTGGGATACCATACAAAATTCTTGCCTAGTTTCATCCATGTAAGTATCTAACTAATAAGCCTTTGACAATATCATTATTTTTCAACAAAAATTAAGCAAACCCCTCAAATGTTAGGCACATTTAACTTCAAAATGAGCTGGAAACATTGCAGAAGTGAAAATGCTCTCAAGCTTGATATCCTATTCTCACTCCCAAAAAACCATCAGATCTCCCTTCAGCAGTGAAGAAAAAACAAAGAAAATAAAAAAATTAAAAAAAAAAGAAAAGAAAACATTTCCACTAGTCCTATGTCTTGGAAAGTAGCCATCTATGCCATTTCTAAACATGTTTGATGTATCAATATCGCTTTAGAGGGAAATAAAAAAAAGGGATACTTGAACCCACTATGGTTATTCAGATTCTTTTTTTCTAAAGATGTACCATCCAAAATGGAAACCTAAAAGCCCTTGTTGCTGACAGAGTGGTGGTAACCACTAGGGTCAACAGCTGATCAACTGAATAACTACAAAAGTATATATATTGTCCAAGTGTATAAGAACAAAGTCCTTTTGTTGGAACCTCTCTCTTCATAATAATTAAAATCTTAGTTCATTAGATTCAATGTAAAAAAGAAGATTAAAAAGCATTAATATATATATATATATACATAGAATGAGCAGCAAGGTAGGATCTTCACCCTTGTGATAACCCTTAGATATCCAAGGGACAATGACAGAACAACTTTGCATGCCTTGGAGGCTCGTCTCAAGTAGTATCCAATAAAGTTGCCAGAGGACAGCGATCCAACAACTTTCCCTGTCTTGTATCCTCATCTCAGCCAGTGTAGTGTACGGGAAAAATGATGCCATACACCCAACTCCCCAAGTCCTCTCAGCTGCAGCCGTACATCAAGACGGCCGTAAGTCAATGATAATTATTTGCTTTTCCTCCAATGATTCTCTTTTTATTGCTCTCATGTCATTTTCTGTTATGCACGCAGAAAATGCCATTCCGAAGGTTGATGCCCGAGATATTACGTAACGGCTGGTGTAGAGGCTCTAGAGGCTTCTGTTATGTCATAAATATGCATAACAAATAATATATATAGCCGTTATTCGACCATTAATTATTTCATCATAACAGTTAATAAAATCATCAATTTTTTTTTATTATTTTCATTTCCATTGTTTATGTTGATAAATTGATATATTTTGTTATTAATTTTTCATGAAAAGTTATTCATGATTCGATTTCATTCAAACATTCCTCAACTCAATATTTTATTCCTAGATTGCACAATCCAATCTAAGCAGAGATTAACGATTATTATGGAAACTTTGTTGTTTGCTCCTGGCTTGATGCTATGGTTGCAAATTATAACCATTATGGATCATAATGGTTCCAACCATCTCTATTGAGATAAATAATATGAAAAAAATATAACGACAGTTATTTTTACTTGTACCTTTTTTTTAATAAAATAATATTTATTTTAAATTTTGAATTTGTTCTAATATTTTTATTCAAAAGTGATGGTTGGTTCAAAAATATATTATTTTATATAATTAAAAAAATAGAGAGAAAGATAACTATTTTTATATTATTATCTACTATTTTCAGTTACAGCATCATTATAACGCAGTATTGTTTTAGTTAAAAATATATATATATTTTTTGAGATATATGATCAATAGTCATTATTATCTTTATAATAATTACGAACAGTTTTAGTGGGAGGATAATGTTGTAGCATGTAAAGTGCTCTTTTTTTTTTTTTTTTTTTTTTTTTTTTTTTTTTTTTTTTTTTTTTTTTTGGGGGTGGGGCGTCGTGGGGGACCGGTGGAGCTAAATAGATGCATTCCTATATATAACAGAAACTCACCTATATATGCTGAACATATCAAGGCAAAGGCAAATAGCTTCTCATATGTACCGTTCACCAAGCATTAGGTAGGACTGCAAGATGTTCGTACTTGTGTTTCACCCAAGACATTTCAAAAAGAAAATAACAATTTGTACATGTATAATATCTTTACCAATAGTTTTTTCTATAGTGATGTACCATTGCACACCAAATTATGTGCTCATGAAAAGCTATAGTTTTTCAACTACTATTGCACTTTTTTTTTATTGCTTTAATCATTCATGCACACTTCATCGCTGAAGATAAAAAGAACATCATTGTTATTACAGGTAATTTTTGGGGTACCAAGAGAAAATGTACCGACAAAAAGCGCATAAATAGTTTAGGTGACTCAAAGCGTAAAAAGATTGTTTCTCCTTCAAAAGTACCCTTGATCATTATATGAGGATGAACTTAGTGCTACAATTTGAAAGTTCTGTTGGAAGAGTCAAGTGATAATATTTTACCAATAAAACTAAATTACTTAGAAAGAAAGTGCTTGGTAGATACACTTTATCTCTAACATACAATAACCGAGCTTGAAGGATGGTCTTTTTCTGTGTAAGCCAAGGAAGAGTCTGTGTAAATCACAAGTTCGGGATCTGCATGAACCACCAATGTTATGGCAAAAGGCTCATAGCTTCGTACATGAGGTATTATCTGCCATAGCCTATGGGTCTCATGGTTTTATCTCTCTAGATTTCAATTTAAAAGATGCTACATGCGAGAAGGATGATCCCTTCTTATATAAACTAAAGTCTTTCTTGACTCACGATCAATATGGGACTAATAATGCCCTCCTTCTTTATTATCATCAATAACTTATCACATATGTTTTTCTATTTTGCTGCTTGTCTCCTTAGGCTTTGGTGGTATCTCCTTAATTTTGTAGTTTGATCTCAATAGGTAGCATCTAGAAATCTTGACACTAGCTCTATTGATTTAAACCCATAGTCTTCTCTAGAGAAGAGAACTTAATTAATTAGCTTTTCAAATACATATATCTAGAATATAATGATCCAGCCCAACTGGGACCGGCTCGAAGGAAAGAGCCCGAAACTCCTGCCCTGCATATGGAAAAAAAAGAAAGGAAAGAAGACTCCAGTTCGGAGTCTTCTTTCCTCCCTTTCTTCGTCGGAATCAGGGCATGCTGAAATCCAAGTGAGAGAAGGAGAGCTCCTCTATAAAAACCTCCATCCCCCTCTTGAATCTTCAGTAAAAAATTTTGCAAATAAAGGAGAAATTTCTTGAAAGTTCTTCCGCGGGTTTTCTTTAGGCAAGAGGGTCGCCAAAACCTCATCGGAGCGAGGTAAGCTCCTCCCTCTTCCCTCTTTCTTCTTCTTCATTGCTAGAGCATGATTGGAGCCGATGAGTCGTCGATTTTGGTTCAAATAAGGCATCCCTTCTTTTTTTTTTTCGTACACCATCGGCAACAGCTACCCTTGGGGCCGTCGTCGGGGCCATGGACTCGCTACCGTCAAAGGCCATCATGGGTGGCTGATCCGATTGCTTGCGGCCACAGATGAGCGAGTGGGAGAGAAGAGGAATTGAAACTCCTGTTTCGAAATGAAGAAGAAGAGAAGAAGAGAGAAGAAGGGTCTCTCTTCTCTAATTATTTATTAAACAAATAACTAGTTAATTAATAAATTATTGATTCATTTATTTTAGTTTCTCTTAAAATAAATTATGGAAAATAAGACAGGGAATAAATCCCTATCTCTCTTCTTTAGCTTATAATAAATAGTCAATTATTTAATTAATAAATTTAATAAATTAATTAATTAATAATTTTAAAATAGATTATGAAAATTTAAAAAGAAAAAAATCTTGGGATTGGGGGTGGACCCCGTGAACCTCGATAGGAAGATCTAAATATTTAATTTAATTTATTAAATTATTTTAAAAATATAAATTTGACTATTTAGGAGGAAAAATCTTTCGATCAGGAGATTGTTGAGCAGGCTCTGTAGCACCTGACTCGTAAATTAATAGGGGTGCAAACTGAGATTAGAAGATCAATTGGATATTAATAAAGGTAAGGATCTCTTTACATGATCATCTTTATATATATTTTTACATAGCATGATAATTTTGGATTTTATATAGATATATGATTATTTAATTATATATGTGTATCAAATGTTGATTGTGTGATTGTTGAAAACATAAAGTTTTATGTTTGCAAATTGAATAAGAGATGTAATACAAATTATTGAAAGAACTCTTGAATGTATAAAGAAGATTTGGACTAGCCATGATGTGAATTGCCGGTCATGGATCGAATCATGATATATTGGATTATCAATTATGGGTCGAATTATGACACCCTGATTTGCCACCGCAGGCCGAAGCGTATCTAGATTGCCACCACGGGCCGAATCGTGATCATGATTACTTCAAATAAAAAGATAAACTTGATTTGAAAAGTATGGATGAAATATAAAGAAAATAAGTTATATGAATTCATATTTATGATGAATTTGTGATAGTACATAATTCTTTATATTTATATTTATATAACTATTGTGTTATATCAGATATAAGGTTTTATAGCTTATGATTTCTTCTTGATATGATTTAATTACTATTTTTGGATTGTATTATTATGATGGTGTATTATGATGTGATTCTTACCGAATTGTAAAACTCACAAACCTTCATTCTTTTTTCTTTCAGATTTGTAGAATGTTTAGTTTCGATCGGATTGGGTATGAAGTTTGAGCGATAGAGTTTTTAGTTAGTTAGTTAATTAGTTATTTTTCGATACCAAATAAAAGTTTAAATTTTATTAACAAAGATGAATTTATTTAATTTGATAAATATGATTGAATTTTATAATTCTTTTAGTGTCTTTTTAAACTCATTATTAAGGCCTTGTATATTCTTTAGAATTGTCCTAGAGTATACGGCCATCACATATCCGATCCGAGTGCTAGGTTCGGGGCATGATAGGTATCTCTTCAATTTTGTAGTCTGACCTTAATAGATAGCATCTAGAAATCTTAACACTAGCTCTATTGATTTAAGTCCATAGTCTTCTTTGGCGAGGAGAACTCAATTAATTAGCTTTCCAGATGCATATATCTAAGCTGTAACCCACATAATATGGGGGGCTTATTATTTTTTCTTTTTTACAACTGCTCTTGGAATATAATACAGCAATTTAATAAATTATAATAAAGAAGCTTCAATAATAATATATTTTTTAATAAATTAAGCAATAAAGTTTAATGATTATCAAGTATGAAACTATATTGTTAATACTAATGTTATTAACACCAACCCTGCATGATGCACAGGATACTTTTTTTTTAATATTTTTTAATTATTTTGAAATACAATATGACAATGTAATAAGTTATAGTAAATAGAAGATTTTAACAACCACATATTTGTCACATATTAAATAATAAACTTCGCTGATGATCGAGCATATTATTGTCAGTGTTATCAACATCCGTTACATATGAAGTAATGAATTTTTATGGGGTCATGCATATTAATATCAATGCTATTAATACCAATATCTACATGATGAATGGATAGCTAAGTTGAATCTTCATTTTAAATACACACACACACACACATATATATAATAGTTGCCAATTTATTTTTTTCAAGAAAAGAGAGAATTGCAGATACCTACCCTGCAAAAGTAACTAATTGGTTATCTACATTTTTAAAAGTGAACTACAAAAATGCCTACGGACCAGTGCAAATACGCTCTAAAAGAAACATTACCATATTATTTATCCTTTAATCCCTTCACGGATTATCGTATATATCCTCTTCAAAAGGTACTCAATCTCTTACTATTCATCAACGAATAAAGGAGAATTACATATATAACATTAACACAGAATTTCAAATGTATATGTCCTTCAAATTTCGTAAAAAATATGTATAACAAAAGGCAAAATAGATAAAGTTGCATTACAATATTTAATCTAACCTAAATAATATGAAACAGCAAATGTTATCAATGCAGAAAAAAGGCAGAAGAGTTTTAATATAAATTTTGGACATCTTTAAGGACATATATGCACTTAAATATGCAAATAAGAAGTTTTAAATGTATATGCGCGAAAAAAATGTTATCGATTTTGGATGAATCATGAGCATACACCGTACCTTTGAAAATTTAGTCTCCTGTCCAAATGGGGAACAGCTGGGGATTACACTGATAATCAAACTAATTTCTGGTGACACATCACTAGAATTAAAATTTTACGTGCAAGTTACACAATACATTTGATGACCTAAATTAACAATATAATGTCAGTGTATGGTTTCATATTTTTAGTTTCTCTAATTAGTCCTGTCAAGCAAAAAAATTATACACGGGTCCCAGCTAGAAAAGAGCTTCAATTCACATAACACCTAGACAACTGCATCACATAAAGAAAAAAAGGCATGTGGATGGGCATATAGCTGAAATGACATGGATAAAGACAGATTTTTGGCAAGTAATGGATGGAATTATCTCGTGGGCTGTTGCTACCTTGTAAATCGAGCTGATGGGTACCAAGATAAACTGTGATCAGTATAGTATATCGGATCACATGGTACATCATAAAAAGTCATGAAGTCATAGAGCTTACGAGTTGATAATAGAGTGGAAAAGAAATGAGAATGGAGGGTTAGCTAACTCAAGAAAATTAACGAGCTACTCCTATGATAGGTTAAGACTAAGTTTTAAGTGAAGCATGAGTTTATATATATATATATATATATATATTATTTTATTTTTTGATTAGCATGACTCGAATATTGAGAATTGTTTAACATTAAAAGATAAAGTTCGCTAGGTTTTGGCTAAGCCAGGATTGAAGTAGTACTTGTCAAGCGCATCATGTATAATTTTATTGAATATTTTTTTTTAAAAATAGTAAAATATCTAGAGATTAAACCCCAGACCTCCTTTGGAGACAAGCATTTAGAAGAGAGGTGCCAATACATTGAACTAATAGTTATTGGCTAACAATACTTGAACATCGAAAATATTTTTGCAGATCTCAATTCAAGATTAAGGAACAGTGCTTTGTCTGACAATCAAAATTACATAAGAGGGTTAAACCCAACCTCCTCTACTCCATGTTTCTTTCATATTGAGTATCAAAAAAAAAAAAAAAATCTAGCAATAAGTTGTGACACCAAATTAAGGCACACAAATTTGCACAGTAATGGGTGGCACGACAATCTCGAAAAGAAGAGGAGAAAAAAAAAGAGAGCATCTAATCATTTCAAATTTGACCCAAGAAGAGCGTGGGAAAGTGAATGTGTTAGATTATCTTTCTGATCTGTCACACTGATCATTAGAGGCTGATGATGGAGGGACAAGATCATCAGTTGGTGAGGCCCACTCTCGAACTCCTTGTCCACCTAGAAGATGACGGTGGTCATGGACAGGGCTCAGAACTACACAAACTTTTCACCTAAAGGTAGAGAATGGCCAAAAGGGTAGATGTTCTTATTGTCCTCTTCATTGCTTGGCCCCCCACCGCCTTGTTCATTCCCTGTTTCGTTTGAACACCAGTTGGTACGTAGGTCCACCCTTGTCCGCAGCTTCTGTCTCCACACCTGAAACAGATTCTTTCCTAATAAACAACTCCTAAATGCTCTCTCTCTCTCTCTCATACACACAATATATTTTGCATGCTCATTTCCCACCAAAAACATTAAATTAACTATTTCATATTATAAATCAAGTTGTGCATTAAATTTTGGAGATTCCTAAAGAGGTTGTTAGGAAGAATTTTTGAAACACTTTTATGATATTATTTATAGTACAATCAGCACAGAGCATCATTAGGTAGAGATATAATAATGCGAACAACCATATACTAAATAACATGGTTGGGAATGATTTGGAGCTTGTTAATAATGTTCGAGGCAGCGCCGGCTTGTGCTGTCACGTACTATCTTGATAAAATCTCAAGTATAAAATTTGTTGGCACCTGCATAGGCATTTGGTAGATTAATTATTACATTGTTATTGGATTACTCTTTTATATTTCATTTTCATACATTTAATATTAATTTTATGTTTAGTCCTGCAAAAAATTACACTAGTATTTTGTTCACAGTACTGTATACCATATTCTCACAAACTTATTTATTTCTATGCCCGGCCATATATATTTTGCGCACATATAAACTTATTATGTGCACGGCCGGAGCTACATATATAATAGTCCTCAAAATCAAAAAATAAGAATAAATTTTTTAATAAACAGATAATAATGGTAAAATGGAGTTCAATCAAGGAGTGATCTAAATTTCTCATGCTGTATGCATGGCCACAGGTGCAGAAAAAATATTAACATAAAAAATATGAAGATTTAAAATATATATATATAAATTTAGAGAGAATTTTAATAATTTACTATTAATTTAATGTTTTATCAAAAATTATTATTATTGTTGGTGTAGAAATTGGTCGTCGTCGGATCCAGCTAGAGCGAAGGTTGACGAGGTCACCGTCGGAGATCTGCAAAATAAAATGTCCCATCTGGAGCCGATAGGGGGTGACTCCAGTAGGACCTTTCGACGATCAAGTCAGCTCTGACCAATAGGAATGGAGTGCTCAGGGATGAATTCCGCAGAGCTTAGAGAAGGAGAGGAGAGCTTAAAGCTTAGAGATTCGAGTTAGCATATCTGGAGGGTTCTTTTTATAGGCGGAGCTTGATGGTAACAGCTGCAGCTGCCTGATGGTGAGTCGCTAGAGGCTGCACCAGACCGATAGTGACAGCCATACCATCTGATAGTGGTGGGCTGCTCGAGGTCTGGCGAAGTCAGTCATAGAGGAGTGTGCCTGTAGCGTCGTCTGTAGTGGATTGATGGTGACCGTTCGTCTAAATTTAATAGCCGTGGCTTTGAAAAAGCAGGCATTGATCGGTGGACTTCGGTATGTATCAATTTCAGAGGAGCTCGAACTTCTAGAGGAGTTCGGCCAAGGGAAAGCTCGGAAGGAGTTCAGCCGGAGGAGTGTGGAGGAAGTTCGGCTCTCGCAGGCGTCTGGCTGGAGGAGTGCGGCTAAGGCTCGGTCGCTGGGGAGTTCGAAAGGAGCTCGACCACTGAGGAGTCCAGCCAACCGAAGGAGATGTCTCGGAGGAGTCCAGCTCTCGAAGAAGTCCGACCGAAGGAGAAGCATGGAGGAAATTCGGCTCCCGCAAGCGTCTGACTGGAAGAGCATGGAAAGAGTTCGGCTCTCGCAAGAGTCCGACAGAAGCTCGACCATTGAGGAGTTCGGCCGACTAAAGGAGTTCGACTAAGATCCGTTCACTGAAGCTCTTCCGTGGCTACTGATTGCGTTAGGCTAGGCATCGAACTGGACTTCGGCAGAAGCGAAGTTTATCCCCAACAATAGTCCCCTTATTTTCGAGTTCGAAACTCGAAGAAAGGGAGTGCAGAAAAAGACGGCTGCCAAAGTCCTCTTTTGGGCCCCGTGCTGATTCAGGTCGAAGCTCAGGGGGGAGATCTCATCTCTGGCCAAAGTTGAAGTTGAAGCCCGGAGGAGATCTCATCTCCAATCGAGCTTGAAGTAGATCTCATCTCCTGCGGTCAAGGTCAGAGGTTGAGCTCCTCGGAGGCGATATTGTCTCCAACAGCCGAGGTTGCCTTGGAAAGATCTTATCTCCTGCAGTTGAGGTTAATACGGACGCTCGAGAGAGATCTGATCTCAGGGCAAGGTTGTCTCCGATCTTATCTCTGGTCGAGGTTGTCTTGGTCGCTCGGGAGAGATCTTATCTCTGGCCGAGGTTGTCTCGGATGCTCTGGTCGAGGTTTTCTCTGATCTTATCTCTGACCGAGATTGGCTCGGGCGCTCTGATCGAGGTTGTCTCTTGATTTTATCTTTGGCCGAGGTTGTCTCGATCACTCGGAAGAAATCTTATCTCTAGCCGAGGTTGGCCTGGGCGCTCTGACCGAGGTTGTCTTTTGATTTTATCTCTAGCCGAGGTTGTCTCGATCGTTCGGAAGAGATCTTATCTCTGGCCAAGGTTGTCTCCGGCGCTTTGGCTGAGGTTGTCCCGATCGTTCGGAAGAGATCTTATCTCTGACCGAGGTTGTCTTGATCGCTCGGGAGAGATCTTATCTCTGACCGAGGTTATCTCGGACTTCGACTTTGCTCACGTTAGGACGAGGTTCCCCTCCCGTTCCTAACGGGTTGTGGAGGCACATACGGACCGTTGTTCGTGCCTCTCCTTCCATCTCATCTAAGGTGAACGAGGCCTTCAACTTTGCTCACGTTAGGATGAGGTTCTCCTCCTATTCCTAACGGGCTATGGGGGCACATACGGACCGTCGTTCGTGCCTCTCTCCTCATCTCGTCTAAGGTGAACGAGGCTTTCGACTTTACCCGCATTAGGACGAGGTTCTCCTCCTGTTCCTAATGGGCTATGGGGGCACATTCGGACCATCGTCCGTGCCTCTCCTCCCATCTCATCTAAGGTGAACGAGACTTTCGATTTTGCTCGTGTTAGGATGAGGTTCTCCTCCTATTTCTAACGGATTGTGGGGGCACATACGGACCATCGTCCGTGCCTCTTCCTCTATTTCGTCTAAGGTGAACGAGGCCTTCGACTTTGCTTACGTTAGGACGAGAATCTCCTCCTGTTCCTAACGAACTATGGGGGCACATTCGGACCATCGTCCGTGCCTCTCCCTCCATCTCGTCTAAAGTGAACGAGGCCTTCGACTTTGCTCGCATTAGGACGAGGTTTTCCTCCTGTTCCTAACGGACTGTGGGGGCACATAAGGGCTGTTGTCTGGGCCTCTCTTTCTATCTCATCTAAGGTGAATGAGGTCTTCGACTTTGCTCGCATTAGGATGAGGTTCTCCTCCTATTCCTAATGAGTAACTTTCGCTCGTTTCTTTTCTATCATCACATAGTTTTTGTACCCAAAAATAATATTATTAAAAGAAAAGAATTTTACCGAGGGAAAGTTACTTGCAGCACATTCCCATTTCAGGGTCGTGGTGGCATTGTTCCTCCGGGTTTCCTCGGGCAGTAAGTTCTGGGCCGGACGACCTCCTCTGGTCTGCTCAATTTGGAGCAAGCTTCTTTTGGCTTTGATGCTGGGAGATGACGAATCGTCGAAGTACCAAGCTCCTCCCAGGGGTAACGTTGATGACGCCGTGAGGCAGCCGACCTTATTGTCGTTTTTGGCTACGGCAGCACCCTTGGCCAATCTTCTCCTGCTTTAGGCTGGCGTCGAAGGAATTTACTCAGCCACCCCTTTCTGACGAGTTTCTCAATTTTATCTCAGAGCTGAATGCATTCCTCAATGTCGTGGCCGTGGTCACGATGATAGAGACAATACTTGCTTCGATCGTGCTTGTTTGAGGGAGATCCTAATCCTTCTTATCTTGATAGCTGGTTCTTAACTTTCGTGAGAATTTGAGTTCGAGGAGCGTTGTGGGAGATAGTCGCGGAACCTTTCGAGAGGAGGACTTCTTCGCGCCCTTCTGTCGGAGCTTCCTTGGTGGTGAGCTCAAGGAGTTTGGGCCTTTCTTATGCTATGGAGGTCGTAAGCGCGGCCGAACTTCATTCCATCCTCTTGTGAAACCCGCAGGAGAACTTCACGCCCCTTTGTCGGGACTACCTTGATGACGAGCTTAAGGGAGAGTTCGGCGATCTCGCTCACATCGAATTTCATTCCGCCCTCCTGTGAAACCTTCATCGGAGCTTCCTTGATGGCGGGCTCGAGAGAAAGTTCGGCCTCGCTTGCGCTGGGGAGGTCGTGAACATGGCCGAACTTCATTCCGCCTCCTGTGAAACCTTCTACGGTCATGCCCCTTTGTCGGGCTTCCTTGATGGCGAGCTCGAGGGGGAGTTTGGCGGTCTTGCTTATGCCAAATTTCAATCCGCCCTCCTATAAAATCTTCGGCGGAAGAACTTCATGCCCCTTTGTCGGAGCTTCCTTGATGGCGAGCTCGAGGGCGAGTTCGGCAGCCTCGCACACGTCGAACTTTATTCCGCCCTTCTATGAAACCTTCGGTGGGAGAACTTCATGCTCCTTTATCGGGGCTTCCTTGACGGCGAGCTCGAGGGAGAGATCGGCCTCGCTTGCGCTGGGGAGGTCGTAAATGCGAACGAACTTTATTTCGCCCTCCTGTGAAACCTCCTGTAGGAGAACTTCATGCCCCTTTGTCGTGGCTTCCTTGATGGCGAGCTCAAGGGCAAGTTCGGCGGCCTCGCTCATTCCGAACTTCATTCCGCCCTCCTGTGACACCTTCTACGGGAGAACTTCATGCCCCTTTGTTGGGGCTTCCTTGATGGCGAGTTCGGCGGCCTCGCTCATGCCGAACTTCATTCCGCCCTCCTGTGACACCTTCTGCAGGAGAACTTCATGCCCCTTTGTCGGAGCTTCCTTGATGATGAGCTCGAGGGGGAGTTCGGCAGCCTCGCTCACGCCGAACTTTATTTCCCCCTCCTATGAAGCCTTCTAAGGGAGAACTTCTGCTCTCTGTTTTTCCTTCCTAAGGGCGATTGATAAGCTAGGCCAAATGCTCTTCCTTAAGATCGGTTCTTGGCATCCTCATGGTGGATTTGCTGGCAAAGTCTTCGTCGGAAGCCGTCACATGGCTTGCATCATCTCGACGTGGCCAAGGACCTGCTGGACCAACAGGTTGAACTGCTCCACATCTACGGCAGCTTCAGGTGGAACCTGGGCTGTCGGATGAAATGGGAGCAGACGGATCTGGACGGGATTAGGCTGCGAAGGTCGTCGATCGCCGAGTCGAAACTCTCTTAGGAAGCATTTTCTCTTGGAAAAAAACTCTGGAGAGGAAGAAGGGAGATCTTCGGAGAGGGAAGAGAAAAATCGTCGTCGAGCACTCCTGTTGCTGCAGAAACTGGTCGTTGTCAGAATCAGCTAGAGTGGAGGCCGACGAGGTCGCCGTCGAGGACCTGCAAAACAAAGTCTCGATCGGAGCTGGT
The DNA here is from genome assembly GCA_006176705.1 of Cocos nucifera. Lineage (NCBI taxonomy): Eukaryota > Viridiplantae > Streptophyta > Magnoliopsida > Arecales > Arecaceae > Cocos > Cocos nucifera. Next base: position 1,792,454 of record QRFJ01000111.1, on the reverse strand, counting down.
GGGGGGTGGCTCCGATAGAATCCTTCGACGATCAAGTTAGCTCTGGCCAACAAGAATGGAGTGCTCAGGGATGAGTTTCGTAGAGCTTAGAGGAGAGGAGATCTTAAAGCTTAGAGATTCGAGTTAGCATATCTGGAGGATCCTTTTTATAGACGGAGCTTGATGGTGATAGCTGCAGCTGTCTGATGGTGGACCGCTCGAGGCTGTACCGGATTTGATGCGGAGAGGATGGTATCGTCAGACCGATAGTGACAGCCATACCGTTTGACAGTGGTGGGCTGCTCGAGGTCTGACGAAGTCAGTTACAGAGGAGTGCGCCTGTAGCATCGCCTGTGGCGGACTGATGGTGACCGTTTGTCCAGATTTAATTGTCGTGGCTCTGAGAAAGCAAGCATTGATCGATGGACTTCGGTATGTATCAATTCCAGAGAAGCTCAGACTTTTAGAGGAGTTCGGCCAAGGGGAAGCTCGGAAGGAGCTCGGCCGGAGAAGTGTGGAGGAATTTTGGCTCTCGCAGGCGTCTGGCTGGAGGAGTGCAGTTAAGGCTTGGTTGCTGGGGAGTTCGGAAGGAGCTCGACCGTTGAGGAGTCCGACCGACCGAAGGAGATATCTGGGAGGAGTCCGACTCTCGAACAAGTCCAATCGAAGGAGAAGCATGGAGGAAGTTCGGCTCCCGCAAGCATCTGACTGGAAGAGCACGAAAAGAGTTCGACTCTCGCGGGAGTCCGATTGAAGCTCGGCCGTTGAGGAGTTCGGTCGGTTGAAGGAGTTTGGCTAAAATCCATCCGCTGAAGCTCTTCCGTGGCTATCGGTTGCGTTAGGCTAGGCATCGAACTGGACTTCAGTGGAAGCGGAGTTTATCCCCAATAATTATATTCATATGGATGTATATCATCTATATATATTTGTGTATTAATTTGTTTATGCAGAAAAATAAGTATGGAAAATATCAACATGATAGTAAAATATAAAACTAGTAAGTTGTTGAATTCTATTATTTTAAATATTTTTTAGAATTAATATAGGTTAACATGGTAACTAATCTTACCATCGTTGCCCATCTTATCCCTAGTTATTGGATGCGGGCACGTAGCGTCGTGGTCCCCGGCGGTCCCGCCCATGCGACGTCCCTTTCTCGTGTTCGGAGATCAACCCGTGGTTCTGATATCGTGCACTGGATTCGAGGACGTGGACTCGTGTGGTCCAAATTTTGCACTGAACTTGAGGCGAACCTCTCAAGAACAGTAACAGTTGAGGAGGGATGGTGTGACAGTGTGCGACCTTTCAAAAGCCATAAAGCCCGCATACTTTTTGATACAAGCACATATTGAACACATGATTTAGGCCATAAGTCATCATAAAGGGAGAGAGAGATACTCATCACCTTCACAACAGCTTCTGAAGTCCACCCTCCAAAAAGTCACATCCAAAATCTTTAACTGCTGAACAAAAATATTATCATAATTCATCAATTCAGTGTAAATAAATCCATAGAAAACGAAGTATCGAAGTGTTGAGAGAAAATTAGAAATGTCAAAACCATGGAATAATTGCATCTAGGGATGATTTTGTTTTTGATTTTTTTTTTCTTTTTCTTTTTATTGATTCAAGGGATCCCAACATCATATCCAACTCGGCAATGTGGATAGCCTTTTACTACATTTGGTGAATCCCAGATTCTTAACCGGCTTGATACGATGCGCCTTTCCCCGAGGAAGCATGCCATGTGAGTCCACCGGAGATGGTATTCAGTTACATGTCCATCATACCATTACGATGTCATCCCCTCAAATCGAGACCATCCGACAACCATACCATCTTTTACTGCACCGGTTGACCATGCTCTAATAGTATAAAATCCACTTCTCTACAAATTATTATTTTTCTACCTCTCTGAGCATGCATCATTTTTGGTGCAAAACATTCTCTCTCTGATGACAAATAAAAACAAGATTGAATAAAAAAGAAAAGAAAATCCTACAAATGAGAGAGAGAAAGGGAGAGGGAGCATTTACTGTTCATTTCAGCAGCTGTTCCGGACTTAGGTACTAGACTCCATGCCACACAAATCTCCATAGATTTTATATATGACTATTTTGTTGTTATAGCTTATTACAAAGCTGCTGTCACAGGCTCCCTTTGCCTCACCTGAGCCAGATGGTATTCCACCAATGCGGCTCGTAGTCGTAGGCCAGATCTTTCCGGCATGAACGGCCAGGACTTGGGCCACCGGTTGTGCTATTGATCAATTTTCTTCGGTCCTCACCGACTGTCCTCCGTGGTTGCCTTCATCTTTTTTACCAGCCTTCATCAAAATCAAGAACTCTGGTACCATGCTAAAATAAGAGGAAAAGAAAAAAAATATTTTTATTTTTGGTTGATGTAAGATATAGTAACATGTCCGAGATGCATATATAGACCAAATCATAATAGATTTTGAGTATGATAACAACTCTATTAATATCCTTCAAAAATAAAAATATTACAAGTTTAGTATATTAATAATTCTGATTGTCTTTGCTTCCAAGTTGAACCATTGAGGTCCAATCTATAATCAATAGTCATCCATGTATCATATTCGCAGAATTATTATTGGTGATTAGATAGGTTGTAGCACATTACTTTGCATGTCAGATGATATTTAACAAAATAGATATAATTATATAATAGATATATAATGGTGATCACCACCTTAATCTTTCCAGCTCAACTATAAATTAAAAGAGATTTTAACTTGAAGACCAGTGACTTAGTTTAATTTTTAGGTCAAAAGAAGCATCATATATATATATATATATAATTTTATTTTATTTTATTTTTTTTCTGACAGGAAGCATCACAATAAGTTGGGATTTCTCCACATGCATCATATGTCCAGGAGTAGTTATGATTTTTTTTTTTTTTTTTAATATCACCTAATTCAAGAATTAATAAGTATGGGTAATCTAATTTTTCAAGAAAAAAAAATACTTGTGGTAGATTTTAAGAAAAAAATTTAAATAAAAGTCAATAAAAGGGGGCAAAGAGGGGAAAAAATTTGATAGGCTGAACAGAAGAACGCTTGTCGTTTAGAGACTGGACGTTAGCGGTCTACCCAGATTCCATTCCTCCTACAGCGCGGACGTGGCGTGGGCCCGGCCCTTTACACCCATGGTGTGTGGATGGATCCCACGAGCCCGAAAGACCTGTGGGGTCCAGCTTTCTTATTGCCGGCCCGTAACAACAAGAGGACGCCCGAAAGAGAACAAAAGAATTTCTAAAGAACAATGCCCATATGCATATATAAATGATTTATAAGAGAAATATTCGCTGCTTGTCGAGTAGCTATTCCTCTTTCCAACACTCTCAACTCCACTCCATTAGGTTGTATTCTATTTATCTTGTCACGATAAAAATAATAAGTTAAAAGCTGTACCTAACCCAACATTTAGCTTTCTTTTTGCATGCGTCACGTAAATCAGGTGCGCTTTTATTCTAGACTTGTTTGAACTAGATTTGATTCGATCGGAAGAGTATTTCACGGATGATTGTGACCCCATTGCCAATTATTAGACGTTAGATAAAATTTAAGCTTTCAAATTTTTGATTCACGTGAGCTTGATGGTCCCACGATGGGCCTATTTTATGCACACATCATATATACATACAAGAAATATTTTGTGCATCATGGATGGTGCAGGCTGCATGTATCAACTATGGTGATTGGCTCATGCACAAAATTAATTTTTTTTTTTTTTTTGAATGTCATGTTTCATCAATCACCATAGATGGTGTGGATGGTGCACAAAAAATTTCTCATATATACAAACACAAGATAGCAAAGAAAGAAATTTTTTTTTAATAAATATTTTTAATTTATGATACTATATATAACTATTTAGAACTTCAAATGTATATCCATGGCAATCTTTATGAAATTTTGCTCTCGTTTTATCTATTTTCTATTTTCTCTTGCATGATGCTATCATCCTTGCGTTGTTGAGGGCATTGATAAAGCTTCACCTTGTGGGGCAACAGATTGACAAGAAGAATGCCATGATCATAAAGTCAGTTATTTTTCAAGGAGAGAGGCACATAGTCATAAAGTTGGTTAGGAAATTTTGCTAATCTTTACCATATTTCTTGGATAAGAGAAAGACATAAAAGTCAATAAAAAAATAAAATAAAAAATTTGTCGGCGATGCTAGACTAGCAATAAGAAAGACTCTTAGCTAACGAAGCTCTTGGAAGTCGGAGAAAATGACCCGAGATTGAATCCCACCTTCATCGGGATGTAGGATTAGGAGTATTTTGGAGATGGCTACATCTTGTTTTGTTTCGTAGCTCATCGCCTAGAAGTCAAACAAAATAAGATACATAAGAAGATGATAAACTAGCGATCTGATCCAAGGTTTGCGGGTTGGGTTGTTCTTGGTTTTTAAAGCCATCAAGTTAGTTTGTCTTCTGGTTTCCTCTATTTGTTATTGTTGTTGTTTTGGTATTTTTAATTCTACACAAATTAGTAAATTATCATATAAAGATTGATGATGAAGGTAACATCTGTACGAAGGTTCCGTTATTTTTTGATTCTATTTTCAGTCTTTTTGAAAGGAATAAATCCTTGGAAAAAAAAAAAGAAAAAAAAGAAGGTTTTATCATACACTTTGTGCACACTTGTCTTTGGGCTTTGGAGGAAAATGCCAGACAAGCCCCATGGTACTTTTGTTGTATATGAGTGCGCCCTGGTGTCACGGACGCGGCTGGTCCAACCATCGGCACCACGTTTAATAACCCGTCCTTAGGATTAATATTGGATATATCCAGCCACCTGCTAGGCCTGTGGTTGTTGAGGCGGTTGTGGGTTGTACTAGCTTAGATGTAAGTATAGCCCTCCATCCTTGAGGGAGAGAAGAGGAGGTGGTGCTTGGCAAAAGAGGATCACTTTTTCTTTTTTCCTTTATGGGAGTTGCAATGGTTAGCGAACCCAACAGGAGGTCATGCCCCACTTTTAGGTAATCATACCTATTTGACCAACTATGCTGCCGAGATGTTTCCAAAGTTCCCCTGTGAAAGTAGGGCTTCTATGGTGAAATCCAAAGGGAAGATGATGAAATCCTAAAAAGAGATGATTTAGTTAGGGCAAGGGATAGCAGTTATAGATTGGGCTTGGGTTAAGCTTGGATTTGGGCTTGGTTGTCAAGCCCATTGAGTCCACCGTCCCTCCCACGGGATGGCCCATCAAATTCATTACATTAAGGTCGTGAACAAGAGGAATTACAACATAGATGATTAATTTGATTCAATATATTTTTGATTCCCGATAGCTTGCCATCATTCATCCTTTTTATATAGAAAAAAAGAAAGTGGTGGGAGGAGAACAAGGCTCATCAAGCCCAATAACGTTCAACCTACATTGATATTAACAATTAAGCACTCGGTCAAATTTTGTATTGTTAATTTGTTACTCCTGAATGCAAACAATTTTGATGCGGAACTACCATCCTTTTTTTGTTGTTTTGCTCAACAAAAAGCATCGGTAAAAAGTAGATGGAATATTGGTATATAGCCATACAAACTACTAGTTCCTAATTTGAGATTAAGCCATCAGGACATTATGTCAGCACCTACGATGGATAAGCATGGGGAAAGAAGGATAGGGGTCACGAGAAAGAAGGATTTAACTTCTTTCATGCGAATCCTCAATCGTTTTGAGATCTGTGCAAGCCAATGAATGATGGAGTTCCAAGTGGTAGGAGAGACGCATGAATTCTTTTTTCGAGCCAAACATACAGCATCCATCCATGAGTTACTGCCATTGATAAGTAGTAAAAAAATGTTGGTTCCCGCAACATGCCACCTAAGAAATCCATTAATCCGGAAACTGGAATTGTCTTATATATAAATTCCTGCACATCCAATCATAGGTTTTTTTCTTTCTAGCTTTATGGTCACGAAGATTTTAGATATTTTTATACATCATGCATAAACCATGTATATATGTTTCTCCCAAGAATGAAGAAGGCTCACCGTTCTTCGCTCATGGTAGGATCGAGCGGACCTTTTAATCCATCCATGATCAGATTTTTAAATGCATAGATAGCGATGTAATGACTGATGGGTCTAAAGTGAGCTGGCTTTCAGCGGATCATTCCATTCAGGTATCAAGCAAATGAGAGTGCTCCTGTGGGCCTCGGTAAAATTTGAGTAACAAATTTTACCGCATCATTCTTGACGATATTCCAGTAAGATCTATAGAAAGGGGGTAGGAAAACTAGTGCCAGGATTTTTGTTAGCGACGGGGAGGGATTTGACAATACATTCAACTTCCAATGATGAAACACGCCTCACTATTTTCTCTCTTCATAAAAAATATGGTGTTGGACTGGAGGCACAAATATAGAGACTTGGCTGGCTTCGTCTTGCCATCTAGTCTTGAAAGGCTTCTTTGATTTCATTGCTCTAAGTCTGTTATTTTTAATTAAATCACAGTGGATCCATGGAAATAGCCTGCATTCTGATCCCCACTCTGAAGCAACCTAACCCTCGACTTTTGTTGTTACCATCTCCAAGTTTCTTTTGGACCTGATGACCCATGCCAATGAGAATTTCTGTGGAGAAAACCGCAGAATACTTGGCTCTCCAAGTCTATCCACGAAAAGTTTCCCCTCACATTTAAAATCACCGATATAACTGTAGGAATGTTTGTCCGTAGAGCTTTTGTGGTTTTACGTGCTTGCATGCAGAGCTATTAGCCCAAAAAATATTTGTTGAGGGAAATTAAAGAAATCAAATATTGCTCTGACGCCATGTGGATAGTTTCGAAATCGCTTGATAACTCGTGTCAATGGTTCATGGTGGATCGTCTTCCTATCGGATGGCCCAAGAGAGAAGAGCCCAAGGCCTCCTATGGTGGGTCCCTAACGTAACGATAAGAGGGTAACCTAAGTCCAACAGATCACTGTTGTGAGTTTTTGCGCGGTCCAATATCTTTAAGAAAACTGCTAGCATTCGGGTGACTTTGAAATTATGAAGACCAATGCATGCGATGAAAGGCATAGATAATTATAATTACGTAGAATGATGCATACTTTTAGATGATAAATCATCCTTATTAAATATATACTAAAATAATACAAATTATGAAACCAATTATGGTGGTTTTGATTAAAGAAAGGTATGTAACTTCTCATGGACCAATAAGCAGGATCATTTCAACGTGGGGAAAAGCTTGAAGACCATGGATAAAGGATTAGAGTAATTTGCATTGTAAAAAATTATAACAATATAGTATAATAAAAAAATCTAATAATATAGATATTGATGCTTCGAGCTGACTCTATTGAAAAATTTTTTGTGCACCGCAAGAGATGTGCAACTGCATGCACCGCCCATAATGATTGACTCATGTATGGGGCTGAAAGAAAAAAAAATCTTTTTGATGCACCATGCTCCGGCCTCATATATGAGTCAATCAGTTGCTCACTGCCCGCGGTATGCAAAAAATTTCATACGTCTCTATCTTAGGCCCCTCGGTTGGCTTTTTACTCATGGCCCATTTAGAGCCAACATAATGGGCCCATCAGAGACCGGGTTGCCTTGATGACTACCAAAGCATAGCATCATATATTAATTTTTGAAAAAAAAATATTACGAAACTCAAATTTAAGATTACTATCATATAAAATTAACATAGTATAATGATAATTTCATCATCTTCTTGCACATCATCTGTAATCTTAAGATAATCACTTTATATCAAACAGGATGTAGATGATTGGATCCAAAACTAAATAGTTTGCGGTTTTATACATCAAGATCTTATGAACCAGATCCGAGCTCTCCATTTCGCATCAAAATCGGATCACCAGATAGCCAACCAGTGCCCTTTTTTTGGACACTTTGACACCCACATGGTTACCAATTTCCATCCCACTGGCCCAGCCACAAGCTAGTTCGGCTTCTTATGACTTCTCATGACATCACACGATGTCATCATATGGTGTGACACCAATTAAAAGCGAACGGGTGACCTAATAAAACATTGTGGTGTTTAAGAGCGCATTTGATAAGTTTGAACAGTTCTGGCCGACCTACTCAACGTCAACATAACTAGAATATGACCTTCGTCTGCAAGTCAATGCTACCTACGCTCAAAACTAACATCTAAATAGGTATGTAAGCAAAAGACTCAGGACCCAACGTGAAGTTTGCCTTGGTCTTTCCTACGAATAACATTGAGGAATCTTTTACTTGCAAGGCAGGCCCTCTTGAACGAGTCCATCTTGAATTCTATTGACCATTTTTCTCATCAAATAACCACCAACAGAGGTTTTGAACTCCGATTGTCCCTTAATTTAATTATTTTGAGCCTGTCTCATGGTACAAAGACTCCAGACTTTCAGCTAATTATCAGTTAATTAATCAAAAGCTTGCATGCCGTGTGCTTTAACTATTAGCTATTAGATTAGATGGCAAAACAATTCCTATGCATGGCAAACCTACCTGCAATGAACGTGATATATCCTTTCTTTAACATATTTCTAATGTTGTAAGCTAATATTTTCGCTGCATTGAATTCCAAACCTTCAAGAACAAAAGCATCACAATAAGATGGTGGATGGCAACCAAAAACACCTCCAAGGAGTGAAATTAATCAATAATATCTTGGAATTAGTTGCTCTTTAATCAAATGGCATTTCGAAAAAGCTGACCTCTACTAACTTGATGATGTCAGTATGATGTTCTCTGGGCTTCTAGAAAAGTTGAATGGTAAGCACGTGCTGATTGGCTTTATTTGGAGTCATTTCCATGTAGTAGGAGAATAAATAACATTGAAAGGCAGGTGTATGGCAACTAGTACGCACACCAGGCTTTTCTTTTCATTGACCACAGGATAAAAGTATGAAGTTGTAAAATTCTCCCTCGCATCACACGAGGAGATGTCTTCCACCCACCCCACGAAAAAAAAAAAGAAGAAGACTTAAGATAATTTTGTCCATGAGGAAACCTTTTTCCACTCTAAACATCTCTTCATCTTATTCTTCATATGAACTCCAAATCTCAATTGCAATATTGTTCATGGCGTTTTATGGTTGTAAGTTTGCTGGTTTCACTGCATTCGGTTTGGAACTTACATGAATTAGAAGCTTTTAACTCGAACAAAGATGGTTACACAAATGACTTACAAGAGATCATCTAACCACTACTTCTAAACTATTTTACAATAGGTGTGTATATATGTATATATATTCGATCACCAACTCCTTAAAAGAAATTTTTGTTCGATCCAAGGGAGATACTCAGATGATCATTCAAAATTTATAGTTTACATTATATTAGAAAATTTGTTCTTAATATTATACCAAAAAACTGCATAACTTCCTGGTAAACTGTGTTCGCATGCATATTAATGATTGACCTAGCAATATATTTTATGCGAAGACCATAATTATAATACCGTCAATGGTCACTAAATTAAAACTCCCAGGTTTCCATACACGGCTGTGTACATTGTCTTGGTACCAAAGCATCATAGCTTAAACTAATGGTAACATTAATTGGTGAGTCCATATGCTCGAACCAGATCGTTATAATATGAAGAAATGACATTCAACGAGTCAATACAAATTCAGAGCTCTTGGTCTTATACGTGTGGACTTGATCCACATGTGAAGTTTTCCTTTAGAATTTCCAAGGAGTCGTGAGGTTTGGTGAAGATAGTTTTAGCCAAATTGCACCTTAGATATTTAGCAAGGCAAGCGTGTCTTATCTTCGTGATATATTTAATTACATTGTTTTGGACCAATTCAAACAAGAAGCCACCTTTATTTAGGGTAACAAGAATTAAAGCTCCTGGCACATAAAAGATAGGAACTTGAATCTTGGATTAATTTTCATCAATCTTTTTTTGTTCTCCCACAAATAAGGTACCTTATAATTTATTCATAAGTGTACATAATGGCAGATGGGTTTATCGAGAAAAAAAAACTATAAAATATTGTTTCGACACCTAACCATATGCACGGTTGAAAAGAAGATGAAGTTTCCATGTATCCATTGGCTTCAGAACCGACACCAAAGGCAACCATCAACAGTGAAAGAAACCAATCCAATATACTCCGTTCCTTTATTTTTAGAGAAATGAATAATGTTCCATTTGAAGTTGATCTTACACTGGTAATTTCTAGATTATTTCTTTGATATGGCTGGTGTTGTTGTCAAAGTTATCTTTTCTCAAAAATGTGTGACAAAGATGTACACTTCTCCTTGTAATGACAAAAGGACATGGGCGAGGTCACATGTTTGGCCATTAGGGCCAGGCTACCAGGCTATCCGTCCAATTAGCTGAACGTGGCTCCCACATCGACACCTGAACACAAAACAAGTGCTCCGTGCTCTCCGTCCATGCATCGTCTGAAATGGCTGGTCCATTTTCCTGCATCAGAAAGAGACTACTGTTTTAATAATTGAGAAATGCCACCTTGGTCTTCTATTTAAATTTTGTTGCACATAGTTCATTTATAGGATAACTAGTCTTCGATGCTATTCCTGATGAAATCCTTTCAAGACAAGAATGTTCGAGCATCAATTACCAACATCTATATATTTCTTGAAATTTAGGAAGAAGTTTTGACAATCTGTTCGTATTTAGGAAGCTCATATAAATCACTGAACCATTATTCCCCCTAGATGAATGTGCCGTGATAGGTAAGAAGAATAATGAAACTAGAAGAAAAAAAATAAAAGACCAAGAATATACAATATTTATGAAGTCCGGTACTTTATTGACCTACCTTCCATATAGAGATGATGCAAAAGTTTCATCGCGAAAAATTGCAGATTGCTAGGTAAAAAATTTCCTCGCAATTAAACTCTAGCCTATAATATATAGAATCTCTAGAACATTGGATTGCTCTCTCTCTCTCTCTCTCTTATTGATTACAAGGTAAGTTGATCCAGACTTGAACCAATGTCCTATAATAATCAAGTTAATTCGACCTACGAAAGATCTACTCTTGTGCTCCCAGCAAACTACTCATGCAGTCCAAACAAAACATATATGACAGGGCCTACGAGATTTTTTCTCTGCCTCCTGAGCTCTGCTCTGAAAATGAAAAAATAAATAAATAAATAAATATATATATATAATTCAGTCTTCAAGACTTGCAAACTCCAGGCATATTCAACATAATATAATACACAAGAGGCAATATTACTATATGGAATGCATGAAATCTGCACCCTAGTAATGCAACATTGCATCCCGAAATATTGTAAATGTGGATCAAATTTCAATTTTCGAGACATTAAGAATGCTTTCCAAAATCGAAGTTCCTATTTACCATTAACTTTTGTAAAAACTAAAGCCTTCAGGTTTTAGTCGGGCCTTTTCCATAATATACAGTACTAAACCGCTTAAAAATGAGTGAACATAACTTGCAAATGACTTGATTGCTACTAAGCAACATCCACAATTACACTACCAGCATTTATAAACATACATCTTTGGCCTACTTCAAACTTTTGCTGTCATTCTACGTTCGGTAAGATAACCTATATATATATATATATATATATATATATATATAGAGAGAGAGAGAGAGAGGACGATGCCACATTTTATTCAAAAAGATATTTATTTAATTATTTTATCTCTTTGGTCCATCGAAAGGAATCCCGAATGTCTAAGATTCTATTTGGTTGAGCTTTTGGAGTAGAAAGCACTTTCTGACCCTTCAAAAGTACTTTTAAATGATACAGTGATATTTGGTAAAAAGTTAAAAAACTATTTTGACTTTGTTAAAAAATTAAAAAGATTTATTTGAGAAAAGCTCAATTTTGAAATTTTTTTCAAAAATGCTTTCTGATTAATGTCGGAAAGCTATTTTGATTTAAATAAAATTTTTGTAATAACTAAAATATTCACTATCTTTTATCATATCATATTACATCATTATACTATATAATATAATCTAATATAATATAATAATAAATTAATATTATTATATATTAAAAATATATAACATAATCTATTATAGTATTATTATATTATAAACATATAATTTGATATAATAATAACTAATAATATAATAATAATATTATATTATAATAATATAACATAATGTATTATATTATAATTTATTATTAGATTAAGTTATAATTCATTATATTATCTAACATTATATATTACATCATAATTATAATATTATATTATACTATTATAATATTATAATATTATATTATATTATTATAGTATAATAATATTATAATAAATTATATTATATGTTTATAACTTCAATATTATTATATTTTAAAGTATTATTTTATTTAATATAATAATATTAGTATTACATCATAATATTATATTATTACAATAATATTCTAATAGATTATATTATGTTTATAATTTAAATATTACTATATTTTAAACTATTATTTTATTGTATAATATTATTATTGTAATATAATATTATAATATAATATAATATAATAGATTATAATTATGATTATAATGTAATATTGTAACTATAATATAATATTATTATAATTATGATGTAATATATAATGTTATATAATATAATAGATTATAATATAATATAATATAATAATATTATTATATTATTAGTTATTATATCAAATAATATTAAATAATATATTAATATATTAATATTATATTATATTATATTATTTTTTATTATATCATATTATGTAATATTTTTTATTATTATTTTATCATATCAAAAATATTTTTTTATTTGAGTTGCCAAATATATTTTAAAGTTTTAAAGTATTTTATAAATATGATTATCAAACAGTAAATAATTTTTTATAAAAAATTTATTTTTAAAAACTTTATTTTTTAAAAAATTTATTTTTAAAAGCTTCAAAAATTTTATGGTCAACAGCAATTTTAAACAGGACTTTAAGTGGTCAGGCAGAAAGCACCATAAAATGTGACAGATTCCTTTTAACTCTATTCGCTATTCGCTATGCATCACTCCCTCTCTCTCTCTCTATCTCTCCCACACACACATACAATATACAAGCATGCACTCGTTCCGCTCGTTGACCGCTGGAAAGGAGTTTTCTTTGAAGGGGGAAGATGGCTTGTGTACGTCTCCCGTGTTCATACGGCAACCACAAACATTAAGGAGCTGCGAGCCAATCACGTTTTGTCCCGTTGCTCTTGGACGACCACGAAAACCTCAACCGGGAACAACGCTTCTTTATGAGACGTTTGCTGCTCATGGAAGATGCAACATGCATCGAAAGCTGTGAAGGCCAATAACATTGAGAACAAAAAATATTAGATTTCTTTTATTTTATTATTTTTCTAGGGGTCTACTGTTTCACATTGATCTTGATGTTTATTTAAATTTGTTTATTTTCTTTTTTTCTGGTGTAGAATAAAGTTGGTAGCAGTATCTATCGGAATTATTGCTCAAACATGCCATGATCAAATCTGAATTCAAGACCTCCTTCGAGGCAGTACTTCATAGCCTACAAAATATGCATCACATGTTGTCGCTATAAAACATTTCTAAGTGTCAACCATATATCATATAACAAACTGTATTCTCTCAAAAAGATATATAAGAATTGCTAAGGTAAAATTGTTACCTTGATTCTTTTATCCCTAGGTTGTCACTTTAATTAGCCGGCCTTTGTGATATGTTTGGGTATTCGTACGTTGGAATTTCAAACTCGTGATTCATGATGTAGCTTTGGGTAGACCATGTCCAATCTTATCAACTACTATTGGTAGTTGGTTGGCCAGATACTCTTGCTATCTCTGAGCAAAAATATGTTTCTCAGTTAGCAAAAGTGTTTCAAAAAAATGCATCATATATAGTTATTGAAATAAAGTTTTTAATGTTGGTAGTTTGGAACCTTCAGGCCCGGCTAAGTTCATGGTAACTGCATTCTTTCATATTTCATCCCTTGTCATTGGGTTAAAGATTTCTTTAGCTCCCAAATTAGAGTACAACTATAAAGTTGGGGGTCAAATGTTGGAAAACCCAATATCAATCCCAATTTTTCTGTACCTAATCTAATTAATCCTAGCCAACATAGTTAAAATCTATTTGTCAAAATTAACAAGTCATAAAACTTTAGAAGTGAGTTTTAAAAATAAATATATTTTTTATTTGTTTTCATAAAACCTATTCTATATAGAATCATGTTTTATGATAATTATTTTAGAAAATCAACAAGCAAGAAAAGAACCCTTAATATTTTTTACACAAAAGTAAGGAAGACCCATCCTACATTATTATGTAGGTCCTAATGCATGGAATACACCATCCAAGATCTAAACCCCAAACCTTTAATTGCTAGGTAGAAGAAAAATGACCATTAAGAGAAGTCCCAATTCATATAAACTTATTCCATTGAAATATTTTTCACTCTTCAATTTCTTCGCTCTAACTAATTCCATTTTACCCACGTACACGCTTTCACCTGGGAACCAAATAAAGCCTAAAGTTTACCTTCTTAAAAATTTGTGCTAGGAGGAACCAGCCTTTGTGCAAGTGACACGCATAGATTACCGACTTATACCTAAATTAATGATCGTTCCTTCTTTGTGCGATCCAAGATCCACCCCAAGAAGAGTGCTAGCTTTGTGACACCATGCAAGACACGCGAAACTGGAAACATACAAGGAAATACTTAATATAAGCTAAAAAGGGACACTTTGTTACCCAAAAAAACACTTTTGAGCATACTTTTTCTTTTGGCGTAGACAATTGATTCCTACTTTCTTTTATAGTGCACTTGTTCAAGCTTAACACAAAGTTGGTAGCAAGCATTTCCACTATTCTTCCGGTCAAAATAGGTCGTACTCGAGAAGAAACTAAAGAAGATAAGGGAACCATCAATGAAACTTACTACCAATGGTAGACTGAGATATATAGCAGTCTCTCATATTTCGTTCCTTGCCCTGGAATCAACCGGAGAATAAAAGGCCGAGGGTTCATGACCATGGAACTTGCCTCACCTACCTTGGTTTCTTATTCTCTTAGATTTTTAATATAACGGGTCAAATGGACTTGGCTTGTACCATCACAATGGAGTGTTACCTTACAAAAAGATTTAGCCACTTAGTTGAAACTTCTAAACGTATATGATCCTCCATTAGTGCATGGGAATATATGCAGTGAAAGAGAGAGCCAGTACCTCCTAGACGTTAGATAAACGCCAGCAAGGCCCAACAATAAAGATTTACATGCAAAATTTACACCCCACTCCCCTCACCCCCCACCCCCCAAACCACCCCCCCCAAACACAACCACAAACCACAAAAAAAAAAAAAGAAAAAAAAAAGAAAAAAAAAGAAGAAAAAAAAAAAAAAAAAGGAAGACATGCAAAAGGCTAATACCAGGGCTATTTAAATTAGATCGATCATGGACCACATCTGTCGGTTGTAGAACTTTGTTTTATAATGTCTCAAGTGGACCATAATATACTGGATAAATATTGTGGTTGGTGGCGACTGAGCACACCAATAGCATGGAGGAAGAATATATATATATAACTGTTAGAAAAATATTATAGACCGCCTGTTGAGTCCCATTTTTATCCTCTTTATCCTTTCCGTGTTTCTAAAGTGGTCATATTAACTATAGTTCACAAGGAAGTCACCGATCTATTCCACCTCAGAGAAACTACATAGAACTTTTCTATTCAGGTTCTAATATATCGGTTGAACTGCGACCAAAATAATTTGGTGACCGGTGAACAGAATAATGACATATTTTAAAGAAGATTATGTGAAGTTTCCACTCATCCTACAGATCACAATCTTTACCAAGAAAACATCATTCAACTATGGATATAAACGGGTTAGATTTGAATCAGATTCATTTTTTATCCACATCCAAATATGATAAAAGATTCTGGTTTGCATCCATCAAAATGAGTAATCTTCAAACTTTATTGATAATCAAATTCGAGTTCAGATTTGGATTTTTTGGAAGTTTAATTTATTATATGATGAACCAACTAGTCCGATTAATATTGCCCAAACTAAAAGAACTCTTATCACAATAATACGTGACACATTGCAATATGAAGGGAACACAATATAGAAAGTGAATGATTGGTTTTGAGAAAAATCTAATTACTTTTGAAATAGATTTAAATTTCTAAATATGTTTTGTTTGATTGAAATAAAATCAAAATCTAATTGTTTGTTGAGTTTTAGAACTACAATAGGAACAGATGAGAGTTGAGGAGAGCATGCGTGAAAAAATGGTATCAGTCGAAATATGGAAAAAAAAATCATGTAATTAATTTTATTTATATTCTTATATTTACATATAGTTTGTTAATTTTGAGGTATTCGAAATGTGTCTGGCGACTAATGGAGGCTATGACCTCTTTGGCCTCCATTTCTTTATGGAAAAAAAAAACAAGTATTTGAATTATCAAGTTTTCAGGTTTGAACATAGCTAAATCCGAGTTTAATCTGATAAAAAAATGAGATTCTATATAGAATCTGAATTTGATTGGATAAAGACAAAATTATCTAAAACTTAATTTAGATCAATATCCAATTATTATAAAATAAATAAATCAGTTTATTGATCTCTCGTGGCCGTAGATCCAACTTATTTATCTTGTGGTCCTTCAACAAATATGGGTCCCCTCGGCTATCAATCCAAGAAAATATTATACCTTCAGCTCCACCATGTTCATTTCGCCACAGCTGTTAAAACATCATTTGAGCGGCGATGGCTCAAAAGAATAATGACCTAGATGGCGGTATTTCAATTGGAAAACGGCAAACTCCCTTTTTTTTTTTTTTCATTTTTTTTGTTACAAGAGTAGGGCTCTAACGCCTTAAAAAAAAATAAAGAAGAACTAGCCTCTGAAAAACAAATACCAGTCAAATTAGCAAAAACAAGCAATCTAGTAGTGGGGGCAATAGAGAGATAGAGGAGAACAAGGCAGCTTCATGCAATGATGCAAGAGCATCAGCTGGCTGATTAGCTTCATGGAAAGCATGCGAGATGAAAAAGAAATCCAGAATGGAAGCACACAAGAGAATATCCACTAATAACGGGTGCATCAAAGAAAGAACGGAAGTAGGAGAGTTTGTTGCTAATCCAAGTGATCACCATTAGGGAGTCTCCTTCAAGCCAGACATGGGTGAACCCCTTATGCTACACAATCGCTATTAATCCTGTCCAAGCTACAAAAAGCTCAGCCTCTAGAACTGAAGAAGCATGAGAGCTACCCGTAGCTGCAAACAAGAGAATGCCATAGCAATCTCTAATAATAAAAATTCATCTGGCTCTTTCACTGGCCCAAAAAGCGTCGAAATTAATTTTAACCTGATCGCAGGGAGGAGGTATCCAGAAAATAATATGAGTCGGAGCAGAGATTGGGTTCACAGAACCGCCGATATTCCAATGCTACGGATCAAAATTAAAAGTAGAATGGGAAGGACGATGAACCTCATAATAAAACTAAACAAACTAAAGAACTTCAGTATAGAGTCCGCTGAACGTGAAATCTTCTGAAAAATAAAATTACTTCTCGCATTCATCGCAAACTTCCGGCTATATTCTGATGCAACTTGCAACTAGCTCTTATCTCAAATATATATATATATATATATATATATAAATAATAATAATAATAATAAAAGCACCACCACGAGTACCAAGCTAAGGAAAAATTCCTACTGATGACGATGACAGCCTAAAGAATCCACCAAGGAAAAACTCAAAATTAAGCACCACCACAAGTACCAACCGTATGTACCCCATCTTAAGCTTCTCATCAACGAGAATTATCAACTCAACTGCCACGCGGTGCAGATTAAAAAAAAAAAAAAAATGAAAGCACGAGAGCTCGACGATCCAACGTGACTAAAAAAGCTTGACTTCCATATGAGCAAAGATAAGTTGACTCAAAACAAGCTTCATTCACCGTCTATAATAAATCCAAAAGAACAATATATCTTATGTGACATGAATCACACCTGACACTGACTCTCTGTTATTATGACCATTGCTTTTTTTACCAACATCTACACGTGTGTACCGTTAATCCCAATTACCAATCTCAAAGGCGAGACATGGCCAACACTTGCTCCTGTGCCTCAGGCTGGCCGTGACCGTTATTACCGTTAACATAAACCACCTGGGGCTTTCCTTGTGGTGCCGCTCCTCCCTGCGGCGTCCGGTCTCTGTCCGTCGCCTTGAGGCCACGAGCCATCTGCCTTAGCTGAAATTTTTGGATCTTTCCCGTCGAAGTCTTTGGCAACTCCTCCATGAACACCACCTTCTTCGGGACCATAAACCTGGACATGCTATTCCGGCAGTAGGATATGATATCCTCTTCTTCGATGCTCCCTTGTTCGCAGTCTTTCTTTAGTTTTAGGAAGGCACAAGGGGTTTCACCCCAGTGCGGGTGCGGCATGGCTACCACCGCCGCCTCCAGAACCATCGGATGCCGGTAGAGGATCGTCTCTACCTCGACGCTGCTGATGTTCTCGCCGCCGGATATGATGACATCCTTCGATCGGTCCTTGATCTCGACGTAGCCGTCGGGGTGGATAACCCCCACGTCCCCGGTGAGGAACCACCCATCTCTAAATGCGGCGTCGGTGGCGTCGCGGTTCTTGTAGTAACCCTTCATGATGCTGCTCCCTCGGAGGACTATCTCTCCGAGCGACTTCCCGTCCCGGGGGATGCTTTGCATGGTTTGGAGGTCCTTCACGTCCACGTCAGCGAGCGTCAGCACGCTGATGCCCTGCCGGGCTTTGAGCCGGGCTTGCTCCTCGACCGGGCGGCGGTTCCACTCTTCGCGCCACTCGCAGACCAGCGCCGGTCCGGTCGCCTCCGTGAGGCCGTAGGCGTGGGTGACGCGGAAGCCCAGGCGTTCGATCTTCTCGAGCAGCGGCGCTGGCGGCGGGGCGCCGCCGGTGAGCACGCGGACCGGTGCGGCGAGTGGGCGGCGCTCGGCGGGGGTGGCCTCCAGGAGGATGTTGAAGACGATGGGGGCGCAGCACATGTGGGTGACGCGGTGGTCGGCGATGGCGCGGTACATGTCACGGGCAGTGGTCGCCCGGATGCAGACGTTGGCGCCGCCGCGCGCCGCCATGCCCCACGTGAAGGTCCACCCGTTGCAGTGGAACATGGGGAGGGACCACAGGTACACCGGCTCGCTCCCCACCTCCCACTGGAGGAGGAGGCTCAGAGTACTCAGGAAAGCTCCCCGGTGGCTGTAGACCACTCCCTTCGGCGCCGAGGTCGTGCCGGAGGTGTAATTGAGAGCTATGGGATCCCACTCGTCATAGAGGGGAGTTGGAGGGCACATGGGATCGCCCTTTGCGATGAGCTGCTCGTACTCCAGCTCCCCAAGCCGGATGCCGGTCGGGGCATCGATGTCATCGATGATGACAACTAAAGGCAAGGGTGCGTTGTCGTCGATCAAGTGCTTGAGGGCGTCGCGGGCGAGCCGGACGCACTGGCAGTCGACGAAGAACACCTTCGCCTCCGAGTGCTTCAGGATGGTGGCGACGTTGGCCGCATCAAGCCGGGTGTTTATGGTGTTCAGCACTGCACCGGCCATCGGCACGGCGAAGTGCATCTCATACATGGCTGGAACATTTGGAGCGAGCACAGATATCTGGAATGGAACATCAATTTGTTATAGAAAATAAATACGCGATGAAGTATTGTAAGTGATAAAAAATGGCAATTTATGTTGCTGATACCAACCACGTCGTTCTTGGAAATATTTAAAGATCGCAGGGATGACGCCATGCGTAAGCAGCGATCATACGTCTGCTTCCAAGTGAATCGAATCCGTTCGTACACGATGGAAGTGCGATCGGCGTAAACAGCAGCAGCCCTCGATAGAAAGGTGATGGGGCTGAGAGGGACATAGTTAGCTGGGCATTTGCTGAGTTGATCCATTGGTAGCTGCCGAGTGTTTTCTGTGGTTGAAGGAAGTCTTGGAAGAGGGGATAGAAGCAGTGAAATATTGGAGAAGAAAGAAATATAGAAGGCGTGAGGCAGGAAGCGAGGGGGCGAGGGGTTGTTTATATATAGCATGGGAGAGATCAACGAAGCGAAGGTGGAAGCATGGTGGGCCCATGTTTTGGGAAGGGGCCCAAGGGACTTACGTGGAAGACGGAAGGGAAGGTGCAGGGATCCTACCCGAAGCGTTTGAACATGGACTGTTGACCCTTGACAATGTGAATGGTTTCAGTGTTTCACATGAATTGATGGGCCCCATAGTTTACCTGGGGGGAGAAATCAGTGGGGACACCATCAAACTTCTATCCTTTTAAAAGGATTGCTCCCTTTCTTTTCCTTACCTTCTGTTGAAAGGATTTATGGTCTTCCACCATAAAGACTCGAACAAGCGCAGGGAATGGGGTTAGGAGAGCTCGGCCAGATAAACAGTAGTGGTTGGAGATTTTTTTTTGTTTCATCATTTTCTTCTTTTCTTAATATATTTCTCTGTTTCACTTGCTCAATAAAGACAACCAGTTTTTTTTTTCCTTTGGTGATAAAAACAACTAGGCTTTGCTTAAGCTTTTCTTAAAAGAAAACAGAGGAAGCATAAGCAAAGCCTACTTGCTTTTATTTAGCAAGCGAAAGAGAGAAATATGTAAAAGGTCCAAAGAAAATCGATAACAAGGACATAACAAGCCTCCAAGGACTCTTGGCACTTGATACACGCCAACTTGAACAGCAGGTAGCTTCTACATGCCATCAACAGCACTTTGCGAGTAGCTGGGTACTAGCTAATAGAATCTTCCAGGACTTGGATTATAAATTTCTTTTGTCAAAGTACCTAGTAGTCGGATATATATATATATATATATAGATCGTTATAATTATGGTCATACATCCTTAATTTCTCAGCACATTCACCTTTCAAAATTTCAAACCCGGAAGGTGGCATTTCTACTATATTTCTCGAAAATCAAAACATAAAACGATCGAATATACTTAGTAGCTAGTTGTGACCGGGTCAAACCTTATATGCCGGGAAAACAATCTTGTCAAGTTTATGTCGACCACACAGTATTATTAGATCAAAACTAAGAAGAAACATGCTATGTCCAGGTTCAATACTTGCGCAAATATTCCCATCCGCATGCTTAGAAGATACCATTATTCTAGTTGTTCTAGAATCCTTTATAATTTCCTTGACTTCAAATTAATTTTATCGGATCACCCACGTCTTACACTTCATTGTATGTGTACTCTTTTGTTCAAGCCAATTATAGAATTGCTTGCAATCAAATACCGATCAGCTAGACCTGCCAACGCCCTCATGGTACTGTGAATGACTCTTGCTGGCCTCCGTGTCATCAAAAGGGTGGTATTATAAGTACTTTCCTTGGTGGGCATAAATAAAAGTCTCTGCAGGTTGGATCAAAAAATAAGTTCTCTATGGGACTTTTGTCATAATTTTTTTGTGTACGCTCATCTGTGGGAAGGTTATAATTTAGTTAGTTGCTACTAAGATCGGTCGTACTAATATCTCTAATTAAAATTGTCCTAATGGTACAGTAGGTGACTATCCTTGCGTTCATGCCAACCGAACTCCAGAAACGTTGGATGTGTGGTACCAAATTGTTGATAGCACCCGCCCACCCCCCAGCCAAGTGTGATGCCAAATTGAACTTATGATTACAGACATTTTGGATGGGTGGTGTGCACGTTATCAACATTTTCGTGGTATTGCTTTGTTCCTCGAAATCTATGGTTGTTGGTGAGTGCAGAAATAGAAGACAGAGATCATGAATGCACATCAATCATGCAACTACATATATATCACATGAATTAATCAATGTTTTAATTCTATTCAAGCAATCGTTTCCATCTTATTTGATAGTAAAATTTTTATCGTACACCGAGTTATGCACCTCAATAGGGTGCATCAAGGTTGGTCCGAACTTTTTTCAATTTTCAAAAAATTAATTAAATTGAGAATGAGATAGGTAGGATGTGTACTAAGAGGAAGAGTGAGAAAGGAAATATTCCTTTTATCTTATTGAAGGAAGGGAGAAAAGGGCATATTTGAACCATCAATGAGATAGCGGGCATTGGTTTCATTGAAGTGATTTTTTTAGTTATTAAGGATTCATTTATTCATAATTTTACTTGATTAATAACATGGCTGTCCGAGTCATCCCTTTGGCATCTAACACTTATATTCAGTTCTTTCTTATCCACAGTAATTGTTTGTTTGAGTAGGCGATCAAACATTTAACTCATTCAATTAGCTGGGTTGCCCTGTCTTTTCCCACTTTCTTCCATCTTTGAATTAGGTAGGTCTTGAGCAATCCTCCATTGATGAATAGATAGAGATCGAATATGAGGCCTTTATATTGCACCAAGTAGCTTTCTCCAAGGAAAAAGGGGAAAAAAAGAGAGAAAGAAATAATAAAAATTCCTAGTCATTTAATAAAAAATAAACCTTATCATCAAAACATAAGATTCTATGGTCTCAATTAATTGATCCTAGAGGTGTAAATGAGAATCAATAATTGCTCAATAGAACGCACAACAATATTAGTTGATAATTACAATGTACAAACAACTTTATTTGACATGTTGAGTACATGCTAAATATAGGATTTAATTCTTAGGCCTAGGCAAATTATGTGTCAAGGGATGGACAAATTTCTATTTCAGATATCCAAATTTGTTAGTTAGTTTGATATCTAAAAATGATGATTTTAACGGTTTTGATTTTTCTTTTTTTTTTTTTCTCCTTCCAACATCTTGTTGTATAACATCTAATATTTCCGTATGATACTTGAGTAAATTAGTTATAGAAGAGGATATGAAATATGGTTAACCATGCCATGATAGCAACATTGATTACTAATATCATTTAGGTGTAAGTTACAATTTGATCTTTGTAAAAATTTAGATATTTGTATAGTGACAAAGACTAAGGGCTTTCTTGGATGATATTATTCCTTGCTAATTGAGCTAAGGGGTGGGTATCAATTATACGCCATGTGAGAAATTATGCTAGAACCTTAGCTATCTTGGATGCAGCTAAATAAGTTGCCAAAAGTTTGAAAGCCAAGTTCTATTCATCATGGTTGGAAATTTATGCTCTAAAAGAACTAGGATACAAGTTAAGAAATCTGTATACATTAGATGGAGCATATCTTAAAGGCTTTCTTGCCAGCAAATCCCTGATTGGATGCTAATTGCATATGGCTAAAGGATAGCTTAGATGTAGCAATGTCATGGACAAATGGATACCCTATCCCCCATTTCATGCACCATTGTTGCCTCCACATTTGGGCCATCTTGCTCTCATAAAGTTTAAGGCTCATCTTTTTCTCTCTTAAAAAAATGCATTGCGTTTTCAGAGGCTAATCAAATCAGTACTTTCAAAGTTTTTCTAAAGGGAGAAAAAAGAAAGAAAAAAAAAACACACCCCCCACCCATTTACAGAGAGAGAGAGAGAGAGAGAGAGAGAGAGAGCACCAATTAGAGTATTTGACAAATTCTTTATTTTTTTCATTTTGTGGGGAATCTTGTTGAACTACCATTATAGCATAGTATACATTGGGCATGCGCATCAGTTTCAGATAAAGCAATCTTTGATGGATAATTGTGGTCCCAGGTCTAGATCGCTCCTTTCTTTCTGGATTGGTGTACCTTCCATGTTTCTCTCCTTGAAACAAAGAATATAGGCAAAGAAAGATACAGGTTATCGGAAAAGCAAAAAGGAAGAATTGCATTCCTCTTCCTCCAATAACCTATATCTTTCTCTCTCAAAAAAAAGAAAGACATAGGTCGTTGGAGGAAGAGGAATGTAAACTTTTGACATTTTCATATAGCTTATAAATTATTTTGCAAATGATCTAAGTCCTAACTTCATCAACAACGAATGAAATATGTTGGAGATAAATCACGCTCCTATCGAAGTCCAGTCCAATACTCAACTTAATAAGACCGAAAGCCATGGAAGAGCTTCAACAGACGAATCTTAGTCGAACTCTTTCAGCCGACCGAACTCCTTAGCGGTCGAGCTCCTTCCAAACTCTCCAGCGGCCAAGTCTTAGCCGAACTCCTTCAGCCGGCCAAACTTCTCAACGACCGAGCTCCTTCCG
Organism: Cocos nucifera; assembly: GCA_006176705.1. NCBI lineage: Eukaryota > Viridiplantae > Streptophyta > Magnoliopsida > Arecales > Arecaceae > Cocos > Cocos nucifera. The sequence goes on along the minus strand of QRFJ01000111.1, from coordinate 1,768,363 downwards.
AACTCGCCAACGACCGGGTCTTAGCCAAACTTCTCCGACCTACCAAACTTCTCAGCGGCCGAGCTCCAATCGGACGCCTACGGAAGCCGAACTCCCTCCGTGCTTCTCCTTCGATCGAACTTCTTTTGAACTTCTCCTTCAGTCGGATCCCTCCAGCAAATTGCTCTCAGATAATTCCACCAGACGTATCCCCTTTAGAAGTCCAAACTCCTCTGAAATTGATATGTGTCGAAGTCCACCAATTAATGTCTGCTTTCTCAGAATTATGGCTATTGAATCTCGACGAACGGTCGCCATCAGTCCGTTGCAGACGACAGCGATTCGCTATCAAGCAGTGATGGCTGTCACCACCAATCTGTTGCAGGCGGCGCCCCTCTCCAAGATTGACTCCATCAAACCTCGAGCGGTCCGCTATCAGACAGCTGCAGCTGTCACCATCAATCCGCTACAAGCTCCGCCTATAAAATGGAATCCTCCAAATATGCTTTCTCTAAGCTCTAAGCTCTCCTCTTCCCTCTAAAGCTCAAATCTCGCTTCTCATCGCTGAGCAATCCATTTCTGTTGGTCAGAAGAGCTGACTTGATCGTCGGAGGGTCCTGTTAAAGCCACCACCACCAACTCCGGACGGAACTTTATTTTGCAGATCTCCGACGGTGACCTCATCCTCCTCCACTCCAGTTTGATCCGGTGTCAACCAGATTCTGCACCAATAGAATTGGCGCTAGAGAAAGGACCCCTCTACCTCTAAGGTTCTCTTGTTCTTAAAGGAGTGCTCAGCTACGATCTCTCTCCTCCCTCTTCAGAGATCTCTCTTCTTTCTCTCTAGAGTTCTTTTTCAAGAGAAAATGCCTCCCAAGAAAGCTTCGATCCGACGATCGACGGTCTCTGCAGCTCGATCTCGTCCAGATCCATCTGCTCCCACTTCAGCTCCGACAACTCAGGTTTCACCTGTACCCATGATAAATGCGGAATAGTTTAACCTACTCATCCAGCAGGTTCGTGGCCTCATGGAGGTGATGTAGGTCATGCAGTAGCCTCCAGCGGTGACTCCACCAGAAAATCCGCCATCAGAAAGTCAAAAACAAGCCCCAAGAAAGAGTACTTAGGCTAGCATACCCATCGCCCTTGAAAAGAAAAAATAGAAAGCAGAGGATCCGTATTCGGATTGTGGTTCTCCTCTGGAGGAGACCTTCTCCATCTGTAGCTGAAAGCCCTCCAAGTTCTGCGACCGAGACGACGCCCTCGATTGTAGACTGTGGAAGATGGATCGATGGATAAGATCTTCCTTGAGCTTCAACCTCGACTGCAGGAAATAAGATCTTCCCTAAGTGATCGGGCCAACCACAACAGCAGGAGATAAGATCTCTCTTGAGCGTCCGTATCAATCTCGGCTGCAGGAGATAAGATCTCCCCTGAGCGACCGGGCCAACCTCGGCTATAGGAGATCAGATCTCCTCCAAGCGCCCGTATCAACCTTGGCTGTAGGAGATAAGATCTCCTCCGAGCCAACCTCAGCTGTAGGAGATAAAATCTCCTCCGAGCGATCGAGCCAACCTCGGTGCAGGAGATAAGATCTCCCTCGAGCTTCCGTATCAACCTCAGCTATAAGAGATAAGATCTCCTCCGAGCATCCGTATCAACCTTAGCTGCAGGAGATAAGATCTCTCCTGAGCCAACCTCGACCACAGAAGATAAAAATCTCCCCCGAGCCAACCTCGACTGTAGGAGATAAGATCTCTCCCGAGCGCCCAGGCCAACCCCCCTCGATTGCAGGAGATAAGATCTCCCCGAGCGACCGGACCAACCTCGATGGCAGGAGATAAGATCTCCTCCGAGCGCCCGTATCAACCTCGGGTTGTAGGAGATAAAGATCTCTTCCGAGTTTCAACCTCGATTGCAGGAAGATAAGATCTCCCCCGAGCGATTGGCCATCCATCGATGCGGGAGATTCCAGATCTCTCTTCGAGTTTCAACCTCGATTGCAGGAGATAAGATCTCCCCCGAGCGATTGGAACCAACCTCGACTGCAGGAGATCAGATCAGCGCCCGTATCAACCTCGGCTGCAGGAGATAAGATCTCTCCCGGGCCAACCTCGGCTGCAGAAGATAAGATCTCCCCCGAGCACCCGGGCCAAACCTCGGCTGTAGGAGATAAGATCTCCTCCGAGCGTCCGTGTGTCAACCTTGGTTGCAGAAGATAAGATCTCCCCCGAGCAACCGGACCAACCTCGGCTGCAGAAGATAAGATCTCCCCCAAGCGTCCGTGTCAACCTCGACTGCAGGAGATAAGATCTCCTCCAAGCGCCCGTATCAACCTCAGCTGTAGAAGATAAGATCTCCTCTGAGCTTCAACCTTGGCTGCAGGAGATAAGATCTCTCCTGAGCGACCAAGCCAACCTCGACGGCAGGAGATAAGATCTCCCCCGAGTGCCCGTATCAATCTCGACTGTAGGAGATAAGATCTCCTCCGAGCTTCAACCTCGGTTGTAGGAGATAAGATTTTCCTCCGAGTGATCGAACCAACCTCGGCTGCAGAAGATTATATCTCTCCCGAGTGCCCATATCAACCTCGGTTGCAGGAGATAAGATCTCCCCTGAGCCAACCTCGACTGTAGGAGATAAGATCTCCCCCGAGCGACCAAGCCAATCTCGACTGCAGGAGATAAGATCTTCCTCGAGCGTCCATATCAATCTTGGCTACAGGACATAAGATTTCTTTCGAGCTTCAACCTCAGCTGTAGGAGATAAGATCTCCTCCGAGCGATCGGGCCAACCTCGTCTATAGGATATCAGATCTCTCTCGAGCGTCCGTATCAACCTCGGCTGTAGGAGATAAGATCTCCTTCGAGCCAACCTCGACTCGCCTCGACTGCAGGAGATAAGATCTTCCTCGAGTGCCCATATCAACTTCGACTGTAGAAGATAAGATCTCCCTCGAGCGATCGAGTCTACCTCAGCTGTAGGAGATAAGGTCCCCTTGAGCCTCAACTTCAACTTCAATCTCGACTGCTAGAGATGATATCTCCCTCGAGGAGCTCAACCTTCGACCTCGGTCGTAGTAGACGAGATCTCCTTCAACCTTGGTTGGAGATGAGATCTTCCATGAGCTTCAACCTAAATTGGCACAGAGCCCTGAAGAGAATTTCGACAGTCGCCTTTTCTGCACTCCCTTCCTTCGAGTTTCAAACTCAAGAGTGGGGAGACTATTATTGGGGATAAACCCCGCTCCTACCGAAGTCCAGTCCGATGCTCAACCTAATACGATCAGTAGCTATGGAAGGGCTTCAGTGGACGAGTCTTAACCAAACTCCTTCAGCCGACCGAACTCCTCAGTGGCCAAGCTCCTTCCAAACTCCCCAGCGATCGAGTCTTAGCCGAACTCCTTCAGCCAACCGAACTCCTCAATGGCCAAGCTCCTTCCAAATTCGCCAACGGTCGGGTCTTAGCCGAACTTCTCCATCCTACCAAATTCCTCAGCAGTCGAGCTCCAGTCGGACGCCTATGGGAGCTAAACTCCTTCCGTGCTTCTCCTTCGGCCGAACTCCTCCAGGACTCGAACTCCTTCCAGACTTCTTCTTTAGTCGGATCCCCCAGTAGATTGCTCCTGGATAATCCCATCAGACGTATCTCCTTCAGGAGTTTGAACTTCTCTGAAATTGATAGTGCCGAAGTCCACCAACCAATGCTTGCTTTCTCAGAATTACGGCTATTGAATCTCGACGAACGATCGCCATCAGTCCGCTGTAGGAGACAACGATCCGCTACCGGGCGGCGATGGCTGCCACCATCAATCTGTTGCAGGCGGCGCTACAGACGGCACCCCCCTCAATGACTGACTCTATCAGACCTCGAGCGATCCGCTATCAGGCAGCTGCAGTTGTCACCATCAACCCGCTACAAGCTCTGCCTATCAAATGGGATCCTCCAGATATACTTTCTCTAAGCTCTAAGCTCTCCTCTCCTCTCTAAAGCTCAAAGCTTGCTTCTCATCGCTGAGCGCTCCATTTCTATTGGCCAGAAGAGCTGACTTGATCGTCGGAGGATTCTGTCGGAGCCACCACCATCGACTCCGGATGGAACTTTATTTTGCAGATCTTCGATGGTGACCTCATCCTCCTCCATTCTAGTTCGATCCGACGTCAACCAGATTCTGCACCAATAGAATTGACGCTAGAGGAAGGACCCTTCTACCTCTGAGGTTTTTCTATTCTTAAAGGAGTGCTCAGTGACAATCTCTCTCCTTCCTCTCTAGAGATCTCTCTTCTTTCTCTCTAGAGTTCTTTTCCGAGAGAAAATGCTTTTTAAGAGAGCTTCGACCTGACGATCGACAACCTTCATGGCCCGATCCCATCTAGATCTATCTACTCCCACTTCAGTCCCAGCAACTTAGGTTCCACCTGTACCCACGATAGATGCGGAGCGGTTCAACTTGCTCGTCCAGCAGGTTCATGGCCTCACGAAGGCGATGCAACAGCCCCCTAATGGTGACTCCATCAAAAAATCCACCATCAGGATGTTGGAAATTGGCCCTAAGAAAGAGTACTCGAGCTAGCATACCCATCGCCCCTGAAAAGAGAAAACAAAGAGGAGAGGATCCATGTTCGGATCGTGGTTCTCCTCTAAAGGAGACCTTCCCCATCTATAGCTGGAAGCCCTCCAAGGTCTACGACCGAGACGACACCCTCGATCGCAGACTGTAGGAGATAGATCGATGGATTGAGGAGCTTGGCCCCATCACCATGGCTCATCTTGACGACGTCCGCATCGATCCTCCTTTCTCCCTCCGAATTATACAAAAGCCCATCCCACCAAATTTTAAGCTCCCTCAATTTGAAAGCTACAATGAAACTTCTGATCCAGTTGATCATCTAGAGGCCTTCCGGACTATGATGCTACTCTATGGTGCACCAGACGCCATATTGTGCCGAGCCTTTCCATCTACCTTAAAGAAAGCAGCGAGAAATCGGTACTCGATATTGAAGCCAAGTACGATCTTCTTTTTTGATCAGATGAGCCATCAGTTCATGGCTTTCTTCATCAGCAGCCAACATCCGCATCGAGATTCGAATTTCCTGATGAATGTCAAGCAGAAGTAGAAAAAATCCATCCAGACTTATGTCACCTAGTTTAACACCATGGCATTGGAGGTCCGAAACCTGAACCAGTCTGTTGCGATGGCCGTACTCAAGGACGGCCTTTAGAAGAATGACTTACTGTTCTTCCTGGAAAAGAAGTACTCGAGGGACTTTGTCGATCTGCTAGCCTAGGCCGAGAGATATGTTCGTGCGGAAGAAGTCTTCAAGTTGAAGGATGAAAAAATCGTAAGAAAGTGACGAACGGATGAGTCTAATAGACCCATCGTCGATGGAGAGTCGAGCGAAGTTCGACCGCGCTCACGGACTCCCCCCGAGTGCAATCAAAGTCGAACTCCCCCTCGAGCTCATCGTCAAGGAAGCTCCGACAAAAAAGCATAAAATTTTCCCTCAGGTGGTTTCACAAGAGGGTCGGATGAAGTTCGATTGCGCTCACGGACTCCCCTTAAGTGCAATCGAAGCCGAACTCCCCCTTAAGCTCATCGTCAAGGAAGCCCTGACAAAAGTACATGAAGTTCTTCTCCAGAAGGCTTCATAGGAGGGCCGGATGAAGCTTGGCCACGCTCACGGACTCTCTCTGAGCGCAAGTAAGGCTGAACTCCTTCTCGAGCTCATCATCGAGGAAGCCTCGATAAAAGGGTGCAAAGAAGTCCTCACCCTAGAAGCTAGAACCATCAATGAGTGAGGAACAACAAAAAGATCGGCCGCCTTCCATATCATTGATGCCACATCTGGGAGGAGCTTCGGTGAGCCATCGTCTCCCAGCTTCAAAATCAATAGAAGCTGGCTCCAAATTGAGAACGTCGGCATGAGATAGAGGAGGTCGTCTGGCTCGGGACTTACCATCCGAAGAAACTCGGAGGAACAACACTTCCATGATCCTGAAACATAGAAAATCCGGGGACGTACTGTCAGTAACTTTCCTTCGGTAAAACTTTTTCATTTCAATAATATTGTTTCTTGGTACAAAAAACTATGTGATGATAGAGAAGAAGCAGTCAATAGTGGCCGTATTAGGAACAGAAGGAGAATCTCGTCCTAACATGAGTGAGTCAAAGTCCTTCTACCTCAGCTGTAAGAGATAAGATCTCCCCCGAGCGATCGGATCAACCTCGACTGCAGGAGATAAGATCTCCCCCGAGCGTCCATATCAACCTCGGCTACAGGAGATAAGATCTTCCTCGAGCGCCCATATCAACCTCGACTGCAGGAGATAAGATCTCCATCGAGCGATCGGGCCAACCTCGACTGCAGGAGATAAGATCTTCCCTCGAGTGCCCGTATCAACCTCGACTGCAGGAGATAAGATCTCCCCGAGCCAAACTCGACTACATGAGATAAAATCTCCTCCGAGTGCCTAGGCCAACCTCGACTGTAGAAGATAAGATCTCCTCCGAGCGCCCGAGCCAATCTTGGCTGCAGGAGATAAGATCTCCCCCGAGCGACCAGGCCAACCTTGGCTGCAGGAGAAAAGATCTCTCCCGAGCGTCCGTATCAACCTCGACTGTAGGAGATAGGATCTTCTCCGAGCCAACCTCAGTTGTAGGAGATAAGATCTCCCTCGACCCAACCTTGGCTGTAGGAGATAAGATCTCTCCCGAGCGCCCGGGCCAACCTCGGCTATAGGAGATAAGATCCCCCCGAGCGATCGGGCCAACCTCGGCTACAAGAGATAAGATATCTTTCGAGCTTCAACCTCGGCTGTAGGAGATAAGATCTCCCCGAGTGATTGGGCCAACTTTGGCTGTAGGAGATAAGATCCCTCCGAGCGTCCGTATCGACCTCGGCTACAGGAGATAAGATCTCCCCTGAGCCAACCTCGGCTGCAGGAGATAAGATCTCCCTAGAGCGCCCGGGCCAACATCGGCTGTAGGAGATAAGATCTCCCCCGAGCGATCGGACCAACCTCGGCTGCAAGAGAGATAAGATCTCCTCAGAGCGTCCGTATCAACCTCGACTGCAGAAGATAAGATCTTCTCCGAGCTTCAACCTCGACTGTAGGAGATAAGATCTCCCCCCGAGCGATCGGGCCAATCTCGATGGCAGGAGATAAGATCTCTCCCGAGCATCCGTATCAACCTCGACTACAGGAGATAAGATCTCTTCTCAAGTTCAACCTCAACTGCAGGAGATAAGATCTCCCCCAAGCAATCGGGCCAATCTCTCGGCTACAGGGAGATCAGATCTCTCTCTCGAGCGTTCGTATCAACCTCGGCTGCAGGAGATAAGATCTCCCTCGAGCCAAACTCGACTGCAGGAGATAAGATCTCCCCTGAGCGACTAGGCCAACCTCGGCTGCAGGAGATAAGATCTCCTTCGAGCGCCCGTATCAACCTCGACTGCAGGAGATAAGATCTCCCTCGAGCGCTCGTATCAACCTCAGCTACAGGAGATAAGATCTCCCCCGAGCCAACCTCGGCTATAGGAGATAAGATCTCCCTCGAGTGCTCGGGCCAACCTCGGCTGTAGAAGATAAGATCTCTCCCGAGCGACCGGCCAACCTCGACGGCAGAAGACAAGATCTCTTTCGAGCGTCCGTATCAACCTCGACTGTAGGAGATAAGATCTCCTCTGAGCTTCAACCTCGGCTGTAGGAGATAAGATCTCTCCCGAGCGATCGGACCAACCTTGGCTGTAGGAGATCAGATCTCCTCCGAGCATCCGTATCAACCTCGACTGCAGGAGATAAGATCTCCCCCGAGCGATCGGGCCAACCTCGACTGTAGGAGATAAGATCTCCCTCAAGTGCCCGTGTCAACCTCGGCTGCAGGAGATAAGATCTCTCCCGAGCGACCGGGTCAACCTCAGCTGTAGAAGATAAGATTTTTCCCGAGCGCTCGTGTCAACTTCGACTGTAGGAGATAAGATCTCCCCTGAGCGATTAGGCCAACCTCGGCTGCAAGAGATAAGATCTCTCCGAGCGTCCGTATCAACCTCGACTGCAGGAGATAAGATCTCCTCCGAGCTTCAACCTCGGCTGCAGGAGATAAGATCTCCCTCGAGCGACCGGACCAATCTCGACGGTAGGAGATAAGATCTTCCTCGAGTGCCCATATCAACCTCGACTGTAGGAGATAAGATCTTCCCCAAGCTTCAACCTCGGCTGCAGGAGATAAGATCTCCCCCAAGTGACTTGGGCCAACCTCAGCTACAGGAGATCAAATCTCCCCGAGCGTCCGTATCAACCTCGACTGTAGGAGATAAGATCTCCCCCGAGCGACCAAGCCAACCTCAGCTGTAGGAGATAAGATCTCCCTGAGCATCCGTATCAACCTCGACAGCAGGAGATAAAATCTCCTCCGAGCTTCAACCTTGGCTGCAAGAGATAAGATCTCTCCCGAGCGATCGGACCAACCTCGGCTACAAGAGATCAAATCTCCCCGAGTGCTCGTATCAATCTCGGCTGCAGGAGATAAGATCTTTTCCGAGCCAACCTCGACTGCAGGAGATAAGATCTCCCTCGAACGACCGAGCCAACCTCGGTTGCAGGATATAAGATCTCCCCCGAGCATCCGGGCCATCCTCGGCTCGCCTCGGCTATAGGAGATAAGATCTCTTTCGAGCTTCAGCCTCGGCTGTGGAAGATAAGATCTCCCCTGAGCGTCCGTATCAACCTCGACTGCAGGAGATAAGATCTTTCCTGAGCGATCGAGTCAGCCTTGACTGCAGGAGACGAGGTCCCCCTGAGCCTTAACTTCAACTTCAACCTCGATTGCTAGAGATGATATCTCCCCCGAGGAGCTCAATCTTTGACCTCGGCCATAGGAGACGAGATCTCCTTCAACCTCGACTGGAGAGGAAATCTCCTACGAGCTTCAACCTGAATTAGCCTAGAGCCCTGAAGAGGACTTCGACAGTTGCCTTTTCTGCACTTCCTTCCTTCGAGTTCCAAACTCGGAAGTGGAGGGGACTATTGTTGGGGATAAACCCCGCTCCTACCGAAGTCCAATCCGATGCTCAGCCTAATGCAACCGGTAGCCATGGAAGAGCTTCAGCGGATGAGTCTTAGCCGAACTCCTTCAGCCGACCGAACTCCTCAGCGGTCGAGCTCCTTCCAAACTCTCCAGCGGCCGAGTCTTAGCTGAACTTTTTCAGCCGACCGAACTCCTCAATAGCCGATCTCCTTTCGAACTCGTCAACGATCGGATCTTAGCCAAACTTCTCCAGCCTGCCGAACTCCTCAGTGGCCGAGCTCCAGTTAGACACCTATGGGAGCCGAACTCCCTCCGCGCTTCCCCTTCGATCGAACTTCTCCAGGAGCCGAATTCCTTCCGGACTTCTTCTTCAGTCGGATCCCTTCAGCAGATTGCTTTCGGATAATTCCACCAGTCGTATCCCCTTCAAAAGTCCGAACTCCTCTGAAATTGATATGTGCTGAAGTCCACCAACCAACGTCTGCTTTTTCAGAATTATGGCTATTAAATCTTGACAAACGGTCGCCATCAGTCTGCTGCAAGTGACAGCAATCCGCTACCGGACGACGATGATTGTCACCATCAACCTATTGCAGACGGCGCCTCTCTCCATGACTGACTTCGTCAGATCTCGAGCGGTCTACTATCAGGTAGTTGCAACTGTCACCATCAACCCGCTACAAGCTCCGTCTATAAAATGAGACCCTCTAGATATGCTTTCTCTAAGCTCTAAGCTTTTCTCTCCCCTCTAAAGCTCAAAGCTCGCTTCTCATCGCTGAGCGCTCCATTTCTGTTGGGCAGAAGAGCTGATTTGATCGTCGGAGGATTCTGTCGGAGCCACCACCATCGACTTCAGGTGGAATTTTATTTTGCAGATCTCCGACGGTGATCTCATCCTCCTCCACTCCAACTCGATTCGGCATCAATCAGATTCTATACCAACAGAATATATATATGACATAGAATAATTTTAAAAAATTAAATAAAATTATATAACTGCCCTTAATTCATAAAATAAAAATTCGGTTCCTAGCATAAGATATTAAAGGGGAGGTGTCTCGCACATGTTCCACAAAGACTAACCAAGTCTGCATCCCTTGTCAAGCTCGGAGAGGACACCCACAAATCATTCAAATATGACCACTGTACTAAAATTTGATTGACCACATCACTTCCGTGAAGAATCAAAAAGTACCGATATTGAGATAAACTAATCAAAATATTAGAACATGATCCAAGCTTACAGCTTTTGCACATTTTCTTTTGTTCATACAGTTAATTGGATATATATATTCCAAAATTAGTGCCTTAGTTTGTGGGTGGGTCAAGGTTACATGTGTTTCATGTCTCCAACCTGGCAAAAAGCTGAGGACAGGGGATGCCTGAACACGAGTGGTCAGCCACAACTCAAGTTAACGGCTCTTTAAGCTGTGAAACGTGGCATGGATATGCTTGCATTGAATACAAACAGGCCTCGGTCCTTGCCTCCAATTAGATAGGAGGGCGTATATAGACCTCACATTTCAAAAGCTGGGAGGTGTCAGGGTCCCAATTGGAATTAACATAGTTCACCAAGCGAGGTGTAATGCTAACTTCCTTTTTTTTTGGTGGAAAAAAAACAAGGGGGCAGGTCCTGAAGTTTTTTGATGCTTGCTTAAAAAAAGCCATTGTTTTAGTAATCAGTGGGTCAAGCCTATGAACTGAATTTTGAGATAGGAGTGTGCGTCGAGTCTCCGAAAAGAGAAAAGAGCTCTCCACCAAGGGATAAAAGGTGGAAGAGATAACTTTTAATTTTGCTTTGTGGAAGACTTGGAGATCAAATCTGGGAGTGTTTGACCACCCAATCGTTTTTTTTTTTTTTTGCTTTTTTTGAGAAAAAGGGGAGGCTTAGCCATCCAATCTTACTAAGGATATGTTATTTACAAGAGCAGAGGGATGAAGCCAGAACGTACGATGTATGCATTAAAAACAAGATCATAGAGCTAAAGCAAGGCTTTTGATTAACTAGCATCTCTAAAGCGAGCAGATGATGACCACCACTCAGTCTAGAGGAGTAACTAGAGTGGGCACTGTTCTGGATCTGCGTTTAAGCTGTAATCACCCAATCCAATTGTTGTTCATCTCGAAGTTGTTGTTCGATCTAATAATAGCTTTTAGTTCCCCATTAATTGTTTATGTGAGGAATAGCTTTCATTGGCAGTTGTGGATTGATGACACGAGTTATATTTTGAGGCTGTGCTTTGATTTCACGACCTTCTATGATAGTTGTTCCTCTTCAATGTAACTTATGTGCCTCAGAGAGTGGCAAAAGCGCATGCATATGGATTCAGGGTGGACAGAAATGGGCGAGCCCGTGGGTCTTAATTTGTGGACTGGACCCAGGCCATTTACTTCCTTACCTTTCATGCATTCCAGTCTTTCTAAAGTTGCATCTACTAAACATCATTTTTATAGTTCTATACAAGATTAGAGTGATAGAGGATTTTGCCTATATTTTGAGGGCTGGAATACAGAGGCCTAATTTATCTTAAAGCTTAAAATTTTATGCAGCTGTATTGGCAAAAAGAGACTAGTTGGCGTCAATTGAGAAATTGATAGGTTAATAGGAGTTTCACCAGCAAAAATTCTTGATTCCCGTTCTACCTCTTAAGAACTTCGATACCGTATCACACCATGGCACACTGCTACATCCTCTTGGTTATCTTAGATTCTCTAGCTTATATATCAGGCTATTTGGAGTTCCATTACAAGAAAGCTCATTTTTGTATTTGGAAGAGAGTTTAGAAAAAAAAGGGGCATCTTTGATACATATTTTCTCGAACATTTTGATGAGGACATTTTGGATGAAGAGGTTGGTATTGAAGCAACCGATATTGAGAGCCTAGCATGGACGTAGGCACATGCATGGAGGGTGCTATTGGCGATGCAGCCCTTGAGCAAGGTGGAGAAGGGGAATGAGAGCAATGGAAGGGCTAGGAGGTGGCACTCAAGGAGGAGGAGGACACAAAGTGGAAGATGGTGGCGCCAAGAAGTCTGGGACTAAACAGATGATAGAGGTTAGAGGTGACTTTGAGGGCAGTAGCGGTGAGAGACTTAAGGATGAGGTGAGGGAGGATAGAGGAAAGAAAGGAGAAGAGAATTTTTTTTAATTAAGATATCTACTCAAGCACCTGCAACCTATCATAAGGTTGGAGCCCAACAAGCAACTTAATTTACCGTACAATTTGATTTGTGGGCATCCAACAAGTGGACTAGTTGGTATCTACGACTTAGGCTCCACACGGTTCCGCTTATAGGATTTCAAACAACCCATTTTGTAAATGAAACATATATGAATATGTACAATATGAGAAAAATTCTTAGCAAAAGAGTCGAGCAATCAAGATCCAGACGTTGTTGTTGTGTCTTGGTAGACAAAACTTATTTCTTTTCACTCAGTTGTCCACACGTATCAAAGAATTACGAGTTTTTTTTTTTCTGTTCTCCGTATCTATGTATGGAAACACTAGCTAAGGCCTAGATAGTCATGAAATCCACCAAAATTATACCTTAGATAAAATATTTAACCGTTGCTAGTGTTCACCCACCATTTGTGATAAGTTTTGCTAAGACAAAAATGAAGACAGCTTAGGCCTATGTTCCGTGTGTTTTAGGGCTGGAAGTGGGCCAGGTTGGATTGGATTTTACTTCTGCTCGAGCCTGGCCCGAATTTTTTTGGACTTTGGGCCGAGCTTAGGCCCAAAATTTTTTAAAAAATTCAAGCTCGAGCCCGATCCAAACTCGGGCCCGAAGCCCAATTAGGCCACCCCTCCCTTCCCCACGAGATGCAACACGAGGAGGGGTGTGTCACTTGCAAGGGCGTGGGGGGGCCGTGCAAGAGGGCGGGGAAGGTGTCGCCTGGGGGGAGGGATGCCTGCGTCGACGGGAGGGGGCGAAGGCAAGAGGCGAAGAGGACCAAGGGGCATGAGGAGGTGGGGGTGTGTTTGGGGCGTGGGGACGGCTACCTACGGGGCATGGACGGGAGGGCCGACGGTGGGATGGGGGAGATGGCCACCTACGCCGAGGGGGGTGTCGGTTGTGGGGGCGTGGGGGGAGGGCTAACAAAGTGCGAAGGGGGTGGGAGGGGGGGTGTGGGGGGTGTCGCTTGGGCGGGGCGTGGAGGCGAGAGGTGGAGAGGACCAGGGGCGAGAGAAGGATGGGCGGGGCATGGTGGACGACCGCCTATGGGGGCGTGAATGGGAGGGCCAATGGGGGGGGGGGGGGGGGGTGGGAGGGATGGCCGCTTGCGCCAGGGGAGAAGGCAGAGGTTGGTGGACGGAGAGATGGAGAGGATCGGGGGGTAGGGAGGGGGGTGGTGGCCGCCTCTAGGGGCGTGGGCGTGGGCGGGCGGCGGGAGGGCTGACTAGGGGTGGGGGCGAGGTAAAGAGATGGAGAGGATTGGGGGCGGGGAGGTGCTGGGGGGCCGGGGGAGGGGGGGATCGAGGGGGGGCGGTGGGCACTGGGTGGCTTTTGCATGCGGAGGGGGGGGGGTGTGGGATTTCAATCGGGCTCAGGCCCCCGAGGGGTGGGTTTTAATCGGACCCGGGCTTTGGTCGAACTCGGGCCGGGCCAAAGGTAGGTCCAGGCCCAAAAATAAAATGGGCTCCATATTTTGGCCCGAGCCTGGCCTAAATAGTTTCGAACTGTGCCCGGAGCCCAACCTGAAGCCGGCTTGGTCCGATGGGCATCGGGTCAACCCGAGCCCACTTCCAGCCCTAGTGTTTTCAACGACCCGTGGGATAATTTCGAAGCAGCAAGGCTTACTTACCAGATCAATAAGCCCAAGGAAGTTTGTTTATACCTGCAAAGCGAGTACTACTATAGATGACAATTTTAGCCAGTCTACTGGATATCTAATCGATCTGATTTGAATTTGTCAGGTTTTATCCGAACGCAAAATGGATATGCATTTTATAAAAAATATCCAAAGCAAGTTGGGATTGGGCATGGATAATGGTACGCTCCACTTATAACTCAATCTGGTATATTTTAATCTATATCTTATTTTCAAAATTATAATTATTATATAATATTTATATGTATTCGATTCGATCCAATCGACCCAATCTCTCTTATTTATCTAATCCGACACAACTCACATCTTTATTTGATCCAACCCGCCCCAATCCGATACGGATATAGAGTAGATATGGGTATAAAATTTTTAATTACAGAATGGGTATGGATATTGGCTAATCTGACTCATATGTGATTTATTGCCATCTCTAAGCATTAGGATAGTAGGCTTCTATATTGCATTAGGACATATCTAGATCACCTGAATAAAATTGTAAATCCTTGGAGCCCATCCAGAGCTAGCAAAACTTGAATAAAATTGTGAGCCCAGCAAAGGGCAACCAATTTCTATTTAAGCGATAAGGCATAAATTTATATGAAGTTTAAATACCAGGTAAAAGGGCACAAGCAATTTAGACTACATAAGAATTTATAAATAATATACCTCTTCAGTAGTGTCGGAGCAGAGGGAAAAGTAATAATTTTTTAAATAAAATATTTTATAATAAATAATAAAATAAAAAAATATAATTAAAATATTATAAAAATATTAATAAATATTTAATTTTATGTATAAATAAAGATAAGTAAAAATAGTATTACTTTATGTCATCTATAAAATAATTTTGATTATGAAAAAATCTCAATAATCTCTTTCACATTAAAAGTTAAAGAATAAATAAAAAATTAAAGAATAAACAAACAATTATTCTTTCTTTAAAAAATATATATATTATTTTTAATAAAAATTAATATATAAATTAATTATATGATTTTTTCTCAAATTGGTGAAATCATAATATGTATGAGATTAAAATATTGGAAGAGCCATCATATATATAAATATATAGATAATAAGTATTTTATTTTATTTTTTTGTGAGGAAGATATCTTGTAAAAATAGTTATAATATTCTTATCAAACAACATTCTTTCTTCTCGAAATGCTGCTATCCTAAAAACTATATTAGTATGCCACTGTAGATTACAAAATACCCCTATCGAAGATAAAATTGTTCATATAATATTTCTATTAAATAATCTTCTTTAATCTCAAAATATCTCCTCTCCTAAAATTTATGTAACCATGGAAATATAGATCTCAGAATGTCTCTTTTTGAAATGTTCTTATAATAAATAAATAAATAAATTATAAAAATCTTTCTATTTTTTTTTTATTATACTTGGATCCATTAGTTTACAGATTCTATACTTACATCCTCGTATTGTAACAGTATTATCAAACTATTTCAAAATTGTGAAATGATAATATTGCCATCCGTAGATGCGATCCCTTCTGACCATCTTTTTCTCCTTCTAATGTAGCAAAGATTATGATAGGATTCTTTCGCACTCCCTCCATTCCTTTCCCTACTCTTCCCTTCCTTTTATCAATCTCTATTTTTTCAGTCTATCCCCTTCTCTCGAAGGTCAAATCTAGAGAAATAACAATCCATCCCCTCCTCTCAAAGGCCAAATCCAGAGGAGTAACAATCCAAGGCAAGCTTAAGACCATAAATATGGCAAGCACGGTCATGGCCTTCTCTTCATCCTCTACCTCTCAATTCCTCTCCAATAGCAGAAGAACCTGTCCTCCCTCTCAACCCCAAAGTCGTCATCATGGCCACTAAATTTGACTTCGGAGGACTGCTACCACTAACAAAACCTCCGTCCCCCGATGCCTCCCTGACTCTCTACCCCAAAAGGCCGCCACAATGGCCATCATATCATCATGGTCGGGGTAGTGGAGGAGTGGCCGTAGCCATGGTCGGGCAGCAAGAGTCCTTTTGGGCTCCGCTAGGATGGATTTTGCCTTCTAAAGGCCTAACATGAAGACCCGAAACTTAATCGTAGATTTGAGAAGGGAAATGGTGAACTGAGGCCTGGCATCAACTTCGAATGAGGTGATGATGATCGAGGATAGCTCCAAAAGCACAAGCTTTTCTTTAAAGAACAAATCGTCAAAAGAAGAAATGGGATCAGATTGAAGGTCAACGCTGTTGCTACCTTTTGAAGACACCATGAAATTAAACTCTCTCTCCTCGTTATTGTTCGATTCCACCCCTATCGCCACCGCATAACCATCATTCTCTTCTCTATTGTCATCTTCTTCCCCCTCACGATCCTCCTTCGGCATGGCAAAGTTGAGATCAAAGAAGGGACCATCGTCTCTGACATCATCGCCGTCGTTGTCGATTTTGGCCCATGGGTTGAGGATAGAGGTGGCGATGGTGGTAGTAGTGGTGGCTGCAATGATGCGAGCGATGCAGGCACGATGCTAAATAGATGAAGAAGGATCGAGATGTTGGCATAAAATCCTCCTAATCTATTGCTATTTTGTAATATAAATTTGAGGGGATTTAATGATGAAATATCTGATGTGCAAGTCTCAGGATTCAATGACGTTATCGTAAAAAAAAAAAAAAAAAAAAATTGAAGAAAGGTATCCCGTGTTCATTGGGCTGTCACCGAAAATAAGTTGCGGCATTTTTTTTGGATTCTCATATCTTGTTGAGGCTATTTTGGATATTTTAAAAAATTTTAATGACGTAGCATTTGAGTTCGAAGTAAGTCTTACAGGCAGGTTAACGATACGAGTTAAACTACATATCTAAAATGAACCTGATGGGTGCCGGTATAGATTTTACAAATTATTGGATATAAACATAATTTTAATTTAATTTTAGAAAAAAATTTATAATTTATTTTAATTAAATATATTTTTATACTTAAAATAATTTTAAATTATTAATTATATTTTTATAATAATAATTAAATATATTTCTCTTTAATTTGTTGATGCTTATGAGCCTTGCTGAATAGTATCTGACAACGAGATGAGGTTGAAGTCTTTTGCCAAAAAGAGGCATTGGGTTTGTAGGCTTACCGTAATTGGATGTTAATTTTAAGTTCTTAGATCTCTACAGATAGGATAGTCCTTTGCCTTGAATAATCATTTTCTTATATGGATGCCCGTAGTTTACGATGAGGATATTGGCATTTTATTTGCATCCACAATAATTTTATCATGTAAATTGACTAAACCTTCACTTTATTTTATCAATCATTTTTAATTAGACTAGGTACTAAGCTCGTGGTGATAGACTAAGATATCTCAATATACAATTTGGTACGAAAGTTTAGATCAAATTTAGATGGCATTTGACTTGATCTCTTATTAAATATAATCATAGATCTTAAACATTAGTTAAAAATTTAAGTGAAATAAAATACTATCAGTATAATTATTTATTTATGTTTAAATTAAATTTCTTTATGTTTGATACATTGTAAAATGTTTAAAATTAGTATTTTTTGCTATCAATTTAAATTTTTCCTTCCACAAAAATATTTAGGATTATATTTAAGTACATACAAAAGCATGGCAAGAGCCGGCCTTGTGTGCCGTGAGAGCGAGGCCCTCCGCTGGCGGTGGTTTTCTTTGGCGGGGTCGCTTTTCCCAATTCCGTCTTCTTTCTTCATCGACTTCTCCTCGGTTTCCACCGCTCCTAGCAGTCTATCCCTCCTCGAAACCCTAGGGTTATCATCTAATTTTATCCCGGAAATCCATCCGATTTCTCGGTGGAAGTACCGATGGAGAACGCCCTATCGCCGGAGGAGAAGCAGCGCCTCATCTCCTCCTTCCTTGAGATCGCCATCGGCCAGACCGCCGACATCGCTGCGCAGTTCCTCGAGGTCTGATTTCTGCCGAAAATTGTATTCTTTGCAGAAATCTGTTCAAGATCGCGTCTTTGATGTCTTTTTCGTTCTTTCATCCTTCTATTTGCATTAAAAACTCAATTTTTTTCTCGATTTATCGAACAGTGAAGGAAAAAAATTGGTGTTTTTTTTACGTTCTTGAATCTATAATTGTTGGTTGCTGCTACTGTTTTGATTGGATAAACGATGATTGATTTTAAGGGTTCTTTTTCTGCCCGTTGATCTGGGTTTAGAGGGCTGGGGTGGGGATTTAGGGTTTTTGATGGCAGGCATTGCGTAGTTCAGTAAAGATAGTGTGTGGTTTATTGTGGCTTGAATGCGGTGTATGGATGTACAGGCCACAACTTGGAAGCTCGAGGAAGCTCTCCAGCTGTTCTATGCTGGGAACGAGGTTGGTGCGGTGGCATCGTCGTCCTTGCCTCCACCAGTGAATGAAAGCCCTAGGTGAGTATAGAAGGGGGCAATCAGAGTTTTAGGGTTTGGAGTATGGAAGTCATGGCGTTGTGTGAATTTGATCGTTGTAATGAGCTTCACTTCCTGTTGGCACTTTGCAGTGAAAGGGAGAATGTTGTGGTGAATGAGAACGTAGGGCAAGGTGATGGAGACGATGAAGTACGCGCGCCGTTACCAGTTAAGAGGGATACTTTGTATGGTGATGCCTCCGTTATCAGGTAAGCTTCTGGCTATCTTGCCATTTCTGTGCTCGAAGAGATATATATGATATGTTATTTTAGATGGTTTTTAATGGATAAGTTACCATCTTATTACTAGTTCCCATCAAAGAAAAGAAATGATGATTGTTATGGGATTTTTTTTAAAATTTATTTATAACTGTTTAATGAGTCCTTTTTTCACCTCCGAATAGTCAGGTTCCTAGACAAATAGTTAAACATAATAGAGTTTTCTTACTATTAACATGGTGATAACCAAGATAAAGAAAATATTGGAGATATTTACTATAGAAAACATGATAAAAGAGATACTGCTTACCTAAATGGCATTAGCTGCTATGCAGCAAGTAAGCTCCTCTTGTTTCATTTCTTTTTGCAATCACTTGGAAAAACAGTTAAAAATAATCCATGCACTATAACTCCATCTTTATTTTGTGGGAATGTGGCCTTGAGTAGAATTGGAATACCCTGCCTGGCCCCTTTCCACTGTTTGGTTTGCAGAACAACTAATGGAATCATGATTCTTTTAGAATCACCATTCCCTTAGAGTAATTGTGATTCCACTCTTAGATGGGAGGAATGATCATTTCCTGACTATCATTTTTGTATGATCTAATTAATTGCATTTAATGGTGTAAAATGGGAATAAATGATATATTTGGTGCCAAAACAATTAGCAGCATTTTATGCTATAAAATGAGAAAAAATAATTTTGACTAATGTTTGAATTCAAAAAAATGTGATTTATTAAGATGAACAGTGGATACGTAACGTAATGTCTTCCATAACATTATAGTGTTTGTTATTTAAAAGCCAGTTATATACAATATGATATAATATAACATAATATAATACAATATAATGCAATACCATACCATACAATATAATATAATATAATATAATAATATATTGTGGGAAGTCCCCTGAAAAAGTACAACAGTCTTTATTCTAAAATTTGATTTTCTTCATTAGTTAGAGATATTTACAAAAGGTTAATATAGAATAAAATTGCTGTTTCTTTTAATGCATTCTTTTATTTATACCCAAAAAATAGAATAGGAATGAAGATTCTGATTCTTTGTCATTCCTGCAAACTGTCACATAAATGCTGTGGCGATAAATTATTTTGCAATTTTCTTTGCACATTGTTGAAGTATTTTAGGGTCTCATGTATGAGATGATTTTAATGAAATGTAGATAATAGATTGACCCTTTCGAGGAATTTCGAGTCATTAATATTGATAGAATTAGCTCATTCAAGCCACACCAACCAAAACCCATATGAGGGTTCAGTTTATTCGTTTTCTTCACCTCTTTGGATTTAAATATCAATAATTAAATCAAGTCAAGAAACCTGATTGGTTTAGGCCTGACCATGTTAAGTTTTTGAGCCAAATCTAATTATATGTTAGAAGTGAAATGGATTTCTGTATGATAGGTGCCAAATGTTTCTTCATCTTTGTCCCGACAAACAAACAAACACTCAAGCCACGGGTTTCCATGTCAATTCTCTTGTCTTGTCCTTCTGTCGAAAATTTATAATAAAAAATAGTTCTTGTAATGAAATGCCCAACTTTCTTTTTTGAATACTTTTTGTCATTGCTAAAATAATGTGGAGGTGTGATGCAGGCTATCTGTTTTGATAGGAGGCATAACGATGTGATTTGAGAGGGAAATTGCATGTTGATGGGCAGTGACTTATGAAGGGGTTATTAGAAGGCTGCATATTAAGTACTTTGCTATAATTTCACATTATTAGGGGTTTCAAGTCTATGTCAGGGGTTGTTTGTCTTATCTTTCTTATCTTATCTTATCTTATCTTGTGTATGTATGATTATTTAGTGCCCTTTAGATGATGGAAGAGGTTTTGCCATCTTAAGTTATTCTTGTCTGTATTCTAAGTAGTGGTGGACCTTTATTCTTGTCTGTATTCTTAAGTTATTCTTGTCTGTGATTGGGAGAGCTGCCCTGTAAATTGAGTAGCATGGTTGCTTGTGAGAAAACTAGAGTGATCGAACTTGTAAAGGACATGGAGGAAGGGGTTTACATTATCTTTTAAGAGGACTTTAGGAGCTAGATATTTTGAAACTGACAATGGAGTAGCGACCAAGAGAGAAGAATGGGTTAGAGAAAAAAGTGTTTTTGTTTCCTTTTTTTGAGGGGGAGAAAGTGGTTTGAAAGAGCATGAGAGGAAAAGAAGCGACAATGTAAATCAGAAGAAAAGATAAAAAGAATAAGATGCAAAAAAAAAAAAGGAAAGAGAACGAAATAAAATGAAAAGAAGAGAAGGGAGAGAGGAAGTATTGCCTCATGAATGGCTTTCCTCTCTTCTCTCTTTCAAACTGCAGCCTGTATGTTTTTCCCCAGATACCTTGATGAAAACCATATTTAAAGGTTTTTTTTCTTTTTGGTAGGAAAAGCTTTTCCTTATTGTTAGCAGAAGTTGAAGGAAAATTGCAACCCCCAATAGAATAAAGATTTGTAGAGTAAAAAAAAAAAAAAGAAGAAGTATTGATTGTTGTAGTTATTCATCTTTGATTTCTCTCACTTCTCTTCTTTACTTTTAAGACTTCTCTTTTCCTAAGGTGAACAGAAAATTATATACGGCTCTAGAATATAATTGAATGTAAGATCAATCTACATTGAGTTGGTGAGTAAACCCCATTAAGCTAGCTATGAGCATTGATTTTGTCTTCTTCATTATGGTAATTACTGAAAAAAAAGAGAAAAGTGATGAGAGGCTTCAAAGGTGTGATGATGGACTGAAAGCCATTGAGCAAGGTCTACTATGCCTCATACTGATCATACCATATCCAATATGATGTTGAGGTTTGGTTCTATATATGAACCGACCAAGTCTGTACCAGTCTAAAGTGAGAAAAACTATCCTATGCTGCCTTGTATCTACTTGTACCTTTTGGTTTTGGGTGGTACCATGGCTAAAAGTGGAAAAAAAAAAGTTGAGTCTCTCATTACATACTGAACCGATATGCTTTCTAGTACCGGTTTTGCGGATGTTGCCATCCAACATCCAATGGTGCAATTACCAAATTAGTTTCTGTTGAAGTCCAACGAAAACTTGGTTTTGAAAAAGATGAATTATGGCCACTTAAGAAATACCATAAAGACAGATACATGGGCTTCTCATTAAAAAAAGAGTAGGAATGATCAAATTTAGTGCCATGAATTTCTACCTAGGGTAATGTCCCTGTTCTAGAATCTTCTTGGGATCTCGAACCCACACCTGCTCTCTAAGTGCTTCCTTACTAAATTTGTTTATAAAACTTATGCTTCCTAGCACCTGCATTTGTACCTGCTGCCGATTCTAGTGATGAAGTATCAAAACAATTTCACATGTTTGATAGTCAAATGAGTTTTGGCCCTGGGTTGGCACCATGCAAATTCCAAATTTTTGGATGGCCTATCCAAGGGATTAGAATAGCTGAGTGTCTTTAGCCATTGGCAACGAGTAATTAAATCCATTAATTGTAGATAGTTTGTATGGCTATGAAACTTGTGGACAACTGTATGATGGTTTGGAAGTTGTTGCACAATAACTATAGGCTATGAAGGTAGCTAACTGCAATAACATATAAGGGTAGCAAAATTGACCCAATCCGAAAAATCGGACCCAACTCTCCCCTAGTTCGGTCAGGTTCGGGTCAAGGGTTTTTAGTTAACGTGGGGTATGGGTTAGATTTTCTGACCCAAAATTTTAAATATGTTGGTTATGGGATAAAGCTTTGACCTGACTCGAGTCATGATGGCAGAGTTCTATTTTGGTTGAAATAATTTAGGTTGGATTGAATCATGATCTTGGCTAAAAATTTTCGGGTGATTGGTCTTTTTCTTGATGCTATTTGTTTAAATAATTTTCAAAAATTAGCCAAACTGTAAATATTGGATTTGATAGGCTAGCTTAGTTTTAATAGGGATTGATCCTTGCAAAATAAATTAGGTTAGGGTCATATGGGTGACCAGAAATGACCTGTGGTTGGGTATGGATCGAGAAGTCTTGACCCGAATGTTGGGTCAGGTTGAGTATGGGTCACGGCATGTATGTATTGTCCTTACTTGACCTGACATGACCTGACCTATCGCAACCCTAATAACTTGTTTCTAGGAATTGATAACAATGTGAATCCATTCTTGAAATGCCATCAGTTCTTGGACCACTTGTTGTGCGTAAGCATGTTATTCTTTATATCTCCACATTAATCCACATGTTTCTTTAGAAACAATTGGAACCATCTCCTATGTCTTCCTTGAGTGGATTTATAGTTGAGATGAATCCTTTTCCTAGCAGCATTTGCCAGAGGGCTGAAAGTTGTATATTGTACCTGCCAAAAGGCACTGCATGCATGTAGTGAATACTAAAGGTGTTGGAGATGATGTTATAACCTGGCATGAAATAGAAACCTTCTATGTGGTTAATCCCTACTAATGGACCATCAAGATTCTCAAATTTTTAACATTTTTATTGCTTGAATCAAGTTGATGATAGTGATAATGGAATATATGGAAAGTTGTCCAAGTTGTCCATGTCAAATGGTGCAAATCAAGCAGAAGGTTCAGTAAATTCAGAGTGGAAAGGGTGATCCTTATGGTGAGTTTGGTTTTAGATTGTCTTCATGGCAACATCTCACATTCGTTGGATTTGCTCTTGACCTTTGACATGGACGGTCCTTATTTGATGAAAGATAATACCTAGATTTTCAATCTTGAAAAACCAAATATATGACTCTAGGACAATAATGCGAAAGTAGTTTTTCTTATCAACTAAGCTCAATTTCTTGGGAACAATTTGCCAGAGTCTTCAAAATCATACAGAAGGAATGGTCAAAGGAGGACAAAAGGGGGCACTAAAGGATTGCATTTTAAGTTAAATTCTTATGGTTTTAGGTTTGCAATTTTGCTTCCTTTTCTGTAGATTTGATTTTCAAATTGTGTTGTGGATGATAGGGTGAGGTCAAAAGTTATCAACTACTGTCTTAATTTATTCTGTTCCTTTAAGTATTGCTGGATTAAATCCTCATTGTACCTTTCTAAAACCTTAGGACTGCCCACTTAAACTAAAGGAGCTTGGAGTGGTTGATCAATAAAGTTAGGACCCAGTTAAGAGAAGGTAGAGTGGATAAACATTAGAAAGACATTGAAAGGGTGCAGGACAATAGTTTGGAGGGATTCTAAGAGCTCACATAGTAAAGAAAAAGAAGGAAGATGAATGACAAGGAAGAAAAGCTGGGAAAAATGGATACTGGATAGAAAGGAGAAATATGACAAAAGAAGATGAAGGAAAGAAAGAAATTAGATGGTTAAAAAAAATGAAAATGCGAAAGGTGAAATCTTTGGTCAATGTAGAGCATGTTTATCTGGCTGAACACTTCACCTCTTTCGCATATCCTTCTTTCAGTCAACATGCATTTTGCTATATCTAATATCTGTAATTTTTCTTATATGTATTCTTTTTCCTTATTTTCCTGAGTTCCATTTGTAAGGCAAGAAAAGCCATCTAATGTTTATAGAGCCATGTGATTGCTGCTGTAGAATTCAATTTTGCACCAAGAAAAAAAAAAAAATCAAATGCTTTCCTCAAATGAGTGGAAGAATGAATCAAGTCTTCCATTGTCCAATTCAAATACGTAGGTAATTGTAAGCTCTGAAATTCGGAAAAACCTCAAGAAGTCCTATGGTGTTCAGCTCAAATGACCTCTATCACCTTATCATCCTAGTTTATCTGTTGTCTACTGCATCCTCAGTTGTGAGCATTTATCATCATTTACAGGTATTGTTGGTTATTCTATGTGGTTGATAGAGAGATAAAGGGTTTATCTTGGCATATTACATTATCGCTTAAGGGTATATATTTTCTGATAATTGATATCACATTATAATGTTGGTGCATTATAACTTCATAGCATTTATATCTTCTGATAATTGATATCACATTATAATGTGATGCATTATAACTTCATAGCATCAATTTTGCAGCATTTAGTTTGATTGTTTATTTGATAAGTGATTTTTTTCCTAAGATTCTTCATAGTTCATTCTTTTAATGCATGACTTGTCCAAAATAGTATGAACTCTTGTTTTATATAATGGATATGTGAATTTCAAACTCTTTCTTACCCTTTTGTTTTCAGACTACATCCTAGTTCCGTGGTTGCATTTCGTAATTTTGAGGAGGAGTCAAAACGTCCTGCTGTTTGGGAATCAGATCAAAAGGCTGCATCAACTGCAAATGGCTCCCGTGATAATCTTGCTTCCTTATATCGCCCACCTTTTGCATTAATGTACCAAGGGCCCTTTGACAAGGTTGATGAAATAATTTTACTGTTCCCTTATTATTTTATGATTCAAATATAGTGATTTCTTTTGGTTGATTCATTTCATATCACTAAGGTAAAATGAAGACAAATATGAATATCCTTAATGACTGACATTTATCTATTCACCTATCTGTATGCTGATTTATTGTAGGGTAGATATTGAAATGTTTTGATATCTCTGTGAGACTTATCTTCTCAATGTATTATGTGTACCAAGTTGCCTCATCTCAACTAAAAATCATCATGGCTCAAAGCTTGAATGAGCTTAAACGGGGTTGTGTACATGATTGTCTTTTTCAGAATTCTTAGCTTAAGTTTGATTTAGGGTTCAAAATTAATTTAGTTTAGTCAATTCTTCAGATTTAGTTTGAGTCAATTTCCTCATATAAAATGGGTGGGAATGATGTAACCAATTATGTCAGAAGTGAGTGCGCATTCTAGTTTCTATCTTCTTCGGTTGCACTATTCATCTTTTTCAATCATTTTCTTACATGGGAGCTTGAGAAATCACCTCCACAATGATTTTCTTTTTTCCAATTTCACTCTAGATAGTGAATTCAACACTTCATCAGATTTTTGTTGTGAAATTGAATTCTTATATATAAATAAAATATTTAGATCTGTTTAGATTTTACAACATTGTAGATGATCCTTGCAATCCCATCTGTGTCATGGTGGTATCAGAAGGGCAAGCAAGATCGACCGTGTGGCAACCTTGATAAACATGACATGGCAGAGACAAAATGGAATGTGGCATGAGCAGCAAGAAGAGTATAAATGACAGATGGATCACAAATTTAAAATTTTGGATACAATATTCGACAGATGGATCAAAATTTAAAATTTTGGATACTATATTCCAAGAGATCCTTGCAATCTCAAGAGTGCAGCAACCGCAAGGAAAAATGGACTTGTCAAGGATTTGGTGTTGTTGAAGATCAACCATCTGATGGACGCATGATTAATCTCGACAGTCAGTCAAATCAGAAGCAGGTGTCTCTACTTACTCAGATGAAGATGGATGAACAAATGGAGTTGAGCTCAGAATTCATCAAAAAGCCATAGATCATAGTCCTGTGAAGTCATTTGTTCTGGAGCTGGCATAATAGATCCTTAGTACTTTCCCCATCATATTGAAGATGAGTGTTTTTTGAGTACTTGGTTCCTTGCCTGTTCTAGCATCCCTTAGCATTAATCCAGCAGCGAAGGCAGAGCCTGATTCTATTAACTGAATTTCTTGCAGTAAAAAATCCATGCGATAAAGTCCAACTAGTGGCCCAATTGTGGAAGATCCAACAAACTGAAAATCTTTAAAAAGAACAATAATCACAGCATCTAATCATTCATATGAAATAGATTATCTTGATTAAGCCTTGGTGCTATGATGATATATTTTATTGGTTATTTTTTCTGTAACCATCAACTTTTAACATTTAGTGAATGATCAAAGGTGATCTAGTTATGGATTGAGGTCTTCCAAAACCATCATCCACTTATCTGAGGTTTTTTTTTTTTTTGCTGGTGTTCGCCATTGAATGTCGAAAATCAAATGGTGGTCATGTGATTGGGTGATGCCTAAATGATCTTAATGACAGAGTCTGAGAAGTAAATGGTATCTTATGGAGCCTGGGTTTCTTAGTGGCTCAGTGTTACAAGTCTATAGGAAGTTGTTTTGTTGGTCTTCATCATTGAATGGTGGTCAAGTGATTGGAGCACTTCTAAAGAAGATCTTAGGGACAAGATTCAAGAAGCAGTAGCATCTAATGTAGTGTTGGAATTACAGCAAATTCTTACAGTAGGTATCAAAACATACAAGATTCTTACTGCTGGTATCAACACTTATAAGATACAACAAATTGATCCCAGCAAAAACAGAATGTCTTATATACTCTTTATACTCATTTCCTGAAATTTGCATTATATTTGCTGGCAGCTACAGTATGTAGGCAATTTAAATTGTTGAACATTGTTGTAACTAAGTGGCTTGAATTAATCATCTCAATATGAAAAAGTATATTAAGATGATGATGTTTCTTCTTTAAAATGAGGCTACTAATGTTGCTACATCATCATATGTAAATAGGCGAAGGTAGAGGCTGCCGTGCAGGGTAAGTGGTTATTAATCAACCTGCAGTCCACAGATGAATTCAGCTCACACATGGTAAATTTTTCTGCAAGCTTTTATTGTTACATTCAGTTCAATTTGCTGAGAAAATAGTGACAAAAGCACTGCCTCATCACCTTCCAAAGCTTAACCGGGATACATGGGCAAATGAAGCTGTGGCACAAACAATTCGTACTAATTTCATTTTCTGGCAGGTTGGTGTTTCATTACCACTTATTTGTATATGTATATTATTGACCTTTAATAATTCATTTTTCTCCTAATATTTCTGTTTTGACTCTTCTATGTTTTTCTTTTCTTTTTCAAATGGCTATATTGTGGTAGTATCCAAATATATGCTAGTGTCAATAATTTGCCTATTTCAAATCATGTTTATGATGTGCTACCATATGATTATTTTAGATGTATCATGATGCAAGTGAGGGGAAGAAGGTTTGCACCTACTACAACTTGGTTAGCATTCCTGCGATTCTTGTCATTGATCCCATCACTGGACAAAAAATGCGTGCCTGGAGTGGCATGGTCCAACCTGAGCGTTTGTTGGAGGTACTAAAGAATAGTTGACGGCATCATTTATTTTGGGAAACCATGCTTTTTATATTATGGAGACAGGAGCCCTTTTCTTTTCCCTCTCTTTGTTAAATTGTCTGAACAACTTTTGTCTAGGATTTGCTTCCATATCTGGATAAAGGTCCAAAGGAACATCATGCTATTCTTCCTCAGAAACGTCCAAGAGAAATGGTCAGGGATTCTACAGCTCATACATCAGGCATGCCAGGTATGCTACACTCTATCTGAGTAGCAAATTACAATTTGATATGAAATTAAATACTGCCCCATAGCAGATCATTTTTAACTGAAGTTTCTTGATAACTGCTTTTGCAAATACACATTCAATCAACTACCATTTATGATTCAGCAAGATCTCTTATCAGATCCCCAAATTGAATGTTAGAAGTCAGATCTCCTTTTTTCTCTCCAAACATGTTTTCCAGAGCTCAGAAAATAACGCCTGCAACTTCTATGATGATATATCTACTTAATTCAAAAAATAATGATTTACTTCAATTCCATGTCGGGAAGGCCTAATGGGTCGACAGGGAGTGCAAACAACTGTTTGCTGTCTTGCTTTGAAAACCACTTCATCAAACCTGTAAAACTGTAAATAAGCAGGCAAATAAAGGGGAGAACTGGAACATTTAACCTTGATTTTGATAGAAAGCAGGATATCAGGTATATTTAGCTAGGTCCTAAGAAATCTTGCCACTGGTGATCTCTTGACTTCTTACCAAAGAAAAGCAATTTCGAGTAACCATTTAAATCACTGACCTGAGTGGTGTCGACAGTCCAAACTGCCTGGGTACATGGCCAATCATGTAGGTGGTTTAGCACTAAGAACTGGAAACCAGTAAGGTAAGAAAAGGAACCCCTCCCTCTTTTCCCTCTTTAATATCTGCCCTGATCTCCTCATGAGTCCCCTATCATTCCTTTCAGTTTTTTATCCCCTTCTTTGCCTTTCTTCGCGATTTATGATGCTAGGGTTTCCTTTCACCAGTCTCTGGATCTCATTCCCCTTCTTGATATATTACCAGCATCTTTCACCGATAAAGGATAATTTCTGTCCAGAAAGCAATGGTTTCCTTGTATTTGTTTCATTTTTTCCTTCTGATATTTGTGTGAGAACATTCTGAAATTTTTATCTACCATCCTCTTTTTAAAGAAAACCTTTTACCTCTTTTTCATTCCACCTTCCATCTGTGATATGGGAAGATGGTGAAACGAAATGTGTTGGTTCGTTTGGTTTGAATTCGAATCTATAATTTGAAATGCACTGCATCATCCTATTTGATTCATCTAGAGTAAGATTAGAAAATGTGGTCCTAATATACTTATTATCATATTAACTAATCAAGGAGCAAAAATGTTATTTTACTTAATTCGGCTGCGTCTATGAACAACTAAGAGCTTTAGTTAGTTCAAAACTTCACACTGAAACCATAGTATCATGTACTGATGGTAGATATGGGTAATATGATTTCAAGTTGATATGTCATTTAATTGTGTATGTGACTTTGATGCTTCATATGATTTTTTCAGATCAATAGAATAGTCATACGTTTCAACTGTTCAAAAGGTTTACCGGTTATCGTTGGATTTAGAGTGGAATTTGGTCATCGAGAAATGCCATCCTGACATTTATTGCATAATTCTTGGTAGTTTACGTATTAGGACCCACTGTAGTGTTAATCGGTTCAAAACATAGAGAATCATGATACAGAGAGGTGGAGTGATTTAGGTAAGCCTGGGTGAAACTATCATAGACTGTCTTTTGCTTTCTGCATCCAGATCTGACCATCCATGGATAATATATTGCATATGTGTTTGTGGCCATATGTTATCATAAGTTCCTACTCCACATCTAAGTTATCTTGCTTTACTTGCACTTACACAAATCCCATAAGAAAACTCATAATTTTATTTTGGATGTTTTTCTATGTATTACCAAATCATCTGGCCGATTTCTCTTTCTCGTGTTCTTGTTTCCTCAGCTATGTGAGATTGCCTATGTTGGGGGCAGGAATAAGTAATCTTTCTTTAACAGCTCAAATGTCTGGTTTTATGAGTGGGATGATATGCCATCTGTATTCTGAAAAAGCTTCATTTTTTTCAAAGCTCCTAGGCTCCATTCAAATCCTAAACATGCTTGCTTGTAAATGTCTGTATTGAGTTTTGGAATTGATTCAGCTTTCCTGGGTCCTTTTAACAGGCTAAATGGTACTTGGAAAATGGGGCAGATTTTGTTGTTGAGTATATGTCTTATCAGCACATCTCGTTCCATCTCATGTTGATCATAAAAATATGATGATGCAATGCTTTTCGTGAAATCCGATTTATCTTGCAGCACGTTTTGATTACAGTTATCCAAAAGGGAGCAGCTTCATTTCCAGCACCTTACAGATAGTGGTCTTCTATCTTCTTCTAATAGAGTAAAGATTCACGTGATTCGGGTGTTAAGAAATTATGTGATATATCTTTCTGTAGTATTTGCTCTTCAGTTTGGATTGACCACAAATTAGAAATTACACAAAAACCTCATTGAGTTAATTTCTTAAATTACAGACTTTACCAACTTTCTTACAATAGTCACTGCATGGACTAAATCTGTCTGATGACAGACATCATTAGTGGCCCGACACATAGGTCATGGTTTGACGGTCCTGTTCAATGAGCTATTGCACATGGATGTCAGCTCCAATCTTTTCCACTTTCTGCTTGCTAAATAGCTGCCCTTTTTATAATTTTTTTAAAGGAGGCATTTTTGTAATGGCAAGATGTTCTTTGCTCGGTTACTTTTTTGGCAATTGCAGTTGCTCATGTCACTGTTCTTTGTTTTTAGATAAAACCCTTGTACCAAAGTCTGCAGACGCCGTGCAGAAGACATCAGCTACCTTGGAGGACGCAGGATGCCCTATCAGGTCACATGCCACTGATGACGATCCTAAACATGAGAAAGTTGCTGAAACTAGCTCAAGTGGGAAGCCCATCTATCCTCTGCTGCCTGAAGAACCGAAAGGAAGCAGGGAACTTCTTTGTAGAGTTGGAATTCGTCTCCCTGATGGACGGAGACTCCAGAGGAACTTTCTTCGTAAAGATCCCGTAAAGGTAAAAGAATCGCCGAAAGCTCATGAAGCCCTTCCCTTATGTCATTGTAACAGGCTCTCCATGGTTTATTATTACATTTGTGCAGTTTTTGTGGTCTTTCTGCTGCTCTAAATTGGAGGATGGAGGAACGAGACCTTTCCATTTCACGCAGGCGATTCCTGGCGCATCAAAGGTGTTGAACTATGAGAGCAACCTAACTTTCGAAGAAGCAGGTTTATCGAATTCGATGATTTCTCTTGCTTGGGACTGAAAGGTTTAAAAGGTGGTGCAGATAATACCAGTAGGTTAAAGACACGAATTTGTACGTGTGAAAAGATCCTTCTGCTGCTCTTTCCCTTTTGAAGTTCGGGGATGGTTTGTGTATAGACAAACTTTAAATTTCGAGCTTATCACTAGTAACTTGTTTATTATGAATATTTCAAGTTTTTTTCTTTTTCTTTTTCTTCTTCTTTTCCCTTCTTTTTTTTTTTTTTGGGTTTAGGTACTCAACTTGATGCGTAGATTGTAGTTTTATATTATTTATGGATAGACCGTTTGCTTCGAATAGAATTTACTAAACTAATCCTTACGTGATCCTGGAAGGTTTCGAGCTCTTGATGGTGTGCAATTTAACTGTGCTTTCTGAGACGCCACTGCTGCATGAATTAGGGCCACTTGTAGTTTTAAGCGTAGCTTTTCGAGACTGCTAGCCGTGGCCTGATCTTTTTGCACCCAACTTTACAGATGGAGTCATTCGGGACCATGTCTTCCCAAGAAGTTTTAGAGATGGCATCTTAACGTGGATGGCCACGGATACCATTAAATTCGCTCTACCAACGTCCCAGCGAGCTGTTTTTGTCGTGTGTTATCGATGGTATGAGTCTACCGAGGCTAAGTGAAGAAAGGGTGCAACTGAATAAATTATTAAATAGATTCATTCTACTTCTCATAGCTAATCATGATTAACTCAAATCAGTAATTAATGTAGAACAACCAATGGGTAGAATGAGTCTACTTAATAGTTTCTCATGCAACTGAACGAAGCTGTGTATGGTCTAATAGCCTACTTAAGCCATGTTTAGAAGTTTGACTCAGCTACTTGTAAAGCTAGAGGCTCAGGTTGCAAAAATAAATAGGAGCTTGAGCTTGGCTTAATGCCAAACATGCAATTATGATCGTCGTGCAATGTGCGGATGGCTTTCGCTCGGCACATAAATGATGCAATTTCGATGTATTCAACAACATTAGCTAAACTAATAAGTCAAAAACCCAAACAGTCAGGGATATGTTAGGACCAAGATGGTGTAGCGATACCTCGAGGCCAAGCCGTGCTTGCATCAGAATTCGTTATTTTAGTTTTGATGCTTGGACTTCAAAGCAGCTTACTTGGACGTTACGCCTATCGAAACCCAACTAGAGCCTTCCATGTCTTCCACGTTTGGTCTTGAACGCTTTCGGTGATGCCTGCCCGCAATTTTTCAACTTTTTTGCACGGGTTGCTTGACGATGTGTCTGTCCGTGGTCTTGACTTCTGTAGTTTGATTAATAACTAAATCATATTTTCGGCTACGTAAAGTGAAAGGAATCAAACCAGTCAAATCCTCGCAGGAAGAAAGAAAAGTGTAGCCATAGTTAGGACCTGGAAATTTCTTTCGTTGGCTTTCCTTTGTCTTTGAGATTATTCCTTCTCTTTAAATGTTTCTTTTCTCGTTTCTTCTTCGGAGGAGTCTCATGGTGCAAGAAATCATATCATAGGCAAAAAGAAAACAATAAGACAGTGAAAAGGTTCCATCGCTGTATGTTTCAACACTTTTCTTTTCTTCTCTAAGAATCCTATGAGGTTTGGATGCTCGAATCATTGGATGAGGGTGAGTGTTCGGCTTTTGCATAAAGAGCATTCTGTAGACCACCTGCAAGGATACTTTAATGAACCAAGCATGACCACGGAGTCTGGACGACATGAGTTAAAAGGTGGTCATGGAGTATCTTGTGTAAGTACTTGGCATGTGCAATGAAAGAGGAGACATATGGTGGATAGCCGTGATTTTTTTCATTGACCAAGAGTTTTTTTTTTTGGATAGAAAGGG
Organism: Cocos nucifera; assembly: GCA_006176705.1. Classification (NCBI taxonomy): domain Eukaryota; kingdom Viridiplantae; phylum Streptophyta; class Magnoliopsida; order Arecales; family Arecaceae; genus Cocos; species Cocos nucifera. The sequence goes on along the minus strand of QRFJ01000111.1, from coordinate 1,735,725 downwards.
AAGCCAAGTTTGTGATCAATTTTATCATAACAGTGCCCCGGGAGTTTGCATTATAATAGCAAGCTAGCATTAAGCAAATATATTCAAGTGATATTTACAATCTACATGGATGAATATCATGAAAATTCTCTAGTAATATTTCTCATACACGAAAATAACTCTCTCTCTCTCTCTCTCTCTCTCATCTTTCATGTATTGAGCTAATGAGTGCAAACAAATGGTAAGGCATGGATCTCTTACGAGTCCCATGCGATCAATGCTCATGCTAAATTGCACTCATCACTATTGACACTACAAATCCATTCCCACCAAATTAATAAGGAATGCCTCTATGAGATGAGAGTGCTAGGCCCTGAATACAGTATCACAATAGATAGATCGCAGCCAAAAGTTCTCCAATCACAGGAATGTGAACCAGCTGGTCTACTGAGCTCCCTGCAAATGATAGGACATAAGCCCCCACTCCTGACACTTGCCATGTCACCAACAAGATTCCAATAACATCAACAGCCAAGTTACACATTGATTTCTTTTTGGAGCTTGGCATTTGGATGCTTGGATGGCCAAGTTATACAAGGGGGTGCTGTGGGAAACTTTGTAGATGTCACATGGGAAAGGTCAGTATCCATATGAAAGAGAAGAAGATGGTGGTCATTTCCTTCTCTGCAGAGTAGTGCGTGGTTGGGTGCAGCGGTGGTGGCACTGTTATAAAATTATATATATATATATATAGAAGAGGATTTTGACTGCCCCACCTTTGACTGGGGGACACCCATCATTTGTTGTAGTTGCATTTCCGTGTCAGGGGCCTTCTGACTACTGAGAAGCAAAGCAGCGGCCAGCAAAGCTCACTGCTCAGCTGTTCCCAAGGATCCAATCTCAATCAGTGTCCCACGTACCCGCGTACAAACCCAATTATTTCACCCTGCCGATAAACGGACTCCTCTACTTCCATGAATGCACTCCTCTCCCGCATACAATTATCGATCCGATTATTTTATAAATATATAAACCCAATCACCTGTCACCTGAGCAACAACAAATAACAACAATATTAACGGAATCACCCGTACTAACATCAAATATATAGCACTATTATTTTAGATAATTCATGAATCCATTGTAGAATCAATAGTTGTTTAATCTCTCACTTTAATTCTGTATTACAAAAATAATTTGCGAGAATCATTGGACCAATTAAAAATAAAATAACTTAATACTTTTCAGTAATACAAAACTATATTCTGTTCGCATTGCTGGTAGCCCCTCTCCTGCCCCGGCTCAAAATGGGAAAGCTTGCATAAGATCACAAACATGACTTAATACTTTTAGATCACAATCATTTACACTAACATATAAAAATAAATATTATATATATATAGACACACGCACGCACAGAGCCAGCCAGGCTCACCGCCAGTAGCGCTAAACGGTACGTCGCGACAACCTTAGAGGTCCGTTACGGTCCGCACGGATCCCGCCGTCAATAAAGCCGTTACAGGCGCCATCCGGGCCGCGGGTGTTGGTGGCCGGAGAAAAAGGAGGACACAACCGTCATTTGAGTTCCTTCAGGGGTATTTCCAGGAAACGAGATCCGGTCCGGATGGGATCTCGGAGGCGCTGGTCAAACCGATTTGACCACAGCTCTGATCGGCCAGCCAAGCCTGGCATCCCGTGTCAGACCCCTTGTACCAAAATCCCCCTTGAAGGCTTAAACTCACCCAAAACCAAGGGCACCCAATCCCCACCCTCCATCACCTCCTGGACCCCACCTAAAAGTGGGGCCCTGGGTGCCGCCATCGACATGTTTGAGAATCACCGCGAGATGACAAACAGGAACAGCGCCGGCCAATGAATGCTCCCGTCTCAGTAATTTTTTTCCCCTTTGTGACGAAATTGCCCCTCCTTCCGAGAAAAGGACAAAAAAAGGGACGGGGCAAGCCGACAAAAGACATCGGGTGTTACCGCTGTGGTTCACCGTGCGGAGAAGGGGTACTTTTGTCATTTAGAAAAGCTGACTCCTGGGCCCCACGGACTTTGACCAAGTGGGGGTGATCACAGGAGGACTTCTACCAAAAAAAAAAGAAAGAAGAAAAAATAACTCAAAAGGCCTAAAATAAGTGCAAGGAACGGCCTGGGACCATCGATCAGGACCGTACGATAGGTGGGTCCCAAAGTTGGAGAGTTGATCCATATGGTCGAACGAGGCACAACCGTCCATTGCATGGTCCTACAAATCTTAACCGTCCCACCATATGCAAGAACTGGAACGGACCATCCAGTTAATTTTTCCAAGAAAGACGGCATTTTAGTCATTAAAAACTACCACATGCATGAATGGACTGAGGCCCACGACATGATTTTAGACTGAAATAGATGGAAAAATGTAAAAAATAATCGATAATGACATCCTAAAAAAATAAGTTAAATAACAATACCATCGTTTTAGGCCCTTATTTACATCCGAAACCAGGAAGCAAATTGGATGCTCGGGTCCGATCCGGTTCGTGTCGGTTAGGTTCACCGGGCGTCGCCGTTGCGGTGGTCGGAGACGAGGGCGTGGATGGCACCGGAAAGGTTGTTGACGGCGGAGATGAGGCCGGCGAAGCCCTGGCGGCGCATCTCCGTGCGCTCCTCCTCCATCCGGAGGCGGCGCTCCTCGAGCTCCACCATCTCGCGGTGGCGCTGCTCCCGCTTCTCTTCGCAGGCCAGCAGCGTCCTCGCCAGCACCGTCGCACTCCGCACCACACTCGACCCCAGCCGCCGGAGCCTCCGCCGCTTCGCCTCCGGCTCCACCCCCTCGTTCCCTGACGACTCCGTCGTCTCCGTCATCTCCGCTATAAACATCAAAACCAACATATAATAAAATAAAAATCTTAAATATCCTAACACGTAGCCTAAAAAAACTTGCCAACTTTGTTTTCACGAGACTTAACAAAGTGAATTCTATGTTAGCAATGGTATTTAAGTTTGAGAGCTAAAAAAAGGAAGCCTTTTTACATACCTTTTTTGAACTTTATATATTGAGAAGTGGCTACATTTGTTTGAAGAAGTGATAGCTTTTTATTATAGAAAATTGGATGGAGGCAAAAGTAGAAACTTTGGGTGGTATGACAGGCAAGTTTCGTATTAAAATCAAATCCATTCTATTCTTTTATAACACCATTGAAAGCGAATGCATGCAATATGCCAGCTTTAATAGGTGAGATATTATAATATCTTCTAGCTGTTAGACATAAAAGAGATATCATATTATAATCTTTCCATGGTTATGGAATACAGTAATGGTACGCAGGGGGGATGATGGAAAACGGATACGCGTATCACAGAAAGATTGCGATGCGAGCCTCATGCCACCTATTTAATCTTTGGAACCTCAGAAGCAATTCATTGACCCCCGCGACCCCCGCGAGAGAACTTTTCTAGCTATTTTTTAGTAATAAAATGTCCAAACAATGAGGGTTTTATTTTTAATAAAAGAAATATACGTATGCATAAAACCATTTACGTGCATTAATTCTGCCCACCATACCGGAAACGGAGGGTTGCGCCGACGGAGGAGGCGGGGGCGGCGGCGGAGGGGTGGCCGCCAACGTCTGGGGCTGGGGCGGCGGGGTGAGCGTGGGGGGAGGAGGCGGCGGCGGAGGGAGAGCGCGGGAAGCGGGGGTGGCGGCGGCTCCGGCACCGCCTCGGCGGGCAGCGCGGCGGCTGAGGACGTCGGTGAGGGCCTCGAAGACCTCGGCGGCGAGGTTGGTGGGGAGGTTGCGCTCCTTCCGCTCGTGCCGCTCCATGGCCCAATAGGAGGGGCCGCCTGCGGCGGCGACTGCGGTGGAGGCGGTGGCGCGGGCCTCGTAGTCCCGGACCTTCTTGTAGTCCCGGAGGAGGTTGTCCCACTTGTCGTTGCACTGGTTCTGGCTCCGGAGGCAGCCGTTCTTCCAGCAGTAGTTCTCCACCCACTTCCAGCGCTGCTCGGCGGAGCGGGGGGCGGCGCCGCCGGAGGAGCAGCTACCGCCGCCGGCGCGGCGCTCGTCGTCGAGTCGCTTGGCGGTGATCAGGATGAGGGTCTCGTGGAGGGTCCAGTTGCCCTTGCGGTAGTCGCGGGCGAGGGCGGGGGAGGAGGACGACGGCGAGGACGGCGGCGGAGTCGGGTGGTGGTGGTGGAGATGGTGGTGGGGGTGGTCGAGGAGGCCTAGTGGGGCGGAGTTCGAGGGCTCGGACATGGCTTTTTGGGCATCGGTGTGGAGTTTTTGGAATAGAATAGATTATACGAGTTGGAACGGGGAGCGAGCCAAGGGGACGGGGTTACAGGGAAGGGAGGGTGGTGACCCGGTGTTCTTTTTAGTAGTGGTTCCTTTTACATATTACCCCTCTACCAAATTAGATTGCTGGATACCGCCTTAGCCTTTGACACCAGCTTAAATTGCGTTTACGTAACGTAGTGGCTCTACTGTTAACGCCCGTCAACATTGACGCCTGCCAGGCTCCAAAGTTTTCTTCCTCTATGGTAGTGAAAAGTGCGGAGAAGTCGTAACGTTGGCGTAATTCATGCCTGTTAACTGTTAACTGATTGATGTGTAGGACGGCCGTTACGGATGCAAGGGACAGTAATGGCAGAAGTCTTCACGCAACCGTTGAAGGTGATGGATTTTAATGTCACGCGTTTTTTATTGTGCATTGCAGCATTTGCATGTTAATGGTGGAGTCAAGAATTTTGTGACTAAAACAATCAATTGACCGTGCCGTCCCGGTTATTGAAAATAAAAAATTAAAAAATGGAGGTGCGGGGAATCGAACCCCGTGCCTCTCGCATGCGAAGCGAGCGCTCTACCATATGAGCTACACCCCCGTTGATGATAGGAGGCGCTCGTTTAGCTTCAGAAAGAAGAAGTCTGTAATCATTCAACAGGCCTTATCATTAATTTTTTTTCAGCTACCTATTTTTTTAAATTTTTTTAAAACCGGAAGGCACCTTCATACATCTTGAAGGCACCTTTCATACTAAAAAAAAAAAAATTAAAGGGCTAAAAAAATTTAAAATTTTTATTTTAAACAGACCCAAAAAATTAAAAAAAATTCAAAAAAAAAATTGAAAAAAAAAGGAAAGAAGACTTGCCTTCTTTCAAAAGAAGGCACCTTCTTTCTTTTTTTTTTTAATTTTTTAATTATAAAAAAATGCCTTCTTTCTTTTTTTCAATTTTTTTTTCAATTTTTTAGATTTTTTTAGGTTCAAATTTTTTTTAAAAAAAATTTTAATTTTTTTAAATTTAAATTTTTTAATAAAAATTTCATCTTTTTTTCAAACACACATTAGGATTTTTTTTTTCAACCAATGTATCTTTTTAGGAGCACTTTTGAAGATACATGTTGATCGAACGATCGAACATTCGATCGGATATAAGTTAAATTTTGATCGATTAAAATCTAATATATATATATATATATATATATATAGAGAGAGAGAGAGAGAGAGAGTACCTAGTAACTTTCCTTCTTTATATTATTCCGATTAAATACAAGTACAATAGTGATAGTGAAAACATACGTACGTCATGCAAATGGGCTAGCGTCTTGGTTGCCAAGTTTTTGGATCATCTTGAAACTAAATATTATTTAAATAGACTCACTAGGCCAGAGCATAGAAGCATAAGCATATGATATTTGCCCTGAATAATTGTAAACAAATGCTGTTTTTCTAGCATGAGTAGTTTAAGCTACATTGCTAGCTATATCCATCAAGGACTGCTTAGAAGCCTCAAGAGTATGCTTCTTGAACTTTGGACTTAAAATGTAGGGTGGGAAGTAAATGGACGAGTCAACATTCATAAAGTAAACATGATAATTAATTTTTGATAATTGGGTGGTCGTTCAAAGATCCACTTCATTATGTTTCATGGGAAGTTAGATGACATATAAGTTTGACCATATAAAAGTATAGATTTGAAAACAACACTACAAAAGGATAGCAAAGCATTTTTTTAAAAATGTTTTTTGGTCGCATATAAAGTTCTTTTTATTATTATTTTGGAGTACACCATATTTACATGTAATGAAAAAGTAGTTACAATAACAAGTTAACATTGCACGATTTGTGTTAGATACATGCTTCAAATTAATTGATATAAACCTTGATGGTGTCACTATTTTTTATATGAAGGAACATTTCAATATCAGCTGGCAAGAAATTAATACAATTCACATGTATTTAGTCTATTGTGCATGTTTTTGAATGAATGAAAGAATTTAAATATCTCAAAAAAATGGTGTTGTACATTTGCAATCACTTTTATCATTATTTTTATAAATCTAATAATAATATTGCTTGATATTAATAATTCTTATTTTAATTTTCATTGATAAGTAATTAGTATCTATATGTTAATTAGTCATAACTAATGTTATCCAGCAAATGCTTTATAAAAATATTATGATTACAAACAGTTGTTTGTCTTCCTAAATTTGATACTAATGTGTGTTAAAAAATAACTAGATTCTAGCATGTAGCATGAATAGAAAGTAGAGATGCACAACTTAGAGCTCCATGGATGTGCTATTATCAAGAGTTTCATATAGTAATAAATAGATAATTGTACTGCATCATCTCCGATATAATTTCATACTATTGTAAATGATAGATGATTAATTAAATATGTCATCACAAAATGCATAATATCCTTATACATTCTTAATCATTGTAAATGGATTGACTTAATAGCAGCATCCCTCTGCTTAGCAACTTAATCTAATAGAATTTACATCAATCATATATCTTAATCTTAGTTTCCAAGTCCTAAAATCATTATTTACTTTATTTTATAATCTATCAATCTCATAGAACTTTCAGCGAAGTACATCATTAGATCTCTATTATGGTATCAACTTACTCTGATATTAATTATTATGATATCAACTCGCTTTGATACCACTTATTATGGTATCAACTCGCTTTGATACCATTTGTTGAGGATCTTATACTAGATTATTATGGAAGGAAGAAAAAAAATAAACGAGAACAATCAAGTACATGAATCAGCCCAAAGACTCGCCTCCATGGGACATGCAAAGCTTCACTATAAAAAAGAAATAGATACAAGAGAAGATTTTTCATCAACTTGCTGGACACGATCTTCTCTCAATTAGAAGCTATCCTCACAAGAGTTCTTTTAGAATCCCCAAAAAAATCCTCAGCAGCTACAAGATGCTCAGCCTTCACGGCCTCTATGCCGAATGCTATGCACCTGTTGCTACCTACAAGCACCTCAGCCTTTGTTCTTGTGCTCACGGCCACTCCCACGATTTTTAGAAACTCACGGCTCTATCTGATGGCTTTTTCTTGCTGGCTGCACATACTCGATGCTCTACTTCCTCTCGATGGCTGTCTGAGCCTCTTTGCGTGCCCTACTTGCTATACACCTCTCCACAGCATCACAGCTTTTCAATAGGTTGAGAATCCTCTCGGCAGCTGTCCACAGGAGTCCTAACAGGACTCTGTCTCCTAATATAAGTCAAATAGGATCTTGACCATGTCTAAAGCTTTGCCTAGCCTTTCGATCACGATCACAGCCCTCCGTGGCCACTGGATCTTGTGAATATATCATGTCTACATGTAACTCGCATAGACCTCTTGGATTAATCACAATCCAAGATCAGTCATGTTCTATTCGCTTCCATCGAGCCGACTCTATCAAAGGTCAAGTGGCTCGATTGCATCTTGTCCGAATATTTACTTTTTATCTACCTAAGAGGACCAGCTCAACTGCGGTCCGAGCCGGCTTGACTCGTATTCAAGCTAGCCCGACTGCTGATACTTCTTCTAAATTCTTCTCTACTGTGGATTGAATTTGAGGCATCAAATTCTAATAATCTCCACCTCGACTTGACATTCGGTCTCCACCTGACTTTGAGAGCTTTTGGATCTTCTCGTCGCCATGCCTTGGGGTAATCACTTGTTGTTTCATGGATGGATAAATATGGAAGTCAAGCCAGACTGCTCGATCTCATCTCCATCAATGGCTGTGATCCTTCTGACCTAAGACCTATTCGGGATAGCCTCCTGCGGCAATAAGAACTTCACCTTACGACATCGCATATCATCCTTATGAGTCTCCCATTTCGTGCCCAATCCATCTCTACCGAAGCTCCACCTCGCATTGGACTCCTTGCCATAAGATAATGTTCTCTATACTTTTTTCCTCTAATTACCATCCTATTATCATGTATGATCTTTAAGATTCTTCCATCATCTTTACATCTGAAGTCGATCGAATCCAATCTGATCAGTGAAATTAGATTCTTTTTAAACCTAGGTATATATCAGACCCCATCCAACTTCTTCATTGTTCCATCATGGAGCTTCATGCTGATCGTCCTGCTATCTTTGATCTCACACCTCGATCCATGTAACAAGAACACAATGCCCTTATTGATGATCTTCAAAAAGTCAAACAGCTTCTCTTTATAACATATATAATAAAAACAAGCAGAATTCATAATCTACTGGAAGAAAAAAATAGATACTTCATCAGTAACCATAAGAACATCATCACTGTCTTCTATATTGCTACTGACTATCACCACAGTAACCCTCATCTGATCCTTGAGTTATGAATAATTTTTGACTCGATGTCCTAACTTGTCACATCGGTAGCATCTGATTTTTTTAGGATCTCTCATCTTGGACCTGGATTGTTCTCCTTACGATCCTCTGCTGGTCCATCTGCTGCCATGTGCTCCTCTAGAAACTGTCAAAATTGAGCTGCCATTATCTAAGCTCGAAGCTGGGTTCTTCTTCTTGAGAATTTTATTCTGAAGAATCACCGTAATGATCTTGTCCATCTTGATGGTACTCTTTTCCACTAGAAGAGCAGTCACTAAGGACTTATATGAAGAAAAAAGCGATGCTAGCAAAACCAATGCCCTGATATTTTTCTCAATATTTTCACCAACGCTGAGAAGATCGGTGAGGATCTTATGGAAGTTGGATAGATGCTCCTGCATGTTCTGACCTTCATCCATTCGCAGCTGGTAGAACTGCCTCCAAAGAAATAGCATGTTGGTGAGTGACTTTATCATATACAATCCCTCGAGCTTCAACCACAATGCCATCAAAAAAATCTCGCCAAGTACATGAATCATGACGTTATTCGCTAGGTACAAATAAATCGTGCTCACAATTTATATTTGAATTCATTTTTAATTTTTCATCTCTATGGTGGCTGGCATCTTCTCGTACAAGAGAGCATCGATTAATCCATGTTGGATGAGGACATCCTTTACCCTTGCTTGTCACAAGATTGTCCTTTCCATCAAACCTATTGATTTCTACCTTGATTGCACTTATCTTCTTCATATTCTTCAATCTTTATCACCACTGCTATAATCTATGCTCTGATATTATCTGGCTCTGATATCAGTTGTTATGGTATCAACTCGTTCTGATACCAATTGTTATGATATCAACTTGCTCTGATACTACTTATTGTGGTATCAACTCGCTCTGATACCATTTGTTGAGGATCTCGTATCAGATTATTATGGTAAAAAGAAAGAAAAAATAAATAAGAATAATCAAGTACGTGGATCAGCCTAAAGGCTTATCTTCATGGGACATACAAAGCTTCACTATGAAAAAAAAAAGATATAAGAGAAGATTTTTCACTCTCAACTTGCTGTACACAATCCTCTTTCAACTAGAAGCTACCATCATAAGAGCTCTCTCAAAATCTTCAAGAAGATCCTCAGTAGCTACAAGAAGCTCAGCCCTCATGGCCTCCGCGCTGAATGCTATGCATCTATTGTTACCTGCAAGCACCTCAGCCTCTGTTCCTGCGCTTACAGCCACTCCCACGCCTTCAGAAATTCATGACTTTGTCTGATGGCTCTCTCTCATCGATGGTACGTACTCGGTGTTCTGCCAAACTCTTTTCGATGGTTGTTTGAGCCTCTCTACATGCCTCTACGTGCCATTGCTTGCCACACACCTTTCCACAACATCATAATTTTTAAATGGACTGAGAATTCTCTCGACAGCTGTCTATGGGAGTCCTAACAGAACTTTATCTTCTAATATGAGTTGAACAGAATCTTGATCGTGTTTAGAGCTTTGCCTAGCCTTCGAATTATGATCGCAGCCCTCCATAGCCGCTGTATCCTGTGAATACATCTTATCCACATGCAACTCCTATAGATCTCTTGAATTAATCACAATCCAAAACCAAACGAAAAATTTCGTCCTGTTTTGTTTGCTTCTATCGAGCCGGCTCTGTCAAAGATCGAGCTGGCTCGACTGCGTCTCATTCAAACACCTGCTTTTTATCTATTTTAGAGAACCGGCTCGATTATAGTTTGAGTCGGTTGGATCTTAGCCTGAGCTGACTCGATCTATATCCGAGCCAATCCGATTGCTGATATTTTTTTTGGATTCTTCTCTACTATGGATCGAATTCAAGATGTTAAATTCTAACAATCTTCATATTCAAATATAATATTTTTTTCATGATATTAATGCATCTTTATAAATTATTGCTTAAAAAAGTCTACCCTTAGTCCTTCCTCTCCAATTTTTTCAAAAAGCTGCGTCTACCTTAAAAAGAAAGAAAAGATGTTTTGATGGCAGAGCAATTGAAATACCAGAACATGTTTTTGCTTTCCTTCAATTTGCCCAGGTGGGCTTTCTATTTTCATGTAATTATCTTCTCTTCTCAATATAAGTTTCCCTTCAATCAAAATCGATTGAAATACCAGAACATTTCATGGATTGATGCCGTGACTGGTCGTGCATTGCTACAGTTCATCATTTCTCGTTTCCTCAAAAAAGGGCCCCTTTTTTCTCAAAAAACAATCATTTCATCTTATTCCACTTGTCCCTCCTGCACGCGCGTCACGTGTTTCTCACGTCCCGTGGACGGGCAAGTAAATCAACCATTCCACCCACTGCCCAGGGTTCATACAACTACGGACCAATATCAACAGACTTCAATCTTGAACCACACAAACAAACCTCACACTCACTGGCCTGTGGCAGTGGGGGCCACAGTATTGTTCGAGGAAGGGTTTATTCTGACACGTGTCCATTTAATTTCCCTTATAACTATAAAAGACGCTCCACGGCGAACAATAACGTCCTCTTTTCGTCGGAAGACTTCGATCGATACGGTAGCAAGAAAAGTAGACTGCTTTCCTTCGCCGCTCCTTCTATTCTTTCGATCCCCAATCCCTCGTTCTCGTCTGCTCCTTCTCCTCTCTCCCTCGAATTCGAAGGCCAAACCATTCTCTCGATCGCTTTTCTCATGGCCACCAGTGGCAACAACAACATCAATGCCAAGCTCGTGAGTCAACTCCCCGCTTCTCCATCTCTCCCTTCTCGATCATTGTTCTTTCTTTTGCGCTAAATTTCTTATCTTGGGTCTTTGATCCGTTTGATTTCAGGTACTACTCGGAGATATGGGCGCCGGCAAGTCGAGTCTCGTTCTTCGATTCGTCAAGGGGCAATTCTTCGAATTCCAGGTATCTTCTTATTCTATTGGTGCTAGGGTTTCTGTTTCGATCGATAACGGTTGGGGTTTTTGCGGTTAGGATTCGGGTTTTGTGGTAACTTGTTTTGGGTTGAGTGCAGGAGTCGACGATTGGGGCCGCGTTCTTCGCCCAGACGCTGGCGTTGAATGATGCCACGGTGAAGTTCGAGATTTGGGACACGGCAGGGCAAGAGAGGTATCATAGCTTGGCTCCCATGTACTACAGGGGTGCCGCTGCGGCCATCATCGTGTATGACATAACCAGCACCGTGAGATCACAGCCTTCCAATCTTAGTTTTGCTCTACCATTTCTAATTTCAAGATTTTTTTTTTTTTTGTTCTTTCATTGGTCTTGAATAAATCCTTGTTCCTGTTTACCAAAAATAAATCCTTGTTCCTCTCTGAGTTACTGTTTATGAATCAGGAGTCTTTTGAGCGAGCTAAGAAGTGGGTGCAGGAGCTACGGAAACAAGGTTAATATTGTGCAAGGAAACTCTTTCCATGCTCTCTCCTACCTTTCTTTTAGTAGAAACTTTGAAATAGTATGTAAATTGGTTAAAGACGAACCTTTTAAATGGTAGAGTTAAGATTGAATGAAGTTTGGATTTTTTTTTTTTATGCATATATTTGTTGCTCGATTTGCATGCTAAGGTGGATACTTGATGCAGGTAATCCAAACATGGTGACAGCTCTAGCAGGCAATAAAGCCGATTTAGAAGATAAGAGGAGGGTAACAGCTGAGGCAAGTCCACCGATTCCATTGACTTGATTTGTATGATATTGTTGATGACATAATTTAAATAGATGAAAAGAAACGTTAATACTGTCTTCTATGGAAGTTTTAGTTCATGATATGTTGTCATTGTCTCAGATATGGGGTTCATTGGTTTGATTTTATTGGCAGCACAAAAATTATGTGATGCATTCCATTCATAACTACCCAATGTGGATTAGATTATCTTATCTACAACTGCATTATTTATTTGTTTGAAACAACAATGTATGATTCAGATAAGAAATTATTTTAGTGATACCTGACATTCTTGAAGAACATTTAATATAATGATCATAAGGCCTTATTAATTATTGAATTCATTTCATATGCATGTATGAATACCTTCGTTGTGCAGTAAATTAGGATCCAATTGCTGTATGTTTTATATCTTCTGTTTTTGTTGATTTTTTTGAGTTTCTGCACTTATTTAGATTGGCAGACCCCATAAATGTAGTCATTGATCATTGCGAATCTATGATTTTAGAAAAATGTCATTGAATCATCATGTAGCATGACTTACCTGAAAAGACTTTCATTAAATCCATTGATAGTTTGCATGTAACTAGGTTGTGGACTTGAATTAGTTTCCCTCCTGGGCTTTTGTTATAAAGCTGGACCCTTTGTTTATTTTCTTTAATTGTTTTTTGCCTTTAATTTAATAGTCCCGTATTATAGAGTCCGAAACAGAATATATGACATTCATTATTTATTTATTTATGTTTGCATAGAGGTGTATGATATGACTGCGCAACTTAAGCTATGTTATATCATCTATTGGTGAAGTTATCTGGAACATTTATTTAAGGCTCTTAAGCATCTTGTTATTGTAAGAACAGCAAACATGGTGCGCTGACCAAAACCTGAACCAGTTTCCTTGTGGAATTCACCTTATCCTTCTCCTTGGATATATATGTCTTTTCGGCATTATAAGTCCTGTTTTAGTACATGTTGGATGCCAGCATACAATACCTAATTGTTTAAGCAGGTGATGTCAAGGGCACCTTGTTAAACTGTTGCATGCTTGCACGTTCACTTAATGGCTGGGTGGATGAGTTTAGGCAAGCTATTCATGTTTGTGCATTGGGTGCTTAGGTGGAATATTTACAAATTAAGTTAAATTCATAATCCATCAGAAGTATGGGAGAAAGTTAGATTGCAGATTGATATTAAAAAAATAGAGATAGAAATATAAATGACAATGAGGGAAACAATTAAATAAATGGGATAAATCAATAATAAAAAAGGACAGTCAATGAAATATAGAGGATGCTTGGTTTTCAGGTTTTACTAAAACAGTTTTACGCACAAAACTGGAAATAAGTGGGTGGCATGAAACACTCATTTGGTTGCTTTTGATAGCATTTTGGGAAAGTTGATGGGTCATAAATCCTGAAAATTGAGTTTTATGAACAGTGGATTCCTCCTGTTTTTCTAGGAAACCAGTTTTACATAAAATCCAATCAAATGATCATTTGATTTTATATGACTTACAGACAAAGAAGCAGCACAATAGGATAGCCTGTTATTCTATATGATCAATTTTGGCTAATTTTTGGTTGAAATGCTTTCATGAAAATACCTAAATATTTTTTACAAGTTGGATTAATGGGACATAAAACTTACATGAAAGTTATTAACAGTTTAGGAATCTTATAATGATAAAGAGAAATTTTTGATTTTGAGTGAATATGGCTTTTCAGAGAGTATAAAAGATTTAGCAAGAAAGTCTAGGTAATGATTATTTTAAAATTATTCAATCATATATTTTCAGTATTCTTCGTATCTCTGATTTCTCTATTTATTCTCTGTGACACCGGTTGCTCGTTAAGCCTTAAAGAATACCCAGAAGAACAAAATATGAAGCACTTGTAGTCGTTGGAATGTCATATAGTATGACTTTTGCTGCAGGAATCTGTGTCCATACAATTAGTTATAGGTGGTTTCTTTGGTCTTTTTGTTAGATATGTGTGCCATAGAAGCTAGAATTGGCTAACACTTATAATACATTTCTAAAAGCAAAATTATAATTTGACTATAAATAATAAAATAGATTATTTTCTATCACATTTGTGTATTTAGTGTCTATGATACATCCCTTGAATTAATGATAATGATAATTCTTATTTTCAAGAGTTGAAAATTTAAGACAAGAATTTTCATTATTAACTCATAAAATGCTCCTGACCGTGGGATCATCATGAGAATGGTGATTGATCCGGAAGGTTAGTGTACAATCGCTTCTTTATAGTAGATGAGTCTTGAGTTTACGGTACAGAGATACCGGAGCGAGAGTACAAGTACTCGTTAGAGAACGAGGGTACTGAGCGTGACCATCTTGAGTAGTCAAAAGGAAGTCTACCTTCTCATCGATGACTGACTCGAAGCTGCAGTGGTGTTTGGTTCTTTGACTTGAGGTGCATCGGCAGTTCACCTTGAGGGAGTTATAGTTTGACTACACCATGACTCGGTCTTCTAACCATTCGGAATCCTAAGGTGTATGTTGGCTATAGCATGTTCATTGTAGGAATTGGATTGCATCAAGATGGAATCTATCTATCTCGGTGGATGAGGAGCAGCCCTATTATGATCATGAGAATTAAGTTTCTAAGCCCATGGCCATGGTAGAGAGTGAAATAATAGAAAGAGTTTCTATTAAGATTTTCACATCGGACTTGAATCAAATGATTAAATTATATGATAGAAATTAGGGTTTGACGAATTCACCTTAACCCTAATCTGATCAGAGCTCAAGGTAGAAGAACTTAATCATACAGGTAGCTGCACTAAGAGGTTCGTTTTTAGTTTTGATGGGTTGCCACCATATACTGCTAGGTGTCATTGGTGGATTTTGGAAGCAATTAGAATGATTTAGATGATCGATCATTCTAGTTGTCTGAATCAGAAGAGTTCTGATCCATCGAAAGGAGTTTCGATGATGTTGATGATGGAGATCACGACATATTCCATTACCATATAGAACTGAACCTAACCGAATCACACAAATAAAGGTTTGGATCTGGATATCATCAATTGGACTAACTCAGTTCAATTGATTTGAATTAGATTCAATTAGGTTCAAGAAAATTATGCTAGCAAATGATTGAGCCTAATATTCTTCTTTTTTTTATCATTAAAAGTTGTCTCGACTGAGTCAAATATGTTTGTGCTCACTCAGGTATCTTTACCTGATCTGATTGGAGCTTGTCCAGGTTAGAAAAGAGTTGTCTTAATTTATGAGATAAATTTGAGACAACATCTGCCATTTTTCGTCACCTGCTAATTCTTGTCCTATGACTTTGGTCAAACGTTGATCTTTGACCTTTGAACATCTGCCCATGTGTCCTGCACCCATAGGAGAGACTTATTGACCAAGTCCACCTGCCATTTGGCAGATAGATGGAGGGCACACGCCTAGGATGGCGTGCGTCCCATGTGGATAAACACTGGAGTCCCATACGGATGGGACTTCAGGTTGCTTCTTGGGTTCAAACTAGGTGACCCTTACCTATAGACTTTGACCAGTCTAAGGCGCCATCTAAGGATGAATCCGTGGGGCTCTCATCTGATTGGATCAGGTGATGTCATCCCACCAATCAGATTTAGATCTGATTGCACGAAGCAATGCGATTGGTCGGGATGATGCAGCACTGCATGGCACAGCAGGGTCTATAAATAAACCCTGTCTGCGTCCAACCAAAAGAGAGTTTCTCTTAGCCCACGCCCCAAGGCTGCCCCTCTCCCCCCACGCCATCTTCTGACCCTCTCTCCTCTCCACGCTTAAGAAAGTTAGGCTTCAGTTTGGTGCGATCCAAGCAAGAAAAGGCTGACGAGAAAGAAAGAAGGCAGCACTGCTGCAGAGACGATTACTGATCTTTAGAAGGAGTTTTGAAGATCCTCCAAATCAGATCCAGATCTGATTTTTGGAGAAAAGAAAGAGAAAGAGAAGATCTCCAGATCCAATCCGAGTGGATACCGGTAGAGACTAGACGCTTGCGTGGCTAGATCTAGAACCTCAAGCAGTCAGCAGGATTATCAATGGGTAATCGAATTACCCAATATAAAGGTAACATTAATTTAGATTTAATTTAATTTAATTTTCTTATTTATCAGATCATAAAATCAGATCTGAAAAATTGTTAGATTTGATTTGGATTCAAGAGAAAATTTTTGAAATATGCCTCTCGATCCAATCAGATTTGAACGAACTTGACTTAAAAAAAATCTGATTTCTTCTTCAACTGGTATCAGAGCATAGGTTGCATAAAATTTATTTAGATCTGATTTAATCTGATAAATTAGTGATTTCAGATATCATATGAGATGTGATTAGATCTGAAATTAGAAAATAAAAAAATTAAAATTAATTAATGTAGATCTAAAATGTATGAGATACATAACTAGACTAGGAATAGAATTGTTCTATGTATAGTCTAGTATAATCATAATTTTTATTTAATTAAATATGATTTTGAGATCTATTTATTTACTGTTTTTTGATTTTATAAATATTATAATCAGATCTAAAAATAGAAAATAAATTAAATTTAATTTATTCATATGAGATATGATAGTTGCATGTTTAGACTAGTTGTAGAATAGTTCTACAAAAGATTCTAGATTAAATTTTATTTGATGTGATCAAATTTAAATTTAATTTTTCAGATGATTATGACATAATTTAGATTTGAAAACATGCATGATATGATACATGAGATGTATACAAAACATGTTTTAATTAGATTAATTTTTATATGAGATATATGCTTAGATCTAATTAGTTTTGTAGATTAGTTGTATTTCTGATTAAGGCATTCCCCTTGGCCGTCCGGTCATAAGAACAAAGTAGGATTTAAAGATCCTCTCCTCCCATTCGATGGGGTGTTCTTATAATGTGTAGGGATGCTGCGCGTTCGTTCTTAATCAGAAATTGAAAATTTAATTTCTGCAAAATCCTAGATTTTGAAATCCTAGGATCTTATTTACATGTTTTGTTTATGAATCCTAAACTTAATTAAGAAATAAGATTATGAAACATATTAGGTCTAAAATTGAGAATTTTCAGATCTAAGACATGTTCATAAAATTGGGTTCGGGCTTGGGTAGCTCAATTAGGTCTAAGCGGTTGATCAAACCGAATCAAGAGTTGGTTAGATGGGATCAACAGTGCTTAAATTGACCAGCCTAATAGGATTAAGTCTGGATCAAGATCGAGTCACGTGAGTGATCGATCAAGCTAAGACCTAATTAGGCTCAGTGGTTAGAGTCTGGATTGTAGGCTAATCCGATTGGTTCTGGCTCAACAATTTGGTGTCTAAGTTAAGTTTGGCAAATACGATCGACTGATTTTTAATTGGGAGCTACTCGACTTGAATGTGTTCTTGTGGAGTTAATGGCATATCTCTTCCACCGGTCTGACTTACCTGGCCATGTTTGTTGACTCAGTTCTGATCTGAGGTGGTCAATAATCCGAGCTAACCCATGCCACTAGGTTAGTCATAATGGTTATGACTATATCAAGTCTAGTTTAATGAGACCTAAATCAATCTTCCTAAGAAAAGATTAAGTCTAAGGTCTTCCACCATTGTAGATGTGCGGGCCCTTTCCTGGGGTTGATTGTTCTCGGCTGGTTACAGTGGTTCAGTTGCACCGGAAAGATGCAACCATGTCTATTAGGCATTGGATGCTACAGGCTGGAGGATGGATTGGACTCAATATTTCGGATACGGTGAGAGACCCAATTAGGAATCCAATCTGTGCAAATGGTGGGTCTGACTTAACTAAGGAGTGGATCAATATTTCGGATCGGACACGGTAAGATTCATGAATTAGAGACCAAGTTAGGGTGCATCATGATTAGAGAATCATTGAACAAGAGTTGTTCACTCATTGGCTAACCCATCACCAATAACTGTTAGGTGAGGTGATGAGTAAGTTGGTGGGACTGCACCACCCACTAGAAATCAGTAATCGTGAAGATTTTTGCATCTCTACAGAGGAAGTGTAGGGATCCGAGAAAATAGTGGGAGCTAATTTGTTTAAAAATAAAATTTCTAAACAAATTGGTTAAGTCTTAATTACAATATCTAACTAGAAACTTTGACTCTTTATAGAAAAATGTCTGCATCCAATCCATTAGCACGAATCCTGAACACCCATAGACTGACTGGACCAAATTACAAGGATTGGCTTCGGAACTTCAAAATCGTTTTGGGTTCTGAGAAGTTAACTCATGTATTGGACTAACACCCTCCCACTTTACCAGCTCGTCCATCCGCTGAACAGAGAGCATTTCTGGATAAGTGGATAGACGAAGATAATAAGGTCAGATACTACATGTTGGGCTCGATGTCTGATGAACTTTAGTGCCAACATGAAGATTTCATGACTACTCGCCAAATGTTGGCTCATATACAGGAGATGTTTGGTGAACAGAGTCGCGCAGCCAAGTATCACGTCACTAAACGACTGTTCAAGGCTAAGATGCGTGATGGCAGTCAGTCCAAGATCATTGTCTGATGATGATCAAGGACTTAGAAGAGCTTGAGAAGTTCAAAGTGAGGTTGGACTTGGATCTGCAGAATGATATAATTCTGCAATCTTTGACTGATGCGTATGGGCAGTTCATCATGAACTACCATATGCATAAACTTCAAAATTTTCTGGCCGAACTTATGAACATGCTGGTTATCGCTGAGCTTTCCATGAAAGGTTCTAAAGGCTCAGTGCTTGCTATGGAATAGACTTCTTCCAAGAGAGTCTTTTGGAAAGAAGTCTGTGAAAAAGTAGGTGGAAGGAGGAAAGAAGAAAAAGGCAGAGCTGAAGAAGAAGGCCGCTGATAAAGGAAAGTGTTTCCATTGCAACAATGAAGGCCATTGGAAGCGGAATTGCCCTACTTACCTGGCCACCCTAAAGAAGGAGGCGGGTCCTTCTGGAGGTATGCTTGTTATTGAGTCTAATCTTACGGTTTCTTCTGCATCCAGTTGGGTGCTTGACTCTGGTTCTAGTGCTCATTTGTGCACTTCTATACAGGATCTTGAGGATAGCAAAAGACTGAGGGATGGTGAGATGATCCTGCGTGTCGGAAATGGAGCAAGAGTTGCTACCGTGGCCGTAGGAACATACCTTCTTCGACTACCATCTGGTTTAGACTTAGTGTTAAAAGACTTATTATGTGCCTACAGCAAGCAGGAATTTGATTTCTGTTTCTTGCCTTGCATTAGAAGGCTATGTAATTAGTTTTCTTAAGGACCATTGTAATATTCTTTATGAAAGAAATAAAATTGCAAGTGGTTTTCTTATTAACGGTCTTTATCAGTTACATGTTGATGTATCTATTTTTAATTTCGAGCAAAATGTGAATGCCATAAAATCAAAATGAGCTAGGGATAGTCCAAATGATAGATATCTATGGCACCTAAGATTAGGTCATATAGCAGAAGATAGGGTTAACAAATTGGAGAAAATCGGGCTATTGAGTCCGTTGACTTTCAAGTCATATCCAATTTGTGAATCCTGTCTTCATGGCAAAATGACTAAGCTCCCTTTTGTAGGACATGGGGAAAGGGCCATGGATCTTCTTGCCCTAGTACATACTGATGTGTGCGGCCCATTTGATGTGCCGGCTAGAGGCAACTTTGTTTACTTCATAACCTTTACCGATGATTTATCTAGGTATGGGTATGTGTATCTTATGAGACATAAGTCTGAAGCTTTTGAAAAGTTCAAAGAATTCAGACATGAAGTAGAAAAGCAAACTGAAAAACCATTAAGGTTCTTCGATCAGATCGAGGAGGTGAATATCCTTAGCCGAAAATTTCTAGACTATC
The DNA here is from genome assembly GCA_006176705.1 of Cocos nucifera. Classification (NCBI taxonomy): domain Eukaryota; kingdom Viridiplantae; phylum Streptophyta; class Magnoliopsida; order Arecales; family Arecaceae; genus Cocos; species Cocos nucifera. The sequence continues at coordinate 1,715,614 of QRFJ01000111.1, read as the reverse complement.
TTAAGGAAAGTGGTATAGTCTCTCAATGGACTCCATCTGGAACATCTCAACTCAACGGGGTTTCAGAACGGAGGAACCGGATCCTATTAGATATGGTCTGATCCATGATGAGCTTCACAGACCTCCCAAATTTTTTTTTGGAAATACTGTTTGTTAACTGCTATATACTTACTGAATAGAGTTTTCTCTAAAATCGTTCCTACCACACCGTATGAGATATGGCATGGTAAGAAATCAAGTCTGAGTCATCTCAGAATTTGGGATTGTCCGGCTCATGTCAAAAGACAACAAGCGGATAAGTTAGATTTTAGGTCCTTTAGAGCTTGATTTATAAGATATCCTAAAGAGTCATTAGGATATTATTTCTATATTCCAGAAGATCACAATATGGTTGTGAGTAGACATGCCATTTTTCTTGAAAAATAGTTTATTCAAGTTGGCAGCATTGAAAAGCAGATCAAGCTCGAAGAGAAAGTCTCACAAGAGCAACGAGCTAAGGACCAAATGGAATCAAATCAGGTTGAGCCAATCCATTCACCACCTCCACCTGGTAGATCGGAAAGAATTTTCCGTTCTTCTAAGAGGTACTTAGGTACTATTTTAGAGGATGTAGAGAAAATGTTCTTCGTAGGAAATGGGGTTCATGGTGATGATTCCAAAATCTATAATGAGGCGATATCGGATATTGACTTCGAGAAATGGTTAGAGGCAATGAAGTCAGAAATTGACTCGATGCACTCAAACCAAAGTCTGGACCTTGGTAGATCCACCAGAAGGTATAGTACCTATTAGGTGTAAATGGATCTACAAGAGAAAGATTGGTGCAGATGGAAATGTGGAGACATTCAAGAGTAGATTAGTGATAAAAGGTTATAGTCAACACGAAGGCATTGACTATCAGGATACCTTTTCGTTAGTAGCTATGCTAAAATCCATTCGCACATTGCTTGTTGTTGCAGCCTATTTCGATTATGAAATATGGCAAATGGACGTGAAAACGACGTTCTTAAATGGATATCTTGAGGAAGATATCTATATGGAACAGCCGCTAGGTTTCACATCCAGTGATGATGATCACAAGGTATGCAAGCTGCAAAGGTCCATATATGGACTTAAGCAAGCATCTCGGAGCTGGAATACTTGTTTTAATGATGTGATCAAATTGTTTGGTTTCATCAAAAATGAGGAGCCATGTGTCTTCAAAAAGGTCAGTGGGAGCGTTGTTGTCTTCCTCGTATTGTACGTGGATGACATCCTCTTTATTGGGAATGATATTCCCATGTTGACCACAGTTAAAATGTGGTTTTCTAAAGAATTCTCCATGAAAGACCTAGGAGAAGCATCCTTTATTCTGGGAATTAAGGTCTATAGAGATAGATCAAATAGGATGCTAGGACTTTCACAGAAAATGTACATAGAGGAAGTGCTAAAGAGGTTTAGTATGGAAAACTCTAAGGGGTTTAGTACCCTTCAGACATGGCATTCATCTTTCCAAGAAGATGTGCCCTAGCACACCTGAGGAAATAGAACGCATGAGCAAGATCCCTTATGCTTCAGCAATAGGGAGCCTCATGTATGCCATGTTATGTACACGACCTGATATAGCCCATGCTGTGAGTGTCACGAGCAGATATCAGTCGAATCCAGGTGAAGAACACTGGACTTCTGTGAAATGTATCCTTAAGTACTTGAGAAGAACTAAGGATATGTTGTTGATTTTTGGTAATGGAGAACTCCAAGTCCAGGGGTATACAGACTCGGATTTTATGTCCGATGTAGATGATCGAAAGTCGACATCTGAAAGTCTATTTGTGTGCAATGGTGGAGCTGTCAGTTGGAAAAGTTCCAAGCAGACAGTGATAGCAGATTCCACCATGGAAGCAGAATATATCGCTGCATCAGAAGCTGCAAAGGAGGCATTTTGGTACAAGAAGTTTGCCGCAGAGATCGGAGTGATGCCATCAGATGCCATTCCTCTGTACTGCGACAACAATGGCGCCATAGCCCTTGCTAAGGAGCCGAGGTCTCACCAGAAATCCAAGCACATCGAGCGGCGATACCACCTCATCCGCGATTACCTCGAGAAGGATTACGTCGAGGTCAAGAGAGTCGACTCCACAGACAATGTGGCAGACCCACTTACAAAGCCGTTGGGCCAGCAGAAGATCGAAGCCCACCTTGAGAAGATGGGACTTAGATTTGTAGCCAATTGGCTTTAGGTCAAGTGGGAGTTTGTTAGATATGTGTGCCCTAGAAGCCAGAATTGGCTGACACTTGTAATACACTTCTAGGGGCAAAATTATAATTTTGACTATAAATAATAAAATGGGTTATTTTCTATCACATATGTGTATTTAGTGTCTGTGATACATCCCTTTGAGTTAATGGTAATGATAATTCATATTTTCAAGAGTTGAAAATTTAAGACATGAATTTTCATTATTAACTCATAAAATGCTTCCTGACCATAGGATCATCATGAGGATGGTGATTGATCCGGAAGGTTGGTGTACAATCGCTTCTTTATAGTAGATGAGTCTTGAGTCTACGGTGTAGGAGACATCGGAGCGAGAGTACAGGTACTCGTTAGAGAACGAGGGCACTGAGCGTGACCACCTCGAGTAGTCATAAGGAAGTCTACCTTCTCGTCAATGACTGACTCGATGCTGCAGTGGTGTCTGGTTCTTTGACCTGAGGTGCATCGGCAGTTCACCTTGAGGGTGTTATAGTTTGACTACACCATGACTCGGTCTCCTAGCCATTCGGAATCCTGAGGTGTATGTTGGCTATAGCATGTTCATTGTAGGAATTGGATTGCACCAAGATGGAATCTATCTACCTCGGTGGATGAGGAGTAGCCCTATGATGATCATGAGAATCAAGTCCATAAGCCCATGGCCATGGCAGAGAATGAAATAATAGAAAGAGTTTCTATTAAGGTTTTCACATCGGACTTGAATCGAATGATTAAATCATATGATAGAAATTAGGGTTTGACGAGTTCACCTTAACCCTAATCTGATCGGGGCTCAAGATAGAAGAACTTAATCACACAGGTAGCTGCACCAAGAGGTTCGTTTTCAGTTTTGATGGGTTGCCACCATATACTGCTAGGTGTCACTGGTGGATTTTGGGAGCAATTAGAATGATTTAGATGATCGATCATTCTAGTTGTCTGAATCAGAAGAGTTTTGATCCATCGAAAGGAGTTTCGATGATGTTGATGATGGAGATCACGACATATCCCATTATCATACAGAACTGAACCTAACTGGATCACACAAACAAGGGTTTGGATCTGGATATCATCAATTGGACCATCCTAGTTCAATTGATTTGAATTAGATTCAATTAGGTTCAAGGAAATCATGCTAGCACACGATTGAGCCTAACATTCTTCTTTTTCTATCATTAAAAGTTATCTCGACTGAGCCAAATATGTTTGTGCTCACTCAGGTACCTTTATCTGATCTGATTAGAGCTTGTCCAAGTCAGAAAAGGGTTGTCTTAATTTATGAGATAAATTTGAGACAACACCTGCCATTTTTTGTCACCTGCTAATTCTTGTCCTTTGACTTTGGTCAAACGTTGATCTGACCCTTGGACATCTGCCCATGTGTCATGCACCCATAGGAGAGACTTATTAACCAAGTCCACCTGCCATTTGGCAGACAGATGGAGGGCGCACGCCAGCCCCATGTGTCATGCACCCATAGGAGAGACTTATTAACCAAGTCCACCTGCCATTTGACAGATTGATGGAGGGCGCACGCCTAGGATGGCGTGCGCCCCATGTGGATAAACACTGGAGTCCCATACGGATGGGACTTCAGGTTGCTTCTTGGATTCAAACTAGGTGACCCTTACCTATAGACTTTGACCAGTCTAAGGCGCCATCTAAGGATGAATCTGTGGGGCTCTCATATGATTGGATCAGGTGATGTCATTCTACCAATCAGATTTAGATCTGATTGCACGAAGCAATGCGATTGGCCGGGATGATGCAGCACTGCATGGCGCAGCAGGGTCTATAAATAAATCCTGTCTGCGCCCAACCAAAAGAGAGTTCCTCTTAGCCCACGCCCCAAGGCTGCCCCTCTTCCTCCACGCCATCTTCTGACCCTCTCTCCTCTCCACGCCCAAGGAAGTTGGGCTTCAGTTTGGTGCGATCCAGGCAAGAAAAGACTGACGAGAAAGGAAGAAGGCAGTACTGTTGCAGAGACGACTGCTGATCTTCAGAAGGAGTTTTGAAGATCCTCCAAATCAGATCCAGATATGATTTTTGGAGAAAAGAAAGAGGAGATCTCCAAATCCAGCCCGAGTGGATACCGGTAGAGGTCAGATGCTTGCGTGGCTAGATCCAGAACCTCAGGCAATCAGCAGGATCATCAACGGATAATCGGATTATCCAATATCAACGTAACATTAATTTAGATTTAATTTAATTTAATTTTTTTATTTATCAGATCATATCAGATCGGAAAAATTGTCAGATCTGATTTGGATTCAAGAGGAAATTTTTGAAATATGCGATCCAATCAGATTTGAACGATTTCCCCTTCAACACTTTTAGCAGCTAACAACTGGACAGGTGGTTGCTTCCATAGCTATGAATATGTATCAAGTACATCATCTCCGACTCATTCGTTTATGTTCATTTTTAGCCTTTTCCTGACATAACTGTTAGGCTTATGCTTGGATATGACTCTAAGATATTGTTAGGAGCCTATGCTTTGTCCTTACTGTTGGATTACTGTGTTGGAATTTGTGTCATTTCATGCTGCATAAATGAGATATACTGAAATTTTGGTCTTCAGAATTTGATTCTTATTATATTTTGTTAATGTATGGGGTTTCAATAACTACGAGTCTGTGCAGCAATACATCTTTTTGATTCCTTACGATTTGCAGACGGTAAATTATGTCTGCACCTTGTAGAGATGATATATCAATATGCCATTAGTTCTTTTATTCGTGGACATTGGATTTTACAGAGATTCATTCGTAATTACTGATGATGTCTGATGTTACAGGAAGCACGGACATATGCTGAGGAGAATGGCCTCTTCTCTATGGAAACCTCTGCTAAAACTGCGATAAATGTGAATGACATATTCTATGAAATCGGTGAGTATTAATTCTCAATTTGCTGTATTAGAGGATAAGGATTCTTATTTGTAAATTTTACAAATATTTTTAAAATTAATGGAGATGCATTTTCCTTAGGTGATAATTGATTCTGGTATTGATTTTGTTGTGCCTTATGTTTCTTGCTCTCAGCTATTTAGGTGATAGATTACCACTCAGTTGCTTTCTTTTGGATGTTGCAGTAACTTGCAGGTTGCTCCCATAGTTAGGCTTAATATATGTCGTTCTTTCCTGAATGAATATTGGCCATCACCACCACCAAGTGACTGATAACTAGTGGTGATGGCCAATGAATGGGCTGAGGTTTGACATTGTATGCATTAGTTTCCAGTTAGGGAGCATGCTGCATATATGTAGTCATACCTTAAAAGGACTTTTAGAAGGGTGTTCTCGTTAGGCCTGAGCTTTCATCTGTGCTATATTTGATATTGTTGGCATTCACATTAACTCTCATCATGATATAGATTTTAGTTAATGAGTTTGTTAACAATAGTGCAATAATTTTAATGAATTGAGTGATTTCATTGTTGAAGGAAACTTTAACAGTGGCACCCATCAATGCTGCCTTTATCACCTTTTCGTTATGCAGGTTATGCTAAGCTAGCTTGTTTGTCTTTCTATGAACACAATGATAAAGTATTTGTGTTCCTAATGCTGAACATCATAAAATTCTGTCATCTGAGGTTTGAAGGATGTTTATAGATCTGCGTTAGTTGCAATCTGGGAGGGAAACAGAACACCGTGTTTTTTCTTAAAAAAAAGGACAAGATTATATTGGAAGCTAAAGTCTTGGTGTTTTTTTTTCTTACTGGGGGTTGGGGTGGGGTTGGGGGGGTGGGGGGCTGCTTATGTGCTTAATATATCATGGACCTACTGTTTGGTCAGATTCTGCGCCTTCAACTTTGTTCATTTTCCTACAGATTGCTAATTCTTTATTACTTCTCTTGGGTGCACACAGCAAGACGGTTACCCCGTGCTCAGCCAGCTCAGAATCCATCAGGAATGGTTCTTGCAGACAGACCTGCTGAGCAATTGCAGACTTCATCATGCTGTGCTTAGGTATTGTCTTGCAAAGTTAACAGATTTCAGATAATTTCATAAGCAAAATTAAAGAACACATCTTTTTATCATGTCTAGGAACCAAAAGATTTAGTCATCGTTTGGGTGCCCAACTAACTAACCTGAATCTCCCTGCAAACTGAGAATCTTGAAGCAGAGAGGCAAAATGAGAGGAGGACCGAGTGGAGGCACAATCACACCCTACCCCAATTTTCTTGAGATGGGGGAAAGTAACCTGGAATCTTGGGATGTTGGTTCTTATCCACTGTCGGGTTCCTATGATTTATGCTCATCTATCCTCCATTTCTTTTCCCCTTCCTGCTGGTATAGGAGTTATGCTTGAATTTTTGGAAATTGCAACAAGACAGATTTCGAAGTTATTTGACTCTTATATGTCTTGACCACTGTTTTCAACATAACCAGGATATCTTGGTTGAAATGAGTGCGACTTAATTAGCACTGCATGATTCAGTTACCTTAAACATATTCAGCTGTCCCTTACCTGAATACTGTAAGCTATAGTTATTCTTGAGTTTTTTTTCCTTTTTATTGAGAAATATTGTTGTTCTCGAGTTGATGTGAAGTTTTTCATCGTTGTGTTACTTCAACTTTGATGTAATCTGTAATTGTGCAGTGTTAAAGTTGAAAAACTTGGGGGCTTCTGGAAGTGCAACACAGTGAAGTCAATGAGTTGAAGATATAGGACCGTTCAGGTTGTCCTGCCACCTGCATTTGGGGAGGCTGTCGTTCCTGTTTCATATTTCTCCCGTTTCTGAATCTTTTAAACAAAAAATGTAATGTGAGCTTCCCCCAAGTTTAGGGGCAAGATGCAGTAGTTTCTTTGAACAAGCATTCTTCAACCCATGTCACCTTTCTGTGATACGTGCTTGGACAAATAAATAAATATACTGTACCAATTTCAATTCATCTGGATGCATTGGCGCCTGATAGCGCAACTAACATCTCTCAACCATGTAGTTTTGGGATACACGAATAGTACGACATCTCTTATTTCCTTTTATACCCCTCTGGCTTGTTTCTGTCTACTGATTTGATCGAGATGATTTAAAACTTATGATTTAAAAACGACCATCCGGAAAAATTTCATTTAGTTGATGCTGTTACTCGTCACTTAAGGAAATTAGAATCCCCGTTTTTTTGGTGACAGAGAGTGAAAGTTCAATCACTACAGACGATAAAAGTTGCACCCTTGGCAGCAGCTCTAACAAAATGAGCAATGTTGGGGGTGGGGGTGGGGAAGATTGTTGGTCCAAACTGGACTCTTCTGCTTCATGCTAGCGAAGCTGACCAGACGATCTGCCACTTCGTTGGCTTCATGCAGAACATTTCTCTTATCACTGTAGTCTTTCTCTAACGTTATTCTGCCACGCTAGAAGGTTGTAATTGCTGCTTTTTTAATCCATAAAAAGCTGTCATAAGTTCAGCCATTGGAACCTAAGAAGCGGAAAACAGAAAGAAAATGCTGCAGTAAGAACTTGACCATCTTCATTTTTTATTAGGTTCAGGTGTTCAATAGACAATGATTTTAATTCTCTGTTTGGCATGAAGGATGAATTGAAAGATAGATTGATGAAGAAAGAAGGATAGACACAAACGATTCTTTTCTTTATTTAATATAGAAGGAATGAAAAGAAGGATGGATGTTATTTATATAATATTTTTATCAAATTATTTTTTTAAAAAATATTATTATTATTAATTTATAATATTTATTTATATTAAAAAAATAAATAATATAAAAATTTATAATCATTATAATATATAATTATATAAAAAATTATATAAATAATTAAATTATTAATAAATTAATTATATAAATAAATAATTAATTTATAATTTAATTTAAATAATTAATTTATATTATAAAAATAGAGAAATAGAAGATAATTCTGATTAGATTATAATGATATAAAAAATTATATAAATATTTAATTTTAATTTAATTTAATAAATAATTTTATAATTAAATTATTAATGAGTTAATCACATATCAATTATATAAATAAATAGTTAATTTATAATTTAATTTAAATAATTAATTAATATTATATAAATAGTTAATTAAAAATAGTAAATAAATATAGAAAAATAAAAGATAATTTTAATTATTTAATTATAATTATCAAAATTATGTACTAAAATTAAAATAATTTATAATAAAATTATATATATTATAAATAATTAATTAAAAATAATAAAGAAAAATAAAAAAATAAAAAAATAATTATAATTATAATTATTAAAATTATATACTAAAATTAAAATAATTTATAATATACACGCACGCACGCGCACACCCCAAACACAGGGTAAGTGAATAATCTGCCAATTCATGTGGTATGTAAGAGCCTTGATTACTGGATTTTTGCAGCTTTAAATCCTCTGAAAACCTCTGAATTTTAGCCATTAGACTATAAAAGTTGTTCAAAATTTCTTCATCATCCATAATCCGGCCTTGGAAAATTTCTTCATTTATAGCTTTCCACATTAACGACAAGGTATAGGCCAACGTAGCTTGAGTGTTCGGAATCCTTTGTTTGCGGCAGAAGTTCAACTACTTCATGGTAAGAACGAATATGGGATAAAACGGGGTGTTGAACCACCTGCCATACTTCCGAAGCTCTACCGCATTGGAAAAGCAAGTGATCCATGTCTTCCGGGTGGTTTGGGATAAAATGGTGATGCGGATGGAATTCTATTGGCAAGAAAATCCATCATAGGGAGTTTTCCAACAACCAATTCCGCTTCAAGTTCTATTACCGACCTGCGCTGAAGGTTTCGACAATTAGTACGGGTAAAAAAGTAGACGACCTTTGTATCAAAAAAAAAAAAAAAAAAAAAAAAAAAAGACGATCCCTCCCTAACGGCTAAGAAGGCTGCAGGCCATTTAAAACCACCCCACCCTCAACTTCCTTTCAGGCAAAAATCCCCTGCCCCTTTTCCTCCCTCAATTTCTGTCGTATCCCTTCTCTCGATCCTTCCAAGGGCTAGGGTTCTTGTAGTTCCGAGGACTCCGGAGCGATCCTCTCAGTCCTTCATCCGCGCACTCCCCCACTCCCCCCCCGCAATTTCAAAGGTTTCCAAGGTCCCGACTCCTACCCTCTTGACCTCGGTCTAATCTTGAGTGTTTCTAGGGTTTATCTATTCGCTCTGCCAAGTGACCATGGATCCAGAGACCGACGAGTACATCCGGGAATCCATCGAGAGCTCGCTTGGCCTACCGATCTCCGACAAGAATCTGCGTCTTAAGCTCCTCGCTTCCGAAGACGCCCGCCACCGCCTCCAAGATCGGATCTTCGTCCTTGAGGAGCGCCTCAAGGACACCGAGAAGCGTGTGGGGCAGTACAAGGTTCGGGTTCTTTGATCTTGTGGGGTTTCGTCTTGTTCTTGGGTTTCTAGGGGTTGGCTTGTTTATGGGGAAGTTTTGATTTTGATGTGGGTAGGCGGAGGCGACCATGAACGCCCAGGGGTTGAGAAGGTGCATCGAGGAGAAGGAGATGGTGGCGTCGGGATACGATGATTTGGTGAACCACTGCGCCAAGTTGGAGAAAGAGTGCTCGCTGTATGAACGGGATCTTGAGAGGGTCATGGAGTCCTGCGATGAGTTTGCTAAGGAGAATGATGAACTTCGAGCAAGGTTGCAGGACGACTCGTCTGTGAGTACCAAATTCTGATTGTTTTCTGTTTTTGTGAATCGAACTAGAGGGATATATTCTGAATCTTGATGTTTTGATGCTTCTTTTGAGCAAAAATGATGAAAATTTAAAATTAAGAAATATAATAAACAGAATTGGGGGAATAGGTGGGCAGCAACTTTTGTTTCTTTGATATCAAACACAAATTTTTGTCACCGTCCACGGGAGAGACATTTTAGGATTTTGCTTTCTTTTTCATTACCCCAAGATCCTTAGAGGTAGTTCCTTATGGGGAAAAAATGTCATTTTTTGGAGTGAACATGCATCAACACCGAGTTGAATGTTAAGATGTCACTGTAACTACTTTTTATATGAATATGTTAGGCAAAATTTTAGACGTCTCCTGTTTTATTTAATCAGCCAGTAAGTGTTGTGCAGATTTCTTGGATCACTTATCTATTTTAGTTGTAGTTGAGACAATTTTACATCACAAGGCAAGAAAATGGAGCCTAAAACTGTATTGTGCAAGTTATACATTTTCCTACATTGTAATACTGTATGAATAACTATGCATCTTTGCTTTAATTTATGAGGTGCTTGAGAAATTTGGATAACTTTAGTGTAAAGTGAAGCATAGGAAATAAAGAGGACTTGGTTAGATAAGACATGCTATTTGAAAGGCCCACCTTATGGGACTAATATCTTTACTACTAGATGTAGATGAACTCCTGAAAAAATAAATAAATAATAATAATAATCTTCCCATCAGGAAACCCTTTTTCCCCCACTTAAAAGTTATGTTCCTATAAGTCTTAGGGTCAAGCTAACAAAGGAGCATGAAAAGTTATCAAAAGGGTAATAAACAATAACATTTTTTTTTTGAGGGAGAAGGCTGGATTTTGTATTCCTTGTTACTTATGGTTCATCTAACTCATTAAAAGAGTTAGGGGAGTAAAGGCATCCTGATCATGGAAGAGAAGTATTTCTTCATCTTTTGATTTCAATTCTTATTTAGTTCTTGAAATAGTCCTAGGTGAATATATGTTTTTGTCTATATAGGCCTCAAGAAGCTATAATTGTTTTAGGAAAACCATCACATCCTCTTGTTCGCTCAAGAAAGTTCTATTTGAATTAGAGAGATCCTTTGTATAATCACCGGTATATTCTCTTATTCCTTGTTATTCTTTCTTTTGTAAAAGAAAGAACCGGTGAATGATATAAAATATGTGTTACATTGCATCTTGTTATTTTTCAGGCAAAGATTGTTAATGGAAGCCTAGTCATATTTATGAATTCTGTAAGCCTATAGATGAAACAATCAAACCATAGGACATCAGGTGTATAATATTAATTTGGAATATTTATTTTGTAATGGTTTTGAAGAGAGCAAGAAGCATGTTTTAACGTACCATGATTTTAACATAATTGAAGAGGATTATATCATTGTTGATCAATACATCCTGTGTATGAATTGGAACTTTATCTGGTTCTGTATGATCAAGCTTGTTAATTTAAATCATAATTGGCATGAATCAAGTTGGAAATATAAGGGATATAAGACACATGTTTGCTTAGCTTGTGGAATGTGGATATTGGTTGGTCAACAGGATAGAAGCTTGCTTATGATTTTGATTTTGGAAATCACTAAGTGTAAGATTATGCAATTCAAGGTCAACCATAATTATAAATCTCTGTAAGGCACTTGTATATAAGATTAATAGGCTACTATCAATTTTTTTAATGGAAGTCCTTAAAAGGATGGGTTGTTCTGCCAAAGCAGACCCTTAGAGCCATTATATTTTTTTGATATTCTGGCTCCTTTTTATTGCTAAATGGAGCTAGTTTCTTCTTGAGCATCTATCTAGGATTCCCACAAGATGCCTAGGAATATAGCTGAATAAGCAGGCTTAGGCAGTAGACCCTTTCTAATTTGCCTTTGGCCTTTTTTATGCTTATATGGCAAGCTGTGGTAACAATTATTTCACCAACTATCAGGTTTGAATAGTTGTAGTGTAATGAGGTGAGGGCCTGTTATGTGTTGAAACTATCTGATATATTCCTTTGTTTGTATATGTTAAATAAGTTTTTCTACATGTTTATAACATTGTCAAAAATAATGAATCTAGAAACTTTTCTTTGTCATTAGCCACCCTTTAAGAAATTCATGTCCAAGCTCTTTTCCATCTGCAGTAAAACCATCTCACTATTCTTGTAAGAAACTTCATAGCTGACTTTTTGGCATGGAGCTACATTCATTTTCCTATGTATTTATGCTTGTGATAGTTATATTTTAAGCCAAATTTGTCAATATGCTTAGTTTGAGGTGCTACATGTTGTCATTGACCAGTAATTTAATTATCTTGGTGATTTTCATCAGCCTTTTAAATTAGAAAACCATGTCTGGTTTCTAAAATTGCAATTTAGAAATCATTTCGATACTCTTGTAATACACCCTTGTGTATATATAGTACGAGAAATTTGATTTTTTGCGATGAAATTTTTTCGACGCTAAAGGTTAGATTTTCATCGCCAAAACTATTAGCAACGAAAAATTTTGTCGCTAAATACTTGTTGAGAAACCCTCGTAGCAAAAGACCTTAGCAACGAAAAATATTTATTTTGTTGCCAAAACTATTCAACCATGATGGATTGAAAATTTAGCATTAGCGACAAAAATAATTTTGTTGCTAAAAAATAGCGACAAAATATTTTTAGCAACAAAATAATTATTTCGTCGCTAATATTTGCAACAAAAAATTTCGTTGCTAATTTTTGTGATGAAAAGTATTTCGTCGCTAAAAGAAAAAATTTTCGTCGCTATTTTTAGCGATGAACAATTATCTCGTCATTATTTTTTGCGATGAAATTTAATTTTGTTGCTAGCTATTTTTCACGATGAAACAAAAAATCCACCATTAATTTTGTCGAAACCACTTGTTTAAATATAGAAAATATTCCAAACAACCTGTTCAAATATAGATAATATTTCAAAACATACCACATATCAATATGTTTAATACACTACCATATCAATCAAAACATAATATATATACAAACCATATCTATCAGATCCATATATAACTACGTTTTACATCTATCATTAATAGATACAAAAGTACGGGTTCATGAGTTCATACACCTTTTAAAATATAAAAATCTACAAATTATGCATCAGCAGTGTCATTGGCCTCGTTCTCTTCTCCAGGCATCGATCCCTGACCTGATGTGTCTCAATGGTTGTGCAGAGGCGGCATCATGCGGCTGTAAATCTGCTAACTTAGAGGCATCGATATTAAGCTGTCTCGCCATTGCAGCTACTATCCTTTCAAGCATTTGGCTGTGATTCATCCAGTAATTAATTTGATCCTGCATTGAGCTCATCGATGTCCTGACTGCCTCTGGCACTGGGCATCATCAGACCATCCGGATTGGTCGGACAATGAACTGTAACGTGATTTCTTCAAGGAACACATATTGTGCCCAAACCCTAGTTGCCATCTAAGGACTGCATTCAGGATTGCGTTGTCAGTCATGGAACAAACGGGCTATGATCTAGCATCATTGTCAGATCCAACCTCCCTCGTCGCCTGCTCTCTCAGCTGTAACATTTTTTCCTTCATAATAAACCAAATAATACTATCAGTTTGTTTTGGAGGCTTCAAAGCATTCAAAATTTAGTACGATACTTATATGATGCTGCCTCGCCTCAGTCACAGATTGACCGCTTTTGTTCTGATAGAATTTTTCATAGGCATCGACCCTGGATAGTCCATATTTAAACAAAAGAAAAGGAGAAAAAGGACATCAAAGCAACTTATATATTCAATAAGAACTCCTATAGCGTGCAATTGCAAATGCAGTTACATACCATCCTCTTCGTTCCTTGTACAAAGGATGCACTCCTTTGCATGTGAATGGAATCAACCTTACTCCTATTCACCTTGTTTACCTCCGAACATCGCTAAAAAATGTGTTATAGCAAAAAAAAAAAAAAGAATAACAATATCAAAATAACTTGAAATACTAAACATACCTTAAACATCTCGCTCTCGAAATGCTCGCACAACCACCGCCAATCGTCATTAGACCTGTTCCAGTTTCTGTAAGGCTAGGTCATAGGGTCAATCCCCCTCGCTCGTAGATCATTGCAGTATGTATGAAGCCTATGTCGCCGATCCCTATACCTGTTTGCAGTCATTTTGAGGATACACGTTGTCACTTCTTCGTCGGTGCAATCCTCGAACGTAATGATATCTTGCACATATGAACATTCATCATCCTATGTAAATACAATAAATCTCATAAGAAATACATATTAACTTATCTTGATGTGAGAGACAAGAGCATTGTGGAATTGAGAGGCCATGTGCTTGAAACTTTTGACGGCCAATGAACAATAATTCCACTTGAACAGACTAATCTCGTTGGCGACTATACTTGCCTCCGTGCTAACCAAATGACTCAGAAATAGCTATACTTTTGGCTTTTCATTGTGGGTATGCATGTAGTTCTCCAAGACTAGGCCTCTACTGGGACTATGCATCGTGCGTCACTGTTGTGTTCCTGTACATGAAAATTCATGAAATGAATATATATCTACTAATGGATGTATATAACAAAGAAATGATGTACATAATTTATAAATATGGTAAACATATACCTATAGGGGAATGATGCTGCGGTGCCATGACCTCTTGCTGGACTGGCTCCGGCCGAGCACTAGCCTGCTCCACGGACTCGAGTGATTGAGTCTCATCCAAGTCCTCTAACTCATCGCGTAGAAGGCTAAAATAAGGATCCATGTCATCAAGTGGGGCCTGACGTCTACACCGCGAATGTCCACATCGAGGACCAGTCATGATGCTATAATGGTTAACATAATTTGAATAAGCACATAATCATAAAAACTGAAATACTACATGATGTAACAAGAAAATCAATTGAGTTACTTAATCATATTAATTGTTATTCTTAAAATCTGAACTCATATCCATATAGTTGTCCTCAACAAGACTCGTAGAAGGCATCGAGACAAAAATGCTATCATCATCGTTGTTGATGAAGTCGTTATACACATGTGATTGTGACCCCAAATTATTGTTGGCTTGTGCTCGTGCCGACGTTCCAACGACAGAAACATCGTCAAGTTCGCAGTCATCTTGTTGCAATTGTCCTATGTCGACCGTGTCATTTGGCACTAATATGTTATCTGGTACTTGCATTTGATATGCTTCACTTTCGATGGTTGCACAGACTTCATTCTCAAGATCATCATCTGGGCACGTGAAAAGTGTGGGATCGAACAAATGTCTATGCTGAGCCCTTATTGCAACTTGCCAAGGCCCTTTCATTTTGGTGTCCTCAACATTACCACACCAATCTTGCTTGCTTTGCAAAAATGTAAGGATTACTTTCGTACCACAAGTGACTAGTGTGGACACTGACGAGCTGAGGGTCTATAACAATTGGCCTGTGTCATCCTAAATCATACCATCGTCACTTGAATAATACAACCTACTGAAGACCACTATACCTCAGCTCTATAACCTCATGTAGAACGCCGAAAAAGTCCATTATCTCACCTTTGTGCTTGCCTTGCATGCATATTCCACAGTTTTATGTGGTTCGATCGCTATTGCGATTTTCTATTAAGAAATGCACACCATTGACTATGCATGTTGAATTTACCGATACACATGTGTCAAGTTTTCGTGCAAGTGCGACTAAGTCATCACTGATGCAGTTGGGATTGTCTGTATGTAGCTAGGCTACCTACAATTAAAAGAGCAATAAGCAGTTTATGTTTGACAAATAAAAACTATATAAACAAACCTTGAGTCATGGTGAAGATTAACGTAGCTTACCCGTTCGTCAAACCACCATGCAAATTGATTCCTATGTCATTCCGCTGCTAATGTAGGATTGATTCATATGAGTTCATTTTCCTGCTCACTAAAGTGATACAGTAAAATTAAATGTGAGTTCATGAACATCAACATTGAAAAAATTAAATGTGTATACTCATGTCATGTATGCTTTCACCTCGCAATTGTTTAGCACATACCAATGCATGTCGTGATTGTCGTCCGTTTCTTGCGGTGTCAACATCTAGAAATCTGCTTTACCATATGGTCTGGCAATGTTGGAGAACACGGACAATCCATCGATAAGAATGTTGTTACCATCGATGTTCCATTGTGGTCTTGTAAATTTAGTCTCCACTCTCCGAAGGTATATAGAGCAGAATGTCAGACATTGTTATGGTCCCTGGCGTAGGATTGCGTTATGGTTTTAGAAGAGGAAGGGTTAGGCTATGGTTGAGGTAAGGATGAGTGTTTATTGGGGATTTTTCTTTTTCTACCTATGGTTACTGTTTGAGCTTAATTAAAGAGAGAACTCAAGAATCTCTGAGTAAGAAAGTACTCAACTTGTGTGAAATTCTGCTCTCATACCTTGAATAATAACAACTGCATATATGTACATAAGTGGACGTACACCCTCCTACAACTAAGGGAAATGCATAATAGAATTACATAAGTGGGGGATAACAACCTTCTAAAACTTAGAGAAATGGAAAGAGTGGAGGTACACCCTCCTACAACTAAGGCAAATACATAACAGAATTAGAAATAACAGAAATAGAAATTTAATGGCTGACTTGGTCTTCCCTAATTATCGGTGCATGACCGTGACTTAGTGGAAGTGTCTAGGAGTGGGGTTCCAGAGATTCCTTTTCCATGAGTGAATCTTTTGTAAACCATAACATTTCTCCCTGCCTCCTCAACGCGCTTGTCCTCGAGCGCAAAATCTGGATGTTGTTTTGTGAAGGCAGACAAAGGTTCCCAAGAGGCATCTACGAGTGAAGTGTGCTCCTAGTGGACAGGTAATTCAGTTTCACCCTTTTGATATCGGTGGTCCAGAATGGCAAGTGGCTTAGGATAGGAACTTCTGGGATAGTGGATGGAAGTTGTGAGGAGATGTTGGCAGCTTGGTCTGCATGGTAAGCCTTGAGGTTGACAGTGTGAAAAATTAGGTGTATATTGGACTCAGCGGGAAGGTCTAGCCTGTAGGCCATGGGACCGATTCTTTCCAAGACTTCAAAAGGGCCATAAAAACGGGCTGACAGTTTTTGAGAAGCCCTTTTTGCCACAAATGTTTGGTGGTAGGGCTGAAGTTTGACTAGAACCAATTCTTCCACTTGGAATTCAACAAATCTGTGAGTAGAATCATAATTGGCCTTCATCTTTTGCTATGCCTTCAATAAGTTATTACGAAGGGAGGCGATGACTTCATCTCTTGACAGCAATAATTGATCCATAGCTTCAATTTTAGATGATCCTGGACAGTAGGAAAGTAGGTGAGGGGGTTGTCTGCCATAAACCACTTTGAAGGGAGTGGCTTTAAGAGAGGAATGGTAGCTGGTATTGTAGCAATATTCCGCCCAAGAGAGCCAATCCAACCAACACCTTGGTTTCTCACTGGTGAAGCAACGGAGATGCATTTCAATGGTCCTGTTAACCACTTCGGTTTGTCCGTCGGACCGTGGGTGGTAGGAGGAGCTAAAATAGAGCTTGGTTCCACATAGGTGGAAGAGTTCAGACCAGAAGGCACCGGTGAATGTTGAATCTCGATCACTGACTATGAATTCTGGTAAGCCGTGGAGTTTGAACACGAAGTCAAAGAAGGTTCTTGCCACCACTGAGGCTGTATAGTGGTGAGATAGAGGAAGGAGGTGACAGTATTTGGAAAATTTGTCCACGACCACAAACAAGACATTTTTTCCATGTGAATTCGGCAGCCCTTCCACGAAGTCAATTGAGATGTCAGCCCATATGTGGTGCAGGACCGGTAAAGGAAGAAGTAGGCCGACTGGTTGGAGATGATCAGTTTTATGGCATTGACATATAAGGCAGGTTCAAACAAAATTTTGTACTTCTATTTTGAGTCCCTTCTAGTGGAAATCTTGGGCGATTCTGTGGAGTGTTTTATGATAACCTTCATGGGTTTGGTTATGTATGGTGGCGATGATGGTTTGTTTGAGTGGGGAGGTGGGAAGGTAGATTTTGCCTTTAAAGAGTAACATGTCATTATACATGGTCCATGGGCTAGGACCTTTACTTGGTTGAGTGTGTGAAGCTCTTATCGCTTGAATTTCATCAGATTGTTGTTGTTCAGCCTTGATTTCATCAAGTAGGTTGAGTTGTGGCATGGATACTGCCAAAAGAGTGGCATCCTCCGAGTTGCAGTGAGACAAGGCATCGGCAACGACATTGTGGCAGCCTGGTCTATACTCCACTAAGAATGAGAAACCCAGTATCTTGCCCAACCAATGCTGCTGTGGTGGAGTGACCAGTTTTTGTTCGAATAGAAATTTGAGACTGTAGTGATCAGTCCGTACTAAAAATTTCTGACCCCAGAGATAGGAATGCTAGTGTTGAATTGCTTTGACAAGGCCAATCAATTCTTTCTTATAAGCAGGAAGACTCTTGTGATGAGCAGCCAATGCCCGGCTAAAGTATGCCACTGGTTTATTATTTTGTTGGACAACCCCGATTCCTGTATCAGAAGCATCACATTCAACTACAAAAGTTTGTGAGAAATCAGGCAATGTTAAAATAAGGGTACTACTCGTGGCCTTTTTTAATTGCTCAAAAGTAGTAGTAGCCTCCTTCGTCCATTTGAAATTGTTGCGGCGTAACATTGCCGTCAAAGGTGTTGCGATTATCCCATAATCTTGAACGAATTTGCGGTAATAGCCGGTGAGGCCTAAGCAACCCCGAAGGCCAGTAATGGTGGTCGGCTTGGGCCAATTCATCATTACCGCAATTTTACTGTCATCTGTTGCCACCCCAGCTAAAGAAATAACGTAGCCAAGATAGGCAACCTGTGTTTGGGCAAAGGAGCATTTTGACTTCTTCACAAACAACTGATGAGTGGATAATAGATTGAACACAATCCGCAGATGAATTTGGTGCTCAATCCAAGTCTGGCTATAAACCAAGATGTCATCAAAAAATATCAAAACAAACTTGTGAAGGTGAGGCCGAAATGCCTCATTCATTAAGGACTGAAAAGTGGAGGGGCATTGGTGAGCCCAAAAGGCATTACCAAAAATTCAAAATGCCCATGGTGGGTTCGGAAAGCCGTCTTCTCAATGTCATTGGCATACATTCGGATTTGGTGGTAGCCAGAATGGAGATCAGTGAAATAGTGAACCCCAAATAAATACTCCAAGAGCTCGTTTATGATCAGAATTGGTAATTTATCCTTGATCATCTTGGCATTCAGCGCTCTATAATCCACACATAAATGCCAAGTCTTGTCCGCCTTGGGCACTAATAAGACTGGGGAGGAGTAAGGAGATTGGCCGGGTCGGATGATTCCTTGTTCTAGCATGAGGACACACTATTTTTTGATTTTATCTTTTTGGATGTGTGGGTATCGGTAGGGCCTTATCACAACAGGCCCACTATTTGGCTCCAAATTAATTTTGTGATCACAGGCCCTACAAAGGGGAAGACCACTGGGTTCTTGAAATACATGAGGAAACTCTGTTAGTAATTGTTGTAATTTAGTCTCAGAGTCCTGTAGTGCTACAACTACACTGAAAATAGATTGTTGAGGTGACATAGGAGTCTGGAGTCCCCGTAACTGCACTGACTTTCCATCCTTGTAGAAATTCATACACATGTCTGTGAAATCCCACAGGATCGGACCCAAGGTTCTTAGCCAATTAACTCCTAATACCACATCAAACCCACACAAGGTTAAGATAAATAAATTAGTGGTAAAAGATTAAGAGTCTAATTCCAACTTAGCTCTCCTGTATTTGCCTGGACTTTGGATTTTTTTGCCATTAGCTACTACCACTTTCAACTTCTCTTGTTTCTCAACCGTGCTCTTAGCCTTATCTGCAATAGTAGGGTCCACAAAACTATGGGTTGAACCAGAATCAATTAAAATTAGAGGCTTACGATTTCAAATTCCCCTGATTCTCATAGTATGAGAAGTGGTGGCGCCCATAATTGCATGTAAGGAAATTTCTGGTGGTTCCTTCTCAAGATCGGGTTCAGACTCCGATGGCTCTTCCTCGGTAATGGCTTCAAGGAAGAAGAGCTTCTTGCACCGATGGCCACGGACAAAAGGTTCATGGCAATTGAAATAGAGGCCCTTGAGCTTCCTCTCTTCCATCTCGGCTTGGCTTAGTCTCTTAATAATTCTGTTTTTGATGGCAGATTTGGGTGGAGGATGATGAAAATCACCCAATGCAGGTGGAGGCCTGCCCAGATGTTGCTATTCAAATAAGAGAGACATATTCATGGCAGCGGCAAGAGTTAGAGGATGATTCACTTGGACATGGACTGCAATTGCATCGTTCAGCCCACTGATGTATAGCTGCACCTTTTGTGATTAGGTGAGAGTACTTGCAAGTGAGAGAAGCTCTTCAAACCAGTCTTGGTAATCAGCCACCATTCCGGTCTGATTCAGTTTGGCCAATTCTCCGAGTTGATCTCGCAGAGGTGGGCCAAACCGCACATCACACTGTCGTTTGAAGAATTCCCAAGTCATCTCCGAATGCTCCTCTGTTAATTGTATGTACCAAATTTGAGCCTTGCCATCCAAATTAAACGAAGCTATGCCAACTTTTTCCTTATTTGTTTTTTGATGGTGGAAAAATTGGTCACAGCGGTTCAGCCATCCAAGAGGGTCATCATTCCCATCATAACGGGGAAAATCAAATTTGGTGAATTTTGGCACTGTGCTGCTACTATCAACTAGTTCCTTTCCAGATCCTTTCGAGTGTGAATTCCTCTTTTAGGCTCTGCTGGTGCTTCCTTTGACAGTAGAATAGCGCTCCAATTTGGTGGCTGCAAGATCACGTGATAATTCCTTAAGTCGAGCTTGAGTTTCTTGCTGCCTTGCTTGGTTCGCTGCTTACTCTTCCTAAAAGAGGGTCAGATGTCGATCCAGTTGTTGCTCAACTGGTGGTTTTGGTCTTCCATAACGCGAGGCTCTGATACCAAAATGTTATGGTCCTTGGCGTAGGATCACGTTATGGTTCTAGAAGAGGAAGGATTAGGCTGTGGTTGAGGTAAGGGTGAGTGTTTATTGGGGATTTTTCTTTTTCTACCTATGGTTACTGTTTGAGCTCAATTAAAGAGAGAACTCGAGAATCTTTGAGTAAGAAAGTACTCAACTTGTGTGAAATTCTGCTCTCCTACCTTGAATAATAACAATTGCATATATGTACATAAGTGGACGTACACCCTCCTACAACTAAGGGAAATGCATAACATAATTACATAAATGGGGGATAACAACCTCCTAAAACTTAGAAAAATGGAAAGAGTGGAGGTACACCCTCCTACAACTAAGGCAAATACATAACAGAATTAGAAATAACTGAAATAGAAATTTAGTGGCTAACTTGGTCTTCCTTGATTATCAGTGCATGACTCTGACTTAGTGGAAGTGTCTAGGAGTGGGGTTCGAGAGATTCTTTTTTCATGAGTGAACCTTTTGTAAACCATAACTGACATTCATTTATTACGTATGCCTCTACTATTGAACCTTCGGGCCGTGCTTTGTTAGCGACAACACTTTTGTATTCTCGCATGTCACCATTACAAGTTGGACATGCTTTATATCCCTTCGTGCACCACCCAAAAACATCGCCATATGCAGGAAAATCGTTAACTGTCCAAAGCAGTGCCGCATGCATGTGAAAGATACCTCCTACAACATGATCATATGTTTCGCACCCTTCTTCCCACAAGTATTGCAACTCTTCGATCAACGATTTTAAAAATATGTCCTTATCTCTTGCAGGGGCATGGGGACTTGGGATCAACATAACCAATAAGATTAAATGGAGATTTCATGCACTTCCAAGATGGTAAATTATATGGGAACACCATAAGGGGCCATGTATTGTATATAGTGCTAAGATTACCATACGGATTAAACCCCTCTATTGCCAACCCTAGCCTAACATTTCGTGAATCAGCCAGAAACCATGGATGTTCACGATCAAAATGTTTCCATGCATCTCCATCCGATGGATGTTCATGACATCATCATCGATGTTGTTTCCCTTTCTATGCCATCGCATATCAGAAGCAGTGTGCCTGGAGATGAACAATCGATGCAGTTGTGGCGTAATAGGAAAGTACCGCAAAACCTTGCATGGTATGTTCTTTTTCTTTTTATCCTTACCACGACTTTCATTCTATCTACTTGAATGACAAATTGGGCATGCTTATAAATCATTTTTGTCCTTCCAAAATAGAACATAATCATTCAAGCATGCATGTATTTTTTCGCAGCATAGGCCCAAGTCATCGACTCCCAACCCGAGTCCCTTCAACAGTTTTTTAGCTTCATAATGAC
The DNA here is from genome assembly GCA_006176705.1 of Cocos nucifera. Lineage (NCBI taxonomy): Eukaryota > Viridiplantae > Streptophyta > Magnoliopsida > Arecales > Arecaceae > Cocos > Cocos nucifera. The sequence goes on along the minus strand of QRFJ01000111.1, from coordinate 1,693,361 downwards.
TTGACAGAAGTAACTCTCCCTCATATAGTAGGTCCTTCAGAAATGTGAGCAACCAATTGAATGACTTGTTTGACCACTTACCAAGTGTCTTCATATGTAATAACTTTATTACAGCGGACAACAGAGAGTACGTCTTACAACCAAGATAAACATCACTTTGTGCATCTCTTAATAAACACTCGAATTTGTTGTTCATAGGCATGTTACTGTCATCCTCGGCCTCTTGTCTCGGGATGGGATGCTGATGTTCTGATCCTGCTTTTGCATTTGCTTCAAATAACTCTGGATGGAGATCCTCTAGAATTTCTTTATCTTCTGCACCAAGTGTTTGCCTTTCACAATTGGGTGATCCACTTACGGACGTAGCATTTATGGGCCTTCTGGACATCATGCTCAAGCCAGTCGGCAAATCTTCACCATGACAAGTCCATCTCTTATAAGTCACATCTATGCTACATTCATATAAATGATTCTGAATGTCCGGTAAGGTACACCAAAATAGATTCCTGACGACATGGACAACGAGCTTTTTCACCTTCTCTAGTGTGATTGGATGCCATGTTCATGAAAGACCTCACACTCGCAATATACTCGGGACAACACTTATCGTGCAATGACATCTAACTACGATCCATGCCTACATGTTTATGACAAAAACTATACAGTCAATCTTATGTAATGATAGTTGACTAACGCCTTATATCCCCTACCTATAGGGTGGTGGTCCTATCCCATTCAGGAATGCAAGAATTTAACATTACCATACATGTCTTCTGCATCAAAAAAGAATTGACAGCATTTCAACACAGTTCTCCAGACACACAAGCACTGGAATCGTGCTATGTACCTAGAGAACATAACCAAAAATGCCGATGAAACTCTCCGATGTAGAAGCACATGGTATGCAATGTAAAATTCACATGCGTGCCCGAACTGTCCATAAGGATAATTCGAGAATAGCATGCATAACACCAATATTTTTTTTCCATTAAAGAACAAACATTGGTTCAAGCACGCTATCCTCGAATGAGAATTCTAAGGTTCATGTGTTTGTTATGTGCATTGTTAAACTAAATAATATTGTTAAAGTAGTATTATTAAACTAAATAATATTGTTCTGCTATGTTTGCTTTGATTTGCTAGCCTTCTCTTTTTACCAACTATCTGTCAATAACTGCATAGAACATTTTGCTATTTTAAGGAACTATGATATCAATACCTCAAGGGTCCATTTGGTTGGGGTATATTAGATTACAAGATAATCTGATAATTTATGGAAATCATTTACCTGAAAAAATGATTGCGGAGGAAAATAACTTTTATTATATTTGGTTGGTGGGAAAATTACTCTAGAAAATAACATCGAAAAGGAATTATTATGTTTGGTTGGAGGTAATCTTATATGAAAATATGATAAAATTTATAATTATACCCTTCAATATAAAATAATTTTTAATACTAAAATAGTATTATCATCTTTAATTGATTTTTATATGATGACTATAATCACATAATCCTTCGCATAATGTCATCTCCATTTTAATTTTTTTACAAAAAAATTTTATTGAATAAAATTTGAAAGATATTACAATAAAGTCAATGATTACATATGCATCTTTATTGGGGGTACTTTTATTAAATATGGATTACCATCATTCGAAAATTTGCCAAATACCAACCCTCTCATGGTATTTGTTTTACCTTGTCTCTTCGAAAAATAAGCATGGGGCCCATTAATTTTTTTACCATCTCTCTCTTCCACTTTTCATACCAAACATGGTAATCTGACATGATATATTATTTGTTCATGCCAGATTATCTCCAACCAAATGGCCTCCAAGTGTTAAACAACGTATGTGCCCTGACCTCCTAAACCTATGAGAAATTAAGTGGCTCAGTACATACACCAGTGCAAGTAAAACATCTAAGAATCAACAATTCAAAAAATCTAACATATTGTAATATGCGATGATGTTAATAGATGATAGAAAAACACTAAGATGTTATTATCTGCTCTCCGGAAGTTAATAGATTAAAGTTGAGTTCATGGGGAGCTGTGTGTCAAGCTGCAGCAGCTCCCTTTTTTTCGCTTCTAATCCTTTCGGAGCCGTAGCTCACCCCTGCTTTTTTCCTTCTAATCCTTCTGGAGCCCTTATGGATACCCACCTCCTCCGTACTCTCCTCGCCGCCACCTCCCTGCTAGTCTGTGGTGGTGGTGGCGGTGGAGAGCACAATGGCCCCCAATCACCTCTAACCATGCCTCCACTGAAAATGCCAACTGTCGGTGAACCCCATTGGGTAGCCCCCACATCAGAGCAGAGCCTCATATATTAAAAATTTCGTAGCCAAAGAAGAATCCATTCGATCAAAAATCCCTAAACCCAACAAAATATCATTCTTCTACCAAGATTAAGCTCTCCAAACCTCAAGGGACCACGTCACACCGCCACAACTTGCACAAAATCCCAAGCATCCCATATGCTTGAGAAAAAAATCCAATCGGAACCTAAGAGAAACCCCTCTAATCTCTCTAAGTGCTCTCGTTTCCCATAGATCTCTTAAAAAGATTGTGAAATGAAAAAAAAAAAGGTGAAAAGGAAAAAAAATGATCATCTATGTGGGGAAGGTCTTACCTTTTAATTTTTCTTGGTCTTTCCTTTGTTTTTTTATGGATTTTTCCAATGTTTTCTGCCATTTTTCCTTTGTTTTTTTGTCCTCAGGAGTCCCAAATGAGTGGGAGGCTTGGAGCGGCCGAACATCAAAGCTTAGACCATGGCTAGGGTTTTGCATTGGGTATTTCTTTTTTTCTTTTCTTGGGACTCAATCGGGTGGGAGGCTTGGAGCGGCACAGGAAAGCAATGGCTTCTTTTTTTTATGTGGTGGGAGGCTTGGAGCAGCACATGAAAGGTTAGACAATGGCTTCTTTTTTTAACATTCTTGGGACTCTCAATCGGGTGGGAGGCTTGGAGTAGCCCTATATTATCCAAAGATTTGGGGCTCAAATCCTCCCATCCTCCTAATAATCAGGTACAGGGGCAAATCCCAAATCAAAATAAATTTTAATTTAAAATTTTAAAATTATTTTAAAATTTATAGAATATTGTTAATGAGTTTTATTAGAATTCAAATGAATCCGATATTCAAAAAATGTGTAGTTACACTGAGCCCATTGTAGCATCAGATGCAAGATTAGTTTATTGCATTTTTAGATTTATGTGTTATATTTTAACATAATTTTTTAAAAATATATTTTAAGAATTTATGTGCAAATATGTAAAATATCTTGATTTACTATATACAAATAAAAAAATATTAGAAAATTTTAAAAATAAAGTGTATTATATTAATTGAATGACCCTAATTCATCAAAAATGATGTTTTTGTAGCATTTTAAAGATTAAATTTAGGATTCTTTATTGAAGCATGTAGAAATATTTAAATTTATTATATATGGTCCAAAAAATACCCAAAGATCAACATAAATAAAGTTGATCATTTCGGTTGTATGAAATTAAAACATATATATACATATTTGGTTGAAAAATTGATAATTAGAAAAAATAAATTTAAGATTATGGATTACATTTGCTTATTGATTTTAAGGTTTAATAATAAATAATCTATTTATGAATGTAGATCTGGTCAAGACATATTGGATCGGATCAGTTTAATATTATCCTATAGATTGGTCTCGAAAAATTAATGACCAATTCTTGTATCTTTTTCTCTCTTCTTAATTAGATTATAGAATTTCTTTAGCAAAGGACTAAATGCCTCATTTGCTCTATATCTTATATGAATCCATATTATGATAGTAGATTAAATGCCTCAATTTTTTATGTTATCACTATTATATTGCCACTAATACTCTCAATTTTTGTAATATTTATGCTAGATTTCAATATCACTAAGAGATTTCTAAGAAAAAATCCCTCTCTAATATAATTTTTTTATTTTTAAAAATATCTCATTAGCACCAAGGGATTTATTCTTTGATAAATCTCCGAGGGATGAAACTTTCCTTACAAATCTCTTGGTGAAAATTAATGAAGTAATCACTCACTGATCCCTTACAGATTACTGAGGGATTTCCAAAGGATTTACCAAGGGCAGTAAATCCCTTGCAAATCACTCAAACATTTCTTAGTGACAAAGGTGACGGTGGTGCAGAGTGACGATGAGGATGGTGGGATAGTGGCCCACTTGGCGAGGCGAGAGAGAGACTTGAAATTTTGTCCTAAATACAAAAAAATAGTGATGAAATTTTTAGCGACGAAATTTTGTCGCAAAATAGATACCTTTAGCGATGAAACATACTTTCATAGCAAAAACCAAAACGTTAGCAACGAAATTTTTGTTTTCGTCGTTGAATTTTGCCCAAAATCCAAAAAATAGCAATGAGATTTTTAGCTATAAAAAAATTCATCACAAAGGTCAAACTTTTAGCGACAATTTTTTTCATCGCGAAAACCAAAACTTTAGTGATGAATTTTTTTTTCATCGTTGAATTTTGTCCTAAATCCAAAAACAATAGTGATGAACAATTCATTGCAAAAGACAAATCTTTAGCGACAAAATATTTTTTCATCGCAAAATCCAAAACTCTAGTGACGAAATTCTTTTTTCATCATTGAAATTTGCCCAAAATCCAAAAAAATAGCAACAAAATTTTTAGCGGATGAAAAATTCATTGCAAAAGGCAAATCTTTAGCAATGAAATATTTTTTCATTGTAAAAACTAAAACTTTAGCAACAAAATAATTTTTCGTCGTTGAAGGTCAATTTATGGCAATGCAAAAAATTATAAGCACTTGATTTTTTGCAATGAAATATTTTTTTTTGTTGCAAGATATTATCTATTTACAACGAAATTTGTATTCGTCGCTAAAATTTTATCGCAAAAGATTAAATTTCTTGTAGTGATGGGCAAATTGGTTTTTTTTGAATTCACACTTATGAGTTATTTTTTGTCCAAACCACACCTCCCATATTTCCAATTAGCTCATGCTATTTGTTTTTCACATTTTATGTTAAGCTATTAGACTATTAGATGGCCAATCTATTGGGTGACCAAACATCTTTTCTTCTTAGTATTTCATTATTTTCTGAGATTTTTTAAGAAAATAATGATTAGTTTCTTATTTTTATTTCTAGTAATTTTAAGTGATATAGTTTTACTGAAATAAAATGGATCATGATGATCTGGAATGATGATCTAGCTTGAAATTGGCTAATTGCATTCTGGTGAATAAGTTTTACTGGTTCTTGTGGCTTCTGTTGCTTGTAGGTTTCAATGCAACTTCTGTGGTTGCTCTAAGATGTTATATTATCTATACTGAGTTTGTATTAAAAATGGCAGGTTTATCGATCCTCAACTCTAGAACTGGGGTTCCATTTGACCTTTCACTTGTATTAGGTTTGCAGAGGAATGTATTCTTGAGTGAAAAAAGGGATGATCTTGCATACTTTCTAATGCCTGTGAAGCTTCTTTTAGATTCTGTTAACATAGTTGAGATGATCTTGCATACTCTTTAATGCTTGTGAAGTTTGTTTCGGATTCTGTTAATGTAGTTTTCTGATTCGTGTCATCTCCAGGGTTTTCCCTCTGTTCTTGTTCTTCTGACTTGGCACTGTATCATACTGTTTTTCTTGTTATGTTCCTCAACTCCTTTTTCTTTCTCCTGCTTCCATTTTGTCTGTATAATCCTTGTATCCTGATTATATTTTTGGAAAATGCTGCATGCTCTAGCTAACGGCATTAGCTGCTGAAGTCGAGTTCTTGAAAAAGGACAAGGAAAACCTGAGGATTAATCTCCACAGAGCTGAAGAAGAGGTATGTACATTAGAACTCGTTTCTATTTCATCTCACCATATTTCACCTTATTTCTGTTTCTATGAACTCTTACCCTGTTACATTTTATACAAGGTCAAGGTACTGTTTGAAGAGAATAAAATTTTGGATGAAGAGAACAAGAGGTTGCTTAGGCTGTTAAAGAAAGAACGAAATCACCGTGGATCTGACAGCAAAAGCTCTGCTGGTACTTCTACTAAAGTAAGATGAAAACACAACACTATTTTCTTTCAAGCTTTGACAAACCATCTGAATTATTAATTTTGTTTTTAATGATTCATGCCAAACTACTAGTAGTTCATGAGAAATTGAGGATAAGAGAAATAAAGGAGCACTTATGATCTTGTCATTGGTCATAGCAATGAGAGACCGATGTTTCTTGTTTTTAAATTCATTTGTTCTCTTGTATCATGTCTTTATCAAATCCATTTGTTGTGTAGGGAAAGCGTAAATCAGGCCAAAATGACAGCAGTCCTACGGGGCGGGTGATTGATTTCAATGTTGCAGATTCATCAAGACAGCCATTATCACCTCTGCATCAGAACTCTCCCGACTCTCGAATGCATAAGAAGTGAAAGGGTGTTTGTCCTCATTCTACTGATCTTGAACGGTTGCTGCTAGGAACCTGCCTACTAATTTTTTCTTAGCTATTAATCTGAAGTTACAAGTTCTTGATGTTCATAGCATTGAATTAATCTTGGAAATTCATTTCAAGTGATAGTTGACGTTATGTTTTTCACCACCTACTTGACACTCAATTGCTGATAGCAATGCTTTCTGGTTTGTATTCATCGATCCAAATGGATGGGAAGTTTCTTCAGAACACTGTTTTGGTTACTCTAGTAGGGTGAGCTCTCCTGATGCTTCTGGTCTGGTTTCTTGCAATCCAAATATATCTAAGAATTGTAGAAGGGGTTCTTTAAGTTGTCGTACCATGTTGGTACTAGGTTAGCTGGAAAAAGATGGTTGAAGGAATGGAGCAGCAGAAATCAGTAGTCTGCAATATGCTTTAGGAAAATGAAACGTTATTGTGATTATGCTCTGACTTTAGAGGACAATGAACTTGAAGCAGGACGCTGTTTACCCTAATGTGTATTATTGCAAAGAATTTTTGCAGATTAGTCCATGATATCTTTCATGTGCAATATAAGGTTTCTTTTCGTATTCCTATAAAAATTCTTCTAAAATTGTCTGCTTGTACGAATCTATCTTGCTAGTTTTCGTTGATTGAACTCTGGTTATTGTTACGTTGGATTGCACAAGAATAAAAGTGTCCTTTATGAGGCCGCGAGTTCAGCCTCTTCTAGGCCGGGTGAGTTGATTGTAGGGCTGGAAATGGGCCGGGTTAGGCCGGGCCAGACTTTTACTTGAATTCGGTCGAAAAGCTAAGAATTGGGGTTAGGCCTGAAAATTTTGGATAGTCTAGGCTTGGGCCTGAACTAAGTCCAGGCTTGGGCTTGATCAGAACTCAATTGGGCTATTCTAAATTATCCGTTTGGGCCAAAAATAAGTTTGGCTCTTATCCAACCTGATTTTGAAGTTAATATTTCATACTGTTGCTTCACAAATAAATGAGCTAGCCAAAATTTGGGCTTTTCTATGACACAAATAAAGGATGCATGATTCATCATTCTTAGTTAAACTCATTCTAGTTTGTCCTATATTTCCTTATCATACTGTCCAATTAACAACATACAAAAACAAATGAATCTGAGTGCAAATTTGGACTCATTCAGGGCCAATGAGATACCCAAATCTGGATGGAAAAATAAATGGGTTTTACGTAATTCTTTGCGCACTGTAGGTGGTGCCTGCGGTTCACCATAGCCTGTGGTACACCGCACCGTCTGCGGTGCACAAAGTATTTTCCTTTAGTCCAAACCCAATCTAAACTTTTCTATGTTTAAGTCCAAACCCAATCTGCACTTTTTTAAGATTAACCCATAGCCTGATCCAAAATTGGCTTGGCTTGGCTTGGCTTGATGGGCGTCGGGCTGGCCCGAGCTTGTTTCTAACCCCACTTCTCGCGCACTTCATCCTTTTCTTGGTCAAGACTTGGTTTTGAGAGCTAGACGAACATATGAATCTATCATCGAGAGGATAAACAAAATTGTTATCGTATAGTTTGAAGATCTATAAATAGGACTGGAATCGGGTTGGATAGGTTTTAACCAGTTCGGATTGAATTTTGATAGAAATTAAGGTACCCGATCTAAATACCTACTTAATAATTGTACCGGACTAGACACGAATTAAAATTTTAAGAATTTTTCAAAATCGGATATGAATAGCCCTTATAGAACCATGGACCTTCCACTCATGCGAAGCAATACCGGACACTAGGAGAGCAGTCACTTGTGCTAGTGGTTTATTAATCTTATCGAAATCTTATTCACATCATTAAATTTTTTATTTGATTTGTGGCTGATTTAAGCCAGATGCCTTTTTTTTTTGTTTTTTCCTCTCCACTTTTTTTGCTTGTTTCCAATGCTTTTAAAACAAATGAAGATTTTGCTTCGATTGGTTGCTTGGAAACAAGATGACACCGAAAGAAGGTATCAGCAGTGTTTTACCCCCTCCCCTTCTTCCCACGTACAACAAAAATAGCCTAACCAAACTTCGACTTAATTACATACAAAGAACCATCTAATCCGTAAAAAACCCCACAACACATGCGGTGCCTTGCATGATCTTGAGCCATAAGTTGTCCCATGCCAGATCTTGGAATGAGGCCGCTCCAAGCGAGGTACTCTTGGCTAAACTCGGTATGCCTCCTTTGCCATGCACCAGAAGCATTCTCTGAAGGCACAATACTTAAAAACCTACTCTCTTTCTTTCCAGTTGGCCAAAGGACTAGGCTGGCTGGGTGTTGCATGATGGTGTTACCCATACAAGGTTAGATTAGTATTTTAAATCTGGTAACCATGACCGACAAGTCCTATCATACTGGATAGATCAACAACTAATAAAGCACTCATGCTAGTAGAGTAAATGAAAACAGAATTCTCATTTTATCAATGTAAAATAACACAAAACATCTATTGATTTCAGAGTTACATCGCCCTTTAAAAACCAGTGATGTAGCAGTAGGTCCAACCAGGAATTTCACTGGTTCAATCCAGGCGAGGCTATCCCCAATTAAACATCCAGTGCCGGGCTGGAACGCTACAGTGGATACGCACCTCCTATCCTATCAGCAGCAGGAATAGCACAGAAAAATCCCCTCGGACTAGTTCCAGTATTCAAGCAAAAGTTTTGTCCCATTACTTGATAAATACATAGGAAGACTACGATAAATGACTGGTAATGAAGGTTGCTCGACGCTTTTGTAAGGGGTTGAACCAAAATAAAGACGCATCTCCACGGGAGCAAGCCTAGATGTTTCCAATAGCCATCCTGCTGAAGAACAAAAAGAAGTATACTCTTTTGGTCTGGTCAGATCGCAGACTGGACTCAGAATGAGTTTCTTTGGTTCAGTTTTAGGCTCGGTGCTTATCCAGTACTTGGCAAACTCCAAAACCTGGGTTTCAAAAGGAGCACTTGAGGCTTGCTAGCAGCTAGATAACCAAAAATGTTTCTTGAGCCTCGGCATCATTTTGTCACTTCATGATCTGATTATGACAGTTTATATCTTTGCGAAACTACATAGAAGAAATTAAGCACTTGCTCAGCATAAGTTCAATTCCTATAAGATCAAAATATTAGTACATACATAAAATTAGTTCTATCAGGGGAAAAAAAAAATTCAGCAATCATAATCTTAAGCTATCCTATTACTTCCATAATACACCTTTCCCCCAATTTAATTTAAAAAAAAAAAAATGAAAAAAACACAAGACAATTGACACCTTTATAAATGGTGGGCTGAGTTACAAATTTTATTCAAAAAAATCCTTGAAAAGTACCAAGCATGTACAAGACACATGCAGAGAATCACTGACCTTTGACTTATGATCATGCCGCTGCAGATTGCTTGTCATCATGGTCTTCAAGATTCAAAAGTTGCAACAGCTTTGGCCAAGACTCTGGGATCCCTCCTGGCAAATCAAACTCTAAGAGCTTCCCACGGCTGCGGTAGAACTCCTCCACTGGTTGGGTCTGCAGAAGCAAATCATTTATTTTCTAAAACACTAGCATACAGGCAAAAGCATTTTAATGCTAATATATTTATATGGCAAAATGCTATAGTGCACAGTAACATATCTTACATATTTTAAAAGTAACATTAAATACCATTCTCTTTAATGACTCAGATCATTGACTATTAAAAGGCAAGGCACCCAGGGACCTGAAAAAAAAACCAGGCTTTGGTAATTAATGGCAGTGTAAATGGTAACAGAAAGCAATCTCCTCTCTCCTTGTCCTCCCACCACATTTCCTTCTCCTTCACCTCCCATCACCATTTGATTTCTCTGCTGAGCCCCAGCTCTTGCACTCTGTCCTCATTGACACCATGAACCCTTTATACACCCTAATGCCCCCCCTCCATGCACACTCACCCAACCACCAATTACCATCACATCACCACCAGGCTCCCAACTCCTTCACTTCCCATTGCCACTGCCAGCCTTGTCTCGTGCCATGTCTCCACATTCACAACCTATCATTGTGCCACCTCCCATCGTGCTGCCCAGCCCACCTTTCTTTGCAGTGCACCCACCAAATTCCACAATGCCCTATGTTACCTCACATAGAAATGTCCATAGCTCATCCCACCATGCCCCCTCCTTGTTCTTTCATCATAGTGTGCCTCCCGTCTCAATGTGGTCGCTCCTGCTACTGTGACCTCCTCATCCCATCTACTCTGCCTCTGGTTGCACTATGTCCACCTACCATAACCTTGCATTGTTTCTTGCAGTACTTCCTGAGCCCATTCTTCATCAGTATCCTTCTGCTGCACAAGCCCCAATTAACAGTGACCCACCATATGGAGCATCTCATGGCCCAAGCACCTGAACTGGGAAAACTAACAATTGCCTTTTACTTTTTCTTGACCATGCGCAGCACTGTTAAGTTACCAGCACAGAGACAAACCTAAGAAACAGAGATTAGTAACTTTTCACACCTAACTTGCTTATGCCTTACAGCGATGATATCATCCTGCTCCTGCTCCCTCAATATACTTAGTCCAAGCTACATAATGTCAGTCATTCCAACCCTCCTTTCTTGCTTCCTGTAGTATTATTTTGCATCTTGTGTATACACATGGTGCTAAATATTGTAGGTTAGGGGAACAAATTATCAATGTTAAATTTCAGCAATGGAAGTTTGTGTCGTCGTAATCAGTATTCCACCAGACCTATAGGTCCATATCAACTTTCAGTTTATATAATGATTTATTAGTTTTCCAACCAACATGTTTTTAAAAAGGAGAATAGGATTATTCTTATTGTCTTATATATATGGGTGTGATTTGCTTTCCTTACTCGTTACCTGGATAGCATATTGAACTTAAACAAAGATGTAGATTAGAAAGAATATACCAACTTATAGTTTGCTTAAAATTATCATAAGAATTTCAATACAGTAAAAAAAAAAAAAATGTCTATGAAAGCATGGGCACATAAAATATTTTGATAAGAATTAAAACCTTCCTCAACCTCATTGGAACACCAGAGAGCCATCAACATGGTGAGGTATTTTTTTTTTAATTGTTGTCACAAGCAAAAACATGAATTCAAAATTTGTATAGGTATAATTAATTCCAAATGATGTTTCAATAATTAAAACCAACAATTTTCAATTCAAAACTAAACAAACAAGTAGAAAAAATGGTCAAATTATTAAATTTAATGTACCTTAGTTATGTTTGGTATTCATCCTCATCTTTTAGTTTCCTCAAGTTAGAGCTTGACACTGCACAATTCTGTATGCACATTCATCACCAATTTGATCGATATGGTCATGATAAGTGAACTTTAGGAGTTTACTAGAGAGGTCATGTAAAATTAAAGGCGACAAACAAGCTTTCATGGTTCAATCTCTCTAGCCACCAGTCAATATATCTGTCAATTGATCAAGCTAATCCGATCAAATTAACCATATTTTTGATGAAATAAGCCTAAAGAATAACAAAGCTTGTAATTTTCAAAGTCAAATCAAACCTATTTTGGATATTAGTGCAAGCCCCCACCCCCACCCACCAACCCAACCAAAAAAGGGAAAAAGAATAGCAAAAAGGAAAATCACCAGCACCAGCATCAGAACGAAAATGGTGTCTCTTGCTTGCTCCAGTAAATGCTTACTGACTGGGCATAAAAGACATCTGTCGTGCATAATAATTGTGGTCTGACAATAATCAGTTCGACTATCATTTTTTGGCAGCTGAAAGTCTGAAAGTGCCTACCAATAATGATTTTTCACGCATGCAAGCAATGAGGACTTTGAAGATATAGCAACATTTACAGCTAGTTCTGAAAGGGTTTGTGCTTGGAAGCAGGCACTTAATATTAACAATAGAAATATTAGGAAAATCAGCAATTTCCATGAAACATTTATGGAGTCATCTAATGCAAATTGATATCAATGCAACTAAATTATTTTTGAAATTAAATTTATCGTTCTTAAAAAAAAAAAAAAAGAGAGAAGGGGGTGCATTACCATTTCATAGTATATACGTAATCGTTCTTTCACCACCTCTTCAGTATCATCAGATCGGGTAACTAGCTTTGTCATGCACTGTGCAGGAGGTAGAAGTGGGGCCATGAATATACCAGGTCTCCCATTCTCACCCTTGATGTCGATGGCGGCAACATTGAAATTCCCGCCACACTGGCTGCAGATCCTTCTACCAAGGCATTTCGCAAGCAGTACATCTTCTCTAAGCTTAAGGTTCACAACCAGGTCAATATCTGTCACTCCCTCCAGTATTTCCTGAAAAATCAGAAAAAGATGTGCTCATAAGGTTTTTAATTTGTGTGGAAGCATCAATAAGACGAGATATGCAAACCAAGATTAGTTTGGATTACCAATATGACATTGATATTTTATCTGTGGAGCTCCACATAACTGTTAGAGTGAAGGAGATAGAGATGGTACAGACGTCTAATTCTGATAGCATTCCTGCAAATTACCTTAATCCAATTCATTGGAAGTTTCCAGTGGAAAATATTTGATTACTTAGTGTCCAAAGGATTTCCCAATTGCAGTAAGTTTGAGCTCACCTTACTTGTCCAACTTTATAAAGAAAACTCCAGAGTTGAGCACTAAGTCATTATTCGATGCAGGATTTATAATACTATCTTGGTCTGTCGAAAATTCAACATAACAATGGAGAATTATCTAAACCAGGAATGCTTCTTAAGGGGCATTTTATCTTCTACCAGTCTTTCAGAGATTTCAAAGGGGAGCAATGGATTACGGTTTAATAGTTTGCTGTCATATCCTTTCTTCATCACTTGAAGAAGGGACAGAAACTGGTGCTCATGCTAGTGTTTTGTTACGTTTGTGACATTACTTATTTCTGAAATTGCTAAGTTTGATGCTGATGTTTGTAATGCCTTGATATACCAATTGTTGAATAAGGAAAGCAATGATTTTGCTTATCTGACAGTTTACACCAGACATCAGGTCTCCTGAACTGTGTGAAACTGACCATAACTGGGGGTTCAGTTTTTGCAACTTTCTACTGATCTGGTTACTGGACAGATTTCGAGCTACAACAAGATGCATAAGCGACATCAAGGTGCAGGAAGATAGCATTGCTAGTAGTTTTACATGCCTGGAATTATTAGGCATTGGTGGAAAGAGCTGAAATCAAAATTCCCGTAGCAACATATCTGGGATACAGATCACCTAACTCACTAGATTGCACATACACATGATATTTATCTTTTTATACTAATACCATTCAAAATTTTGTATTGCACTGTCTTCCCCCCTCCACCCTGCCCCCGCTCCCCCCCCCCCCCGCCACCAACAAAAAATAAATAAATAAAAACTTTCCCATATTTTCTTACTATTTGCCTGGTTTCTCGTCTTTATCCTCGTACAGAGTTACACTGTCATAATGTTTTGACCAAAGCATCAAACCTTGTGCTCTTAAACATCATTATCAGGAGGGGCATTTGCCTCCTGCCTCCCCTCTCCCCCTCCCATCCATGTTTGGACAAGAGACCCACGTTTAAACTTAGGATGCCAATAGGCAGTCAGCAAGTTCTGGTTATGCACCTTAGACTTATGCAACTACAGCACAACATCCCCTGGACATGGGCTAACTCCGAGGCATGTATTATAACAGAAATCCAAATTAAAAAAAAAAAAAAAATAGTCATTGATAATAATGCATGTTGGTGCAGAAACTGGTCGTCGCCGGGGACCGCTGGAGTCGAGGCCGCTGAGGTCGCCGCCGGGACCTGCAAAACAGAGTCCCGTCCGGAGCCGGTGGGGGATGGCTCCGGCAGGACCCTCCGACGCTCAAGTCAGCTCTGGCCAACAAAAATGGAGTGCTCGGAATGAGTTCCGGAGTTTAGAGAAGAAGAGGAGAGCTTAGAGATCAGAGGGATTAGAGTTAGCGTATCTGGAGGGATCCTTTTTATAGCGGAGCTTGATGGCGACAGCTGCAGCCGCGTGCTGGTGGGCCGCTCGAGATTCGGCGGAGCCAGTCTCACGGGAAGGTGCCGTGTGCGGCGGGTTGATGGTGACAGCCATCGCCGCCTCATAGCGGATCGCTATCACTCGCGGTGGACTGATGGTGATGGCTGCAGAGCTTGCGGTGGACTGATGGTGATGGCCGCAGAGCCAGCCGAATGAAGGGTTGAAGGCTTTCGTCGTGTGCCCATTTCGGAGGAGTTCGGGCTCCTGAAGAGGAAGCTTGGAGGAAGTTCGGCTCCCATAGGCGTCTGGCCGGAGGATGTAGCTAAGGCTCGGCCGCTGGAGAGTTCGGTAGGAGCTCGGTCGGCCGAAGGACGACCGCTGAGGAGTTCGACCGCTGAGAGGTCCGAAAAAGCTCGGCTGAGGCCCGGTTAAAGGACTTCGGCTGCTGGGCGGTTCGGTCAAGGCTCGTCCGCTGAGGAGTTCGACCGCTGGGAATCCGAAGCTCGGCCGTTGGAGTGTTCGGCCTGCCGTTGGACTTCGGCTGAGGGCCGATCGCTGGAGGGTTCGGTGGAAGCTTGGTCGGCCGAAGTTTGGGACGACCGCTGAGGAGTTCGGACGTCGAGTGATTCCGTTAAAGCTCGGCCGCTCGGAGTCCAAGAAGCTCGGCCGCTAAGTAGCTCGGCCGGCTGAAGGGGTTCGGTCTTGACGCTGGGAGTCCGAAGAAGCTCGGTAGCTAACTAGTTCGGCCGACTGAACGGGTTGGAAGAGGCTCGGCCGCTGGAAGTTCGGCTGAAGCCCATCTGCCGAAGCTCTTCTGTGGCTACTGGTTGCATTAGGCTGGGCATCGAGCTAGACTTCGGCTGGAGCGGGATTTATCCCTAACAATGCACATGGGCATTTGCCCCTCCTGCCTCCAAGAAACATAGCAAGCCCCTCTACAGCATCAAACCTTGTGCTCTTAAACATTATTATCAATGACTGTTTATTTATTTGGATTTCTGTTTATAATACATGCCTCGGACTTGGCCCATGTCCAGGGGATGTTGTTCTGTAGTTGCATAAGCCTAAGGTGCATAACCAGAATGTAGCTCTTGCTGACTGCCTATTGGCATCCTAAGGTTAGACGTGGGTCTCTTGTGAGCAGGGAGGCAGGAGGCAAGTGCCCTCCCCCTTTTTTTCTCCCACCACACCAGTCATGAGATCCATCACTATTGACTCATTTGTGTGGCCGTCTATTTCCTATATTAGTGAGTTAATGGCGTTCATATCTCACTGCGCCCATCACCGATATGTTGAAAATTCACTAACAGTTGTCAGTGCATGTTAGTTTTCGAATGAAAACAAAAACTTTAGATGAGGTTCGTTGAATCCAACCATTTCCCATCATGTAAGTCCACTCCCACCCACTTCTAAACCATCCCTTTCTCTCTTGTGAACTAGTAGGTCAAGATGAACTCTCTCCCTCTCTGTGTGTGTCTCTCTGTGTGTGTGTGTGTAACTCCACTGTTCCAATTTGCCTCCCCTGTCTCCCAGTCTTTGTTTTTGGAAGACAAGATTCATGTATCATGGGATCACAGATCATAAAAACCAAATCAGAGATGCAACCAGAATTCCAGTTTCCTTCTTTATTTTCTCCTACATCGAACCAAGTCTCAAGTCGCACCATTTAGTTTATGGACACTGATTATGTCATTGAATGGCCTCTTCAGATATTAGTGATTGATAATCAAAGTACAGAATTTTATTCTTCTTCTCTTTATTTCATAATTGTAGTGTTAATTTCTTTGTCAAAAAATAGCCCTTTAAATATAATTTTGTTATTATATATTTTCTATTTATGTTCATACATAATATCATGCTTTTTTTTTAAAAAAAAAAAAAAAAGTAGTTTCACATGTCACATTTACTGGTATGAATTTTGAAGTATGAATTAAAAAGCCTACTTTTCTTTGCAATCATTTGTTCTTCAAAATTCTAAGTCTGGAAGCGCACTTAAACAAATTGACATAAACTAATATATTTTAACCAAGGTCTTTTAAATCCCGTGGGATAGGGTGTCCTAGTTTCTCCATAGAATGGGATGCCCCATTGTCCCGCCCCATGGTGGCAGTCCTAGTCGAGTGTGTCTAGGTAGGTACCCTTTGTCTGGCTCCCCTTCTTTCCTTTCTTTCTTTATTTCTTTCTTTTTCTTCTTTCTTTCCTTCCTTTCTTTTTTTTCTTCTGCCTTCTTCTTTCATTTTTCTTCTTACTTCTTTTTCTTATCCCTTCCTTTCTTTCTTTCATTTTTCTTATTCTCTCTCTCCCTTCCTTCTTTCTTTTCTTTCCTTTTTTTCCCTCTCCTTTCCTTCTTTTTTTTCCTTTTTCTTCTTTCCTTTCACTTTTTCCTTCATCTTCCCTTCCTTTCTTTCTTCTCTCTTTTTATTTCTTTCCTTGCATTGTTTCAAAGTCCCAACCCCATCATAGTCCCTTTTTGTAACAGAAACAGGATGAGAGGGCCGAGAATTACCCATCCCACTAGGACTTAAAACCTTAATTTTAACAGTATCATATCAATTATGAATACTTTTTAACTATTTAATAAAAAATATCTAATAATATTTATAAAAAAATTATGTATTAAATAAATTATCCTTGGACCCTTTGAAGTATCTTTGAAGTGGTAAAGAAAAAAAATTAGGAAAAAAGATAATGACATTAATATTGTTGAGATCATGTTGAGGACAGCATGTTGAGAGATGGTTGATGATAGTCTCAGAGCTGTGGACCACATCTTGATCATTGGAATCTTCCCCACAGGGATAAGACAAGACTTGCATATTAATTTTCAAGGAATCAGTTAGTCAAGTGGGATTGTGTTTCCCTATGTAATTTCAAGAAAATATCTCCAAGAAAAGCTAGATGTCCTTCTCCATTATTTTTCAGCTTGAGGTATACTACTTGACTGGAACTCACTTCTGGTTCCCCACATGAATGTCATACTAAAACATTACTAGCTGCAACAGTTGTAGCAACAATGATGTATGATGCTTCATGCATATAATGTTCAATGAGGGGCAACAGGACAGATGGTAAACATTTTGATGCAACTTTATAAGATATATAGATAGAAACAACATGTCAGACCAGATTTGATTATGGATGACTATTGAAGGTAAAGTAATATTAACTAAAAGGTAAACCAGGTGCTTTGATGTCATCTTACTTCAGAATCAAATACACATCAAAAGAAATAAAACATAAAGTTAATATGGTTTCTTATGTTTCCTTTGAATATCAATTTGCTCACCGCTTGTCTTATTGTTCGTGGAAAACCATCAAGAATGAATCCCGATTCACCCTTAGCTACTCCAGTTTCAAGACGTTTGGACAACAAATTTATGATGATCTCATCTGACACCAATTTGCCGTGATTCACAATATCAGCAAGCTACAAAATGAAAATTAAAATCAGTGGCATCAATTTAAAGCAAAGAGATTTTGAAATGCAAAAAACATCTTCATACTTAAGTAACATGTAGAACAAATGAAGAGAACTCAGTTACTGCAACAAGAAAAAGACAAGCGGTGGGAAAAACAATCTCAAGAACCTCAAGATTCCCTGAATACTAACACACAGAACTCCTTACTAGAAAGCATGCAACAAGATGGGAAGAATTAACAACTTGAATTATATAATTTGATTAACATTGAACAACCTGCAAAAATAAAACCATTTCATGTTTGCAAGGTTTTTTTTTGGATAAACTTTAATCTACCTAAAAACATCAAGAATGAAATTCAAAGAGAAGAATTATAAAGTTTTAATAATTTTATAAATTCTTGAAACTGACAAGTAAGACATCTTTATACTTTTCATTATACTTTTGCAGTGTTTGCTAGACCGCCCCAAACTGCCCGGTTTGGGACTTACTGTACAGTACCATGTCAGATTCGGTATGAAAACATCAATCGGATCAATACAGATCTATATTGACTCATACCACCCAATACCACCTCAAAACAAGGTATGCACCGTATCATATCAACTTGTACTGCCCAATTTCTGGCAACAGCATGATAAAAAGTGAGAAAAAATGTCTTGGTATGGGATGCATATCATACCATACTGATTGTATCATACCGAACCAGTGACATATCTATACGGTATCCCATACCGAGATTGCAGATCTTGTTCTCTTGCATGACCAATTATGGCTTCAAAACTTTGTAAAAGAGATCTTGCATGTACCACCATATTTTTTTGGCTTTTAGTCTTGGCTTGCCATTTGGGAGTTGGCATGATCCTTTATCATAGAGCCCCTCACTTTTATAAGCAATTCTCTAGAAGTCATCATTTCACTAAAAGCAACGTTATCTGGTGTCACTTGATAAATCTTAGGCATCAACCAATGATCTTAGCAAGTCCTAAGTTTTGAGTGTCTATTGTCACCTAAATTTTATCAATTTTCATAAAACATGTTGAGGAATATAAGCATTGGCTAAGTCAAGATATTTCTATACTCAATTATAACACAAATCATTTTGGTTTCCCCATCAGTCATGGCATGAACTTCATGTCCTGGTGCCACCTCAAATTGTAATTTTATCTCAAAGTTTTATCTATGAATCACATATACTAGAATTTCATGGTAAATGAGATGTTATTCTACCTAAGGAAGTGCAAGAGTCTGGACATCTATAAAACATGCCAGTTACATTAATGATAAGTCACAAAGTCACATAAAGTGACTCTTTGAATTCAAGGGTAACCACTTTCCAGTTAATGTTTCATCTTTTAGGTGAACCACTAATTTCTCCTACTTGATCATACGCTAAATAGAGTGTGTTTTCATATTTGGCAAATAAAAAAGGAAGTTTTCTTAGCTTTCTATTGTTATTCTTTCTGCAAACAAGTTCAACTTATGGGGTGATGAGGTTTATTCGTTATCTGGTAGTGCTGTGTATATTGGATGGTCTAGGGTTTAGCAAACAATCCAATAACCCACTCAATAATAGGGAAAGCATAATATTTTCCCACTATATTTATAAATACAATTTTCTTTGTTGATGCTTTAATATTCAACTAATAACTTCTCTAATGCATAATTTCTTTACTCTTCTGCCCGATTAGAACAACCCTAACACGGAAAATATGCATCTCAGACTGCTGCCATTATTTTATCAAGATTGTCCTTTTATATAATCTAGTAAATCATTCTAATATAATAGAATCCAAACAACCCTTTCCAATCCATTATAGACTTGGTCAGAAACAAATCCTTATCCACCCTCCCCCAACCCAAGCGCAATCAAATCAAAGGCATATCAACAGAAACAAAAGCTTCCTACAAGTACCTTGAAATCCCCTTACCCAAAATACAACACGAACAACACAAAAACAACATAAAGAAGCAATCTTTAGCTAAGATTACAATCTGCCAGCGAGTCCCCATCATGTAGATCAGCAAAAAGAAAGGAAATTACCTGTTGGGCGAGGGGGCCGGAGGAGGCAAGCTCCTCGCGGACGAGATCGCCGGTGGCGATGTGGGGGACGCCAAGGAGCTGGGAGAGGCGGCCGGCATATGTGCCCTTCCCGACGCCGGGGCAGCCGAGGAACACCCACTGCACGTTTCGGCTCCCGGGATCCCTCCTTGCCGGCAGCCCCCGGCGGGCCAGCCTCTCCGGGACGCGGGCGTCCGCTTCCGAGGAGGCCAGCGACGAGAGCCACCACCTCGCCGCCAAGACCGCCGGACGTGAGGCAGCGCCGGCTCTCAGGAGGCGGTTCAGGGCCGGCATCGCGGAGGAGGAGGGAGGGAAAGCTCCGATTTTTGTTTGGTTTTGGGTGGGAGGCTTTGGAGGGCCAGGGATGGGAAGCGGTTTTGCTAAAGAGAACGTTGGGAAGCAGCGGTGATTCCGGGGAACGGCGGTGGTGAAAGAAAGGGTGGGGAGAGAGAGAAGGGAAGAAAGAGTAAGGTGGGTAACGTTTGGGTAATTGCGTAATGGTATAAAAGTAATGTCAATGGCTTTTTGCTAACCAATAAAAAATTATATGCTCACATGCTTTTCTTTTTTTTTTTTTTGGATGAGAATGCTCAGATGCATCTCATCTTGGATAGCTAATTTTTCACCTAGCTTGAGTGCATGCCTAAAACTGGATCATCAAATGATTTGATGATGGTGCGTGTTGAAGTGACTGTTGAAACATTAGACTAGTCTACGCTTTTCTAGCTTCTTTCCATTCTCTAAAACAAGTGAATCAATGGATTCATGAAATAATTTGATGTATCTTCTTTCTCCTTCATTCCAAAAAAAAACTTGAATTTTATTGCTTCTTTAGTCCTATTGATAGACAGCTAGCGTTTGGGCATCTTCTTCTTCTTCAAAAAAAAAAAAAAAAAAAAAGTGTAAGCATTGGGCATCTCACGATGCTTATAAACTACGCGTTCATTGTATTTGGTTTCTACCATTGCTAGGTTGCATGCAGGGTGGGTGACTTGCAACCGAGAGAATTGCTTGGTTCGTGACGCACATTGGAGAAGTCGCAATCACAACGTGACACACATTGGAGCTAGATCTAGCGTTGTTGAGGTCTTGGCAGATGTTACTTGCTTTTGGTTATGATTAGTATTAGTTAGTAGACTCAAGAAAATGATATGCAACGAATAGCATGAATGCCGTGATATATTGGCCTAGCTACGTGGACATCTTGAGATCGTTTAAAGTTTTCTTTTTTTGTTTGCAGTCTGGAGGGAGAGAGAAGGGTCGAGCTCTATGGAGCAATGTCTATAGGCCATGGTCTTGAATCGGGCTTGTTACTTGTTCGAGCCGGGGATGGACCTCTGTTACATTGGTCATGTATTGTTTTATGTAACATAACGATAATATATTATTTTATGTAACACAATGGCAAGCTGCTAGCTGTTAGGTCCAATTTTGGTGTTTAGAAAAGAAAGAAAAAAATTTATTTAGATCTTAACTGAATACAGTTGAGACTTTTGATCGATCATGAAATATGTTTAATTTTTTAAACTCATGAATGGAGAAAATCATCGACATCATTTTTATAACATATGATATTGTAGTGGTAAGATCATTATAGGCTACCTAATAGCTTTTCCTAATGAGATTTTTTTAATTTTTAAATGTTATTATAATTATATAAATAATTGTTATAATTAGGTGATGCTAGCAAGGAAGAGAGAGGAGAAGGTATGGAGGATATATGGTCCTTTTTGATGCTTATGAAGGGATAATGAAGGACGAGGAGGAGAAGTTATCATCAAGGCCTTGCCAATTTATGGGGAAGGAAAGGAAAGCTTGAAGGAGTTCTCTACACCCAACCTTCTTAGAACAAAACGTTAATTATAACACATTTGCATGCGTCTTGCATGAATTGTAGTGGAAGATCAATGGCTGAGGGACCCATTCCTGTGGAAACTCAGAGCTTGGTGTATTTGGCATTATTTATTTATTAATTTATCGAAACGAATTGCGAGTACCTTTTGACGACGTTCATTGATCGGATGATGGCCGTGGTTCCATTAATATGTGAAAGTTCAAAAGTTGCGGCAGCTGCATATGGCTAGCTGACTAATTTGTTTTGATATAATAATTATGTGTAGTTTTCTTCTAAATATTAGACTCTTTTTTTGTATTTGCTCACAATTGACCACATCCCTACAAACTCAAAGGGAGAAAATTAGTCAAGTGAATTAGCTAATGATGTCTGAAAATGAAGTGGATGGTCCCTTATTTGGATAGGGAGATTTAAGGCGAACTGCTACAACTAGTGTTTCAGACAAAGCGTCCATCACCATGCAATGGATCTGCCTCTCATCCTCAATTTCACTGGAAAGAGCCACAGAAGAAGAAAGAAAGAAAGAAAAATCACCTCCTCAAGCTTGCCATAACCCCACGTAAATAAATAAATAAATAAAACTTGAGGTAAATGGCTAGGTTGGAATAGAAGATGGCTCACTTCTATAACATCGTATCAAGAGGTATTAATAAGTTATTCCAAAAGAAAAAAAAAAAAAAAAAAAGGGAAAGGAAGAGCATATATGGTCCCTTGAAAGTGCTGTTTGGTTGCAAAGGATCTTTTTTCAAGTCATCAAAATGCTTCCAATCACGCACAATCAGCTGTCATAGGCCATGTAATATCAATTACATGATCGGAACAGTTGATGCAATTATTTCATTTTTTAGATAGTTAAAAGCTATGAAACCACACACATAGCCAATAAATATTTTTTTTTTCTTATTAATATTTATTTGGCATGGAAAATTATTAATTTATACTTGAAGCCAGTGAAAATATCTAGTACTCTGTAAACCATAATTAATTTAGTAACCTGACTTAACCATTTTAGAACCTTTCCATCGCCAAGAATAAAAACAGCAGCTGAATAATTTGACCTAAGTAGGATCTCTAGATACATTGGATGGCTTGCTTCTTCTCCTTCTTCCTCTTTTGTGCTCGAGCTGGCATATATGACATCTACTTCTCTTTTTTTCTTTTCTTTTTTTTTTGCGATATAACTAATTTTGAAGTTACATATATTATAAAAAAAATGAAGAAGAAGTTAATTACATATATGCAAATCAAAATTGTTAAAGAGTAACTTAAAACGGTGCATGCAATTCCGCCGTCCATATAAACCAGCTGGAACATAAGTATACAAGCCGTTGAGAGAGGTGCCAACCAATAGACCGAAATCCTACTAACTTAATCACCAAATTTTTTGTTCATCTGTTACAATTATATTGAACATTTGGATGAAGCTCGTGGATTAATTGTTGAGCTTCATGACACATGTGACGTTCAACAACATATTCAAAGTATGGTTTCAAAAAAATTTAATAAACACAGCTTATAACACACATGAACAAAAAAAATGGAGGATAAGAAACATAAAAAACACAGTTGATTAATTTTCCTTCATGCATCAGTTGATGGCGCTGCAAATCTTCCTGATCTCCCCAGCTGAGCCCGTGAGGGGGCTGATATCACCCATCTTCACCATGCCAGCCACAAAATCCGAGTAGGTACCGCGCCCCAAAGGTTATACAATCATTAGCTACTGCGCCCGAAAGCAGATGTCGAATAGTCTAGATGCAAGGAATCAAAATATCCGTATGCACAACAGCTCGATCCATCCAATCTAACGTTAAAATCCGTCACCGCAGTTACCTCCCTCTACATATGATTTATATCATAATCTTCAAAGCTTTGTAGTAGAGTACATATATTTTCTACAATGAAATGTATCTCCAAGGGACTCCCCTCATCCCATCTCCTTGCGGAGACCACGGTGAGCGAGTCACT
Source organism: Cocos nucifera (assembly GCA_006176705.1). Taxonomy (NCBI): domain Eukaryota; kingdom Viridiplantae; phylum Streptophyta; class Magnoliopsida; order Arecales; family Arecaceae; genus Cocos; species Cocos nucifera. The sequence continues at coordinate 1,669,671 of QRFJ01000111.1, read as the reverse complement.
TCCAACATTGTTCTGTTTGAACAATAATTTACAAGGGCCTTCTGTCACCTGCTAGTCGGCTAAGGATATTGAAGGGGCTCTACTGAGGATATTTGGATAAAAGACTTGGTTAAATTCCCCATTAATGATAGAAGTTAATGCACAATTAGGTAACATAATGCTTGCAGTAATGTTTGGCACCATAACGTCACCTCCTAGACATGCAAAACGTTCTTTAGAGATTCAGATGAAAAGTGAAACCATGCCCACTTTTTGCTCCCAAGTCATTCTGCAATTTCCCGGAAAGTGGACCGATAGATAAAAGAGTATTATATCACGCTTGACGACAGCTATTAGGAGTTTAGGACATAGACGATGATCACCAGCAGTGCACCACGTATTGTAGTGATGCTATAGAAACTTGTAACGAAAGAACTATCGTATGGTCCCTTCTAGATCTTCATATAGTGGGTCTCCCCATAAAGATAAATCCAGCCGATGAAGGATTGTAGCAAAACATCAGTGGGCAAATGAGGAAAATAAATTAGCAGAGGAACCCATTATAAGCAGGAAGAGGCAAGGGATATCCAAGATTCGCCTGCTTGATTACAATAAAAGAAATCAAGTTCAGCACCGCTCAGAAACCATCCCCATTCAATTTTCAAAGAATGAGACAACGAGCAGCCAATTGCTAGATTTCCAACAAACTGCGAACGCATATAAGCCGAGAAGAAAATTAATTTCTCGAGGTATTGAGGAGTTGTCATGTTGAACAGCTCCTGTAATTGTTAGGTTATGTTAAGCAAATTTTCTCAAAATGCAAATTAAAAAAAAAAAAAGAAAAAGAAAAAAGGGAAGACAATTCACAAATTAAATCAGACAAACTTCAGTAATTCAGGATTCTTGATGCTGACATTTGCACATCACCCACCATGTATACGTATTTGTGACGTTTTTCAGACGGTAGTTTCTAAAAAACATGGGTAAAACATTATGTTAGAATCCACGCGCACAAAAAAAAAACATGATAGATAAAAGCAGAAATGCAAGAAAGATGGGTACATAATTCTTCTTCTTCTATTACTTCTTTTTTGCAGGGACCCAAGGGACGCCCGGTTTTTTTTTTTTTTTGGTTGGGTTGGGTGGGGGGGGAGGGGGTGTATCGTTTTAGAAAGGCAAGGTTTAAGTAGCATTAAGAAGTCCTAAAAATAGTACAAAACTACTATCAACAGGAACCAGATCTCTCAAGCTTACTGATAACGAAACCACTATGAGCAAGGTGTCCAAAAACATTCTACTTCCATTAATTTCCAGGTAGTCTACTGCTTTCTTTAATCTACTACATCCTAGATATTTGGAGGGGGATCATGGCTTCAGTCATTTCCTCCCTTAATACAGCCTGGAGGAGATCTGACGTACCATGCTGTAGTAGTAGACGCCTTTGGCAGTCCTCTGCAGCCATGATACCTGATGTGTAAGCTCCATGGACGGACCCAGAATGATCAACACTTGCTGCTTCCCCAGCAAAATATATATTATCCACGGGAGCACGAAATCTCTCATACAAGTCAGCTGGCTTCCCAACCAAGTCACAAGAATAGGACCCAAGGGAATCTGGGTCAGTACCCCACCTAGAAACCAAGTATTGAACCTGTAAAAGATCATAATTGAAAAGATTATTCCAAAGCTCAAATCACCACTGGACTTGAGAACAAATACAAGTAGTTACAGGTGATAGAATCTTACCGGCTCTGTGGCATCTGGTAGCATTTTCTGAAGCTGTAACATAACAAATTTAACAGCTTCTTCATCAGATAGTTTCTCAATATCATAAGCAACCCTTCCAGCAGCCATGTACACAAGAACAGGATGTCCTGTTGCCTTGTAGAGATTGAGAAAGTAGCCACAGGCATAAGATGTTGGAGCGACCATTCCTAAAACTTCCACATCAGGCCAAAAAACAGTACTAAACCGAAGAGCAATCTTATTCTCATTGCCAACACCAAGATCAGAGATAGCGGAGACTTTCCATTCTGGTAGCTTGGGCTCAAATTCGATCAAATTTGCTTTGAGAACCCCAAGAGGAACAGTGATAATAGCAGCATCAGCTACAAAATTTGTGCCATCCTCGACTGTGACCATTACTTTATTACAGCACTGGACAATTTTTTTCACCCTGATTACATGTAGAGAAGAGTAAATAAACAGGATATGGATTCTGGAAAACCAAGTTTTAATAAGATGCCAGACTAGCCCTTATGCTTCCCAAGATACATAATTGTAAACATGGATCTTTCCAGACCTTTCTCCTAACTGTCATTGAGTGTTATGAGGCATGATGGGACCACCTAATGATGATGCTATCATGTTTCAATATTCAATTAGCCTTTGAAACAATTGCATCAGCCAGCTCGCAAGTACTTTCTTTTAATAAGCATGAGTTTTACACATCCACATCATAACAACAGATTTCAAAACTTGTTTCACGGACCCAGTGAACCAATTCAAGAGTGAGCAGTGACATGAGACCTCTTCTCCTCGTTGATGGTGGATGCCTTCCCAACTGTTCAGGCTACCAAACTACTAAAGTCACACAGCAGCAATTGCAAAATGAATAAAAATAAAATGAATATCATGTGAAAGAGAATGACAAGATCTATGTTGGTTATTGCATGCTTCCAGATGGTGGCACAGGTATCAGTATGGAACAGCATCAAAGAATTCAGTGTTGGTGCTAGTCCAAGCCAGGATGAAAAAGGTTGGTGGTCGAATTTTGGTTGACAGCTACTCATTAAAAAGCATGCAAGACCATAAAACAGGAATCAATGACAGAATGAGGGTTCATGAGGCCAACATCCAATAGCTCAGGCAAATGCTTGATGATTAGGGTCGTGGTCCTTAAAAAAAAAAAAAAAAATCATAGAGTGAAATCAGGAAGAAACGGTCCTAATTGGGAAAAAGGCAATTTAATAAGCATTTCACAGTACATAGACAGACAAGCATAGGTCATAAACATAACATATTAAAAATGTAATATAGCCACAAGAAAAAGGATCTAAAGAAATCTAACACATACGCTGATGTAATTAAAAATCTGAAAATTTGAAGGTCAGAATATTGTTCATACGGGTTCTTAGCTAGAGGTGGCGGTAATGCAACAGACTTCAACTAATTTTTTTGGCAGCATAGGTCCTGAACTACTGCAGGACATATACAGTTCAAACATTTTGGCAATAACTTTTGCTACAAGACTAGAGATAACAAACATGCTTCATGCATAAGACCATCAGAAATGGCAACTTAGAAGACTAGCATACATGCCGTCAGCAAAAAGAAACAGACTCCATAACATACTAGAAAGGTCATGCTAGCCTAGATACGCTACTGACTAGAGTTTCTGCTCACTAATTAGTTAATAGCAATCCTATTAATAAGATGATAACACACCTGTTGTTCAGTTTGATATCCAGATCATTTGCCAGAGTTTTGATAACAGGATAGTATCCTTGCACCATAAGTCCATGGCCACCAGAAAGAACATGCTCCTGTATACGAAAGAAAGCAGCAACTTAAGACATACTGTAAATAATTTTTTGCATCTTACTAACCTTTTTTGAAACAATAATAATAATAATGATGATGATGATGTAGGGCATCAGCATTATGATCTTCACATGATAATATAAAGCTTCTTTGTTATACTAAATGGAAAAGACAACCAAAACAGATACAGAACTTTTGTTTTTATTTATGTGAAAAACATATGTGAAGCTAGTAGGCTCAAAAAAGTGATGTAAAACTACAAAAAAAAAAAAAAACACATTTTTGTAAGGAAAAGAAGGGCATATCATCTGCCATGAACCATTCTTTGCCCCGAAAAAAGATGAGTAAACTAAATTTGGCAGCTCTACCTTTGACAGCTCTCAACATTCAATTTAAAAGGAATGATTTCAGAACCCCGCTTGCTTTTATGTTTACTTGATATATTAGTTAGTATACATCTTTTGAAACCTAAGAAATTGCTTCTTTTTTTTGGTTACAAACTGCCTGATCTTTATTCAAAAAGGAAACGGCATGCATAAAACCTTCATGCCAATTCTAAGTAATCCACCCTGCTTGCCTTTGAAAATTTCCAAATATTGTTATATGATATTCTCAAATTCCTCAATGAAGTAGTTAAATTGGTCAGTATTTAATATTGGCAGGGCCAAAACATGGAATGTCTAGACTCCAGAGCATGAAACCAAAAGCCTTTACACAGGATTCTCAAGGCCATAGCACACTCAACTTTTTCTTCAATAAAGATACTTCAAATTTCCATAACAGGAAAATTATAATTAACTAGCTAAGGTTTCCACTAGAAATATCATCAATAACCTTACTGAGGAGATCAAACAAACTTGAATTTTTATACATCAAACTATGCTTTATCATTGTCCTAAGAAACCAAGACAAACAAGATTAGCCTTGAGCAGAAAGCTAAGACAGACCAAAACAAACTTGGTCCACACACACCATCAACCAGCAATAACCCAAAAGCCCCAGTACAGTGCGTATCTAATATGCCCTAATACCCTAATGCCCACCCTTACATGTGTCCAGACAAGATTTGCCCATACATGAACATGGTGGCAGATTTTGCCTACCACCAACCACAATTGCGTGACCTACTCATGCCTGCCTTGTTAGTTCATACATAAACTTAGAATCAGGGAATGAAGTACCAGTACCAGGAACAATACCTTACTAGCATGGTACAATACCATATGGACACATGGTAGACCTAATGATGCTACCACAGCAATAGTGAGGTATGTACTATACCACTTTGTGTCACACCACAGTATATCCAACATGCACCAGGAAATAAATCCTTACTGTTAGTAATTTTCATCTCAAACCTACCCATAGTTACACCAAAAGATCCTCCAAGGCTCACCAGTCTCCCATTAAAATGAGATCAAATACGTGACTTATCTGGTGAACGCCCACATTTTGTAGAATTACATGTTTAACTGGGTGATAATTCTATTTTGACTCATCTGGAAGATGAAAAGGTAGCCTCCTCAAAAACCTAGCTTCTCTTTCAAATATACCCAAGCCAGAAGCATCAAGTTCCCCATTTAAGGCCCATTCGATGAATCAGTGGAAAACTTCAAATAGAAGGTAATAACAAATGTAAACTGCGTTCATTATTGTACATGCCAATCATATGAAAATGACTAAGGATTCAACATGTGAGCTATCCATGTCTGAATTTGAGAGGGTCAGGATCAAGGTTCGCGGATCCGGTATCGGCACCCGTGCTGGTTGCCAGCCGGTACGTACCGTACTGTACCGTACCACCAATAAAAAAATTTTAAAAAAAATCCCACCCAATGGTCCAAAAAAAAAAAAAAAAATTGCTCCGTACTGAACCGTACCGCTCCGTATTGGTGCCGTACCGACCCATACCGGACCAAACCATCCGGTACCGTACCGACCGGTTTGGACCGGTACAAAACCTTGGTCAAGATCTTATTTCCAGGATCCAATTAAGATATCTAATTGGATTAACAAGTCTCTGGAATAAAATCCATCTTTTTGGATACTGAAAAATATGTATATATGCGCATACAAATGTATTTTTGTATGTGGACCTATCAAATCAAGGCACATGATGTGGTGTGGGAAAGAAAGCTTCCAGGATCATATTAAATCATGTTACAGAGAGAGGAAGCAACATTGTAGCGATAATAACTTCACATGGATTTACCTGATCCCAGCTTTTCAAAGATATAGTATCCACATCTGCAGCAAACCATGCCTCCATTCTGCATATATACCATTGCAACACTTCATGTGCTGGCCCTTCTTGCCTATAAAACAAAGAGAATGCAGTTCATGGCAAATCAATAACACATTACAATTACATGTATATGCTTATCCATACCTTAGATCTGGATTTCTGTTCAAAACAATAGAAATAGCTTGGAGCAAAGACATGTCCTCAGCATGTTCATCCCTTACTTTTACTGTCTGTGATGCTCAAAATGGTAAACCTTCAATTTTTCGCTACAGAAAACCAATTTAAAAAGAGGGGCAAAAAATAGTAAGTGAAGAATCAAACCTCTTTGAGAATTCTCTCAAACGTTTCTCCAACTCTAATTACAAGCTGTTGAGGGACTTGGCAACCATTCATATCAAAAAGTGCATAGCTTACACAAACCATGAAATATGCATCAGTCTTTCACAGGTAAAGATCAATTCTCATAACTAGTTATACAGATACATAACCAAATAAAATCATATTACAGTGAAAAACACCAACACCCATTTTTGATAAATATTCATAAAACAGAAATCAAGTGACCGGGAAAATACACTTTGTAAACACACCAAGCTAGCTTAACTTGCTATATTCCAAACTAAATTCAGCTTTTGGTTATAAGCCAGGTGCAGTCTTGAAACTAGATTAGTTAGCAGAATGAGTCTGAATCAAGCTTGGAGGGCTCAAATTTGTTCAGGCTCATCTCAGATTTCAACACAAAAATTTAGTAAACACTACAAACCTTAGTACAGCCATGAGTGTGAATGGTTACAATAGAACCCCAGAATCATTTATAAGAAAATTTTAAACTGCTTCAAAGCTAGAAATAATACCTCTCTAAATCATGGTCATACAACACAGAGTTGTCACCACTAGTGCGGTATAATCTTAGGCCCAGACCACGAATAAATGGTGCTAGAGAATTTTCATTGCAAACACCATGCAGCCTGAGTGAGAGAGAAGTCCATTAGACAAAGCTATGTTGCATTTTGTTCAAGAAAGAAAATAAAAATAATACATGAACTGCAACATGAGGACTCACCATGATGCCCCCATGTCAACAGGACAGCCAAAAGAATAGTCAGTATGCACTCGGCCACCAAGCCGATTGCGTGACTCTAACAAAATAACCTGAAGAGAAGAAAACAAATGGTTACATGACAAGCATGTCATACATCAATTCTTAACTGTTTGTAAGTCAAATGCGAAAAAAATTAAATTAACTTTCTGATTCTCATTTAGCACTGAGAAAAGTAACATAAGCAACAAGTACAAATGAAACAAGAATCCCTAATATATCAGTATATAAGAAAATGTACTACCTTAAATGAAGCATTAGTCAATGCACGTGCAGCTGCGATCCCTGAAATGCCTCCACCAATCACAATGACTGAAGGTGGGGAAGATTGTTGCCTCTCAATATGTGTGAGAAAAATACCTGAATCAGGTACTAAAACTTAGCAATATAGTTAAACAGAGGGGAGTGTGCATGTGAAAATCTGTTTGTGTGACCTAACATCACTGGTTTGGGACTGATTTTACTCAGATAGAAAGTCAGAAAAGAATGCATTCGGCAAATATCCATGTATTACTTCAATTAAATTACCTGTCTGGAAACAGAAAAATCTGAATTTCTAAGAGAGGACATGCTTGGTGTAAGGGGACTCTGCGGTTACCGTATTTCTTTTATGTTCTTGGTAATGCAAATTCTACAAAAATAAATAGTCATATAGTGACAAGCAACATTCCGTACAAAGTCTAGCAGTATTGGGAAAGCATATGAAGCCATCTAACCCAGAGGAAATTAAGATCGTTCCCTTAGGATGGAGGTAGGATAAAAACAAAATTATACAAAAATGATGATGACAATGCGCAACCATCTTAAAAAGTTTTCCCAGTTAGACATGACAAATTAAATAGAGATTCATTGCCAAGAAAAACAACTTCCTAATGTTTAATTTTTATACTTTTCTCTCTTTTGAATCGAGCAAATAAAAGATTGGGATAATGTGGTTCCACACAAAGTCAAAGTTTAAACAATTGCCTTGGTTCAATTCATTGTATTTTAAATAGTGTATTTGCTTTTTGGTTCAAGTCTCACTCTTAATCCTATTGCCAATTTGCCTTCTTTGCCCCTGTTCTTCCTCATTATAGAAACCCCTTACCGGATCTTTGAAAAGACAAAAACAAACCTAAATAAACATGAATTGATCAACTCTTGACATGAAATCTTACTACATTTTGCAGAGAACATATTTTACAAGAATCCAGTATTACATTAATTAAAAAAAAATCCAATATTACCTTATAAAGATCTAAAAGCCAAATCCAACAAACCATGTCAGTCATATACCCAGCAAAAACCTGATCTCCAAATCGCTTATAATATTCATGACAATAATGACAGAGAGCATCAAACAAAATAACGCCACCAAATACCGACAAAAAAACCAATCAAATCCCATCACCCAACGGACCAAATTGACCATCAAATCCAGCATCCATTACATTAAAAAAGACAGCACAACAAAGAAACCTTGGAAAGACAGATGATTACCGCCGATGGCGAAATTGTCGCGGCCCGAGAGGGTCTTGGGCTCCATCCCGGCGGTCAAAGACGGCGATCCGAATCCCCCGACCGCCGCTTAAGATTGTATAGGATTTAAGGAAAGATTCAAACGTATAGGAATCGAGTGATGGAGGATAAAGATCAGGAGGCCGTCCATATATCGGCTCGCATCCGACAAGCGACGGAGCTTATCGAAGCAGCTCATACCCTCAAGGGATCGGCAAACCGGCAGCGATCGAAAGAAAGAAGGAGAGATCGATCCGGAGATCGATCGACCAAGGATTCTCTCTCTTTTCTGGCCTCCGTTCTCGCCGTGGGGTGGAAGAATGGAGGGGAGGCCGGGGGATTTATATAGAGGAGAGGTCGGAAAGACTAAGACGGGTGTTTCTTTTGTGGTGGACGAATATGCCCCTGCTTTTCCCACTCTGGATCGCTTCTCACGAATATTCTCTGAATTATTTCAGAAATCCTGTTTCCGATTCTACCCTTGGCCGAATTATTCACTGAAATTTCCGATTCTGATGCTTTTTAGGTTAAACGAAAATCCAAATATTAGATCATGAAACTAGTTGCAGCATCTTTCAAACAAATGGGATTCAAAATAAAAGTCAATCCTTTGATGAATAAATATTATGAGAAAAATAATTAATTTATTCGTTAAAAAACTTACTAAGTTATCGTGTTTCTCTAATTTCTTAGAGATGTTTGGTTTGCAACTGAAATCGAAAAGAAAATCGAAATAGCCAAGTCCTCCAAAGCATTTGGTTCATAATCAAAATCAGAATTGAAATAAAAATTTGAATCCATAAAGAATAGTAAGGATTGAGTTTTAAATAGATTAGATCATTCTCATTCCACTCTGAAATCGAAATCTTAATAGGACTCCTTCCAATCAAATGATCTAAATAAGAGTCATTCATTTTCATTTTTATTCAGATCCCAACTCTTCCTAGAACTGTAAATAGATCGGGTTGACCCATAATCCGACCCAATCCGATCCGTGATGATCCGATCCGAACTATTTTAAAGAACCCATGGATTCGGATTGAATTTTAAAATTAGACCCATTTTATTTTTCGAATCGGATCTAAATTTATTGAATTTGGATCCGACCCGATCCAACCCGATCTATGAAGATTTTTAGATTAATTTGGATCTCGAGATAATGATCCAATCTGACCCGACCCATATTCAATGTTAGATCCAAACTCTATTTGACCTAAACCTATGTATAATCTTTTTTTTATTGAAAATTTAATAGTAAATTGAGCTTAAATTTTTTTTTTTTGGTATTGCTATATCATCATCGTGATGTCCAGCAAAGAGACTTTGGGTGGTGGGCCCTTTGCGAACAGGAAGAGAGCTGAGAAAGGTCTACCATAGTTAAAGATGTATAATTTCTAGCTTTCTGTTATTTTTCTCATGTTTTTCTTTGATGAAGTTCATCCTGAGCCCCCATGAATCTGATAATAGTGATGCTTCTCTGTCTTCTATTCTATTTCTTTTTATTATGAAGTTGTATAGCTTGATTGCTGATCAACTAATCTACAGCTGGATCTTTTATTGATTGAAGTTGTTGATCTCCTATCTGGAGGAACAAGTAGGGAGAAGCTAAGTTCATCTGCACTAAGGAGGCTTGAGGCCAATAGATTAAAGCAACAGGAAGTGGCAGTAGCAAGGCATGAATGCAGTCAGGAAGAAAAAGATTGGAAGCCAACTTCATTCACACGATGGTCCTACGAGCTTTCCACATTTATGGTACAAATCACCAGCAACAATTTAAGATGGCTAATAAAACCCAGTGGCGGCACCAACACCAATTTAATTTTTTGTTTTGAAATAGTATCTTGTCACCCTATGAATCACAATTATTTGTCTTAGTTCATGTTTGACCCGACTTATGAACCGATCTAGATATGGACCCGAACCAAACCCGTATTTTATGGATCCGATCGGGATATGCATGGATCCGATCCGATCCAAATGATCCATTGGATCAAAAAATTTGATCATGGATCCAATCCGATCCGAATTTTTATTGGACTGAATTTAGATCTAATATTTAGATCCGATCAAAAAATCAGATCGGATCAGGATCACTCGTAACCCAATCTGACCCGACCTATTTACACCCTAACTCTTCCTAACCAAACACCTCCTAGATGAAGAAGTTATTTTTCATAAATAGCATATAATATATATTTATATATATTATATATATTAAAATGGATTCACTAAATTAGGCTCTATCCATCGCATTCATACATGATATATTTATCATGCGTACATGAAAATACTTTCTACTTTGGAAATGTATTTACATTTACACTAGATTTATGGTACGCTTTGGAATGGCAAATAGTATGTACTAAATATTAAATAGTAATTGAAAATGCACTTATGCCACGTTTATATATCGTACATGATTTGGAATGTTTATGCACAATATGTGCATTCAATAAATGATCTAATAAACGTGAAAGTTAAATTTTTTGTATATAGATATATAGCATTAGAGATGGAATTTATTCTTTTTTTCTATTTGTATATTTGAGATGCCAGTGCTTTTGTTTGCACAGGATGATCTTTCTTGCCGATTTGATAATCTTTTTTGCTGATTTTGTTTGTCGTGGTTTTTGCCTTTTCAGGTTTCATGAGAACAACTTCCTCCTTCACTTATATGTTACGGTTTAGGTCCATCTTAGGGAGGCATCTCCAGCTAGAAGTTGTTCGCGCGCGCACACCTGTGCTATGAGGAAACGAGATTTTTTTATTATTTTCTTGATAATGATTTGATAATTGTAGGCCTTTTTTAGATTTTTTTTTTCAATGAGAAATTATTAATATCTTCCATTAAGAAAAGTCATTTGGGATCTAAACGATGCTAGCTTTGTGGTTCAACATTGGTATTTTGTGCTTAAAAAAGTAATTTGCCATAACTTAAGTTTAGATTTACTTCATTTCTTAATGAGAGAAGGATTTTATCCACATGACAAGTTGGGAGGCAATATATAGACTTATTCTGTTACATGCTTATGCTTTTACTAATTGCTATATATATTCGCATGAGCCAGCGAAAATAGGAAATGAATGAGATTTTTGAAATGGGTTATATTCCTTTGCAGTGTGAAATGTATAGGAAAAAGGGTTATGCATGCACGAGAAAAAAAAAACATAGCGTGGCGCTTGATGAGGTTTGGATAAGTTAAGCCAATGACGTTGATGATGACTATTAGATTATGTGTTAAACTTTTTTATCCTAATAATTGTTACTTGTAAAAATACTATGCTTGGATTATGGGACTATCCTTCTTAGTGATGGTGCTTTATATAACACTCCGGCGTAGACATGATCTTGATCCATACAGATGGTTAAGAGTTGTGAATGTGTTAGCTTATTTCTAGACTCGAGGATTATGAGACTATTAGGTGTCAAAATTTGAGTTGAAGTTTGATCCAATCAATTTGAGTACTGTCAAGTTAGATTAAAGATTTTTGCTAGTCACTGCCGGATGAAATTGAATTGACGATATTTTCAAACACAAATTTCAATATATCTGTACATAAATAAGTATTAATTATAGACAAATTAAGTTACTTAAATTTTACCGGAAACATTTACTCTATGTTTATCCAAAAACATATATTCTAGATTCTGTGCCTATTCTTGGATACTAGGGTGAAAACATTAAAATATTAAATCACTCTTTCTACTAATCATTCTTCCATTCAAGTTTAATGATACTAATCATTCCTTTTCATATTAATAAAAAATAAGTCTATTTTTTTATTAAACTTATAAATAAAAGTACTTATTATAAAAAATGATATACTTTTAAAATAAACAAGGTATCCTGCCCATTGCATGGGCTTTATGCCAGTTTATCTATGAAATGAAGGAAAGTCTATCCACCTACAAGATGAGCAAGTCATTTTTCCATTAGCCAAAAAAATATTTTTTTTATTTTATTTCTAAAATATCCCTAACCATATAATAATATAATAAAGATATATAATATAATATAAAATAGCACAATATAATATCTATATATTATATATAATATAATTTCATACATTATAATAAAATATTTTATTATCATATAATACTATGTTATTATAATAATTAATATCATATATTATCATATTATATTATATTATATTATGGTATGCAATATTATTACTCGTATATGAAATATTATTATTTTATTATAATATAATCTATTATTATAAGATAATTTATCATTATAACATAACATATTATATTATATATATGATATATAATATAATATTTATATCATAAAAAATATTACAAAAAATATGGATAGATCTTAGAAACATACCATGGAAAGTAGTAATGTAAAAAAAAATATAGGTTTCCAATACATAAAAGATATAGATAATTTTTTTTCTACCTAAATATTTCTTGGGAAATACTTACCTAGCAAAATAGAGATTTTTAGAAAAATTATTTTTCCTCCAAGGGAAGGCATATATCTTATCTATGTACATATACATAAATATATACATACATATACACACATATATATACATATATACATATATATATATAATATATATGTATGTATATGTACTGAAAATATGTCACAAAGTCAATCATCAGCCCATTGATGATTGAACTATATATTTATAATTTTATATAAATTATAAATTAATAAAAAATATTTTAATATTTTTCATCATAAATTTTATTATCTTCTAATGAACTCCTGTGTTATGATGAAGTCCTTAGGACTATCTAGATTTGACAAAGAAAGATTTATCATTTAATCTTTAAATTGTTCACGATCAAAAGATATGTTGTTTCTTAAGACGACAACGTTTATCAAATATAAATTATTGTGTGCCATATAGATTAATTATCCTCATAACCAAGGAGTACTGAGACACTGGTATAGCATGCAAGTGAGATGTATGAGTTCATCTGCACTGAACGTGATCAGCTCTAGAGCTTTTCTTCTATCAAGATTAGCTCTGATGAAATATGGGTATAAGTATCTCTCTAACCTGAGATCATCATGGTGACTTTCAAGCAACTCACTGTGCTTTAGTACTGGACTACCTGAATTTTTAATTCAGTGATGGAAGATTTTTGAACGCAGTCAAGTATTTGAGGAGTCGGTGCGTGTATCAAGATGGGATTGATCACTCATGATTTTAAAAGCTGTGTTCAATTGTATTTCAATTTAGTAAAGCCTTGATCAGGATTGTCTTAGTGAGGAGTCACGAGACTAATTACTTTGAGACATGATATGGATGTATTTACTAGGACTGGTAGTCTAATCCTGAGTCATCTATTACATAGAGGTCATAGAGATGAATTATACGGTACCCATATTCCATCCGTTCATCGATATTATGTTGTGATAAATTTGATCTATCCGAACATTGGGTACCATTATTAGATGATCACATCAATTGGTACAAAAAAATTAGTTTCTATACTACCGACTTAGGATTCGAACATTTGGGGTCATACACAATAGGAGTTACTATCTGATCTGATGGCTGATCTAGAGTTTTGATGGATTGAAACTCTTAGTCCCACTCATCTGAGACTCTCTGATCAAGAGTCTCACTAGTCTGAGACTTTATGATCATGAGTACCATTCGTTTGGGATACTGGGTTCAAGAGTCCCACTAGATTGGGACTCTTCGAGAGTTTCATAGTAATGAGATTCTATTGCCCAGACTTCCACCTGATTGAAACTCTATATTTATTAGAGAATTAATTAGTAATTTGATTATTGATTAGCTTAATTTGATTGAGCGATAAGGATTTGATCAAGTTTAATCGAATTGAATTCGATTGGATTTGATCCGATTAGGTCATGAGTTGACCTAATCGCTGTAGAAGATTTGATCCTGATTTGATCAGAGACTGGATCAAATTAATTTTTAATTTAATTAAAAATTAAATAGGTTGGGTTAAGCCTAATTTGATTGGGTTTAATCTGATCTAATTGATTTTGAATTAATTTGGTTTGGTTGAAACCAACTTGGACTAATTCAAATCCTGTTTGAATTTAAACCTCTCCATGCACCACTTCATGTTTGACTTTTCTACCTTGCCCATGCTCACCTTTATTTTTTTCATAAGTTTCTCTCATGAAGAGAAAAAATTTGTGCCCCCTTTCTTTCTCTCTTTGATCTGATCAAGTGTCGGACCAGTTCAAATTTTTTTTTTGAATTTTGAATTCATAGAGGTTGGTTTGGTTGAAATCTCTCTCTCCCTCTTATCCTTATCTCCACGCCCTTCTCTCTTTTTGGTCATCAATTTTTTTCTAAAAATTGGGCATGCATGCAGAAGAAAAGCCCTTCTATATGTGAAATAGGTGGTATGGGTGTTGGAATTGGATAGGCTTGCATTTGAATTCAAATACTAAAAGTTGGTTGAAACTAGTTCAATCAATCTTAATCTATCCATTCTATATAATATTTTTACTTATTTTTCATGCAATAAATTATGAGGATTTTTGTGCATGAATCTACAGGGGTTAGCATTTGTGGTAAAAATTTGAAAATGATTGGACATTGGTTTTGGACGAAAAAAATCTTAGAGTGAAGGTGAGTAGGGTCCTATAGCACTTTATTTTTTCTTCATACCTCTATTCTCTTCTAATTTTTGTCTCTAAAGATACTCAATTTTTAGATATAATCTAAATAGAGTTTATAGATTTAAAAGTCATCTTTCCATAAAAACTTATTTCATAAAAAAACTCCACACAAAGAGGATGTGAGAGGATTTTTAGTATGTCCGGGTTTTTGGGCCGAGTGAAACCCAAGATTTGGGAATCTAGGTTCGGATGGAGAGATCGAGTGCTGTGAGCATCGGATCATCACCAAACTTTGTACATCATTTCATCATCCTCCAAAAAATGAGTTTTAATTTTTTGGAGTATCCAAAAAATCATAAAATGGATGATCGATCGGATCGATCATGATCAGCCATCGAAGGCCCTATCGAGGAGCTAGCACTCCAGTGGGGCTGATTGAGATCAGGAGCTCCATGTGGACCAACCGTAGAGGCTAGACATGTATGCAATTATGGTGTGATATCAGAGCATTATCCAGTGGATTCAGATTATGGTGATCAGCTATCCATGAAAAGATATTATGTTCTGAACGCATAGTTATAATAAATAGTTTGCTGCATAGTTTTATTTTTAGATCTATATGAATGCATGCATATTATGTTTAGATCTTTAGTATAGGATTTAATATTTTGATATGATCAGTAGATAATTAATTAGATTAATTACTTCTTCCACTGTATTTTTACTATTTTCGAAAAAAAATTTCAAAAGTAATACTGCAAACCCTGCACTGCATCCTTCAATATATACATACATACATATATATAGAGAGAGAGAGAGAGAAAGAGATAGATTGGACTCCGATCAATCAGAGTCTAGTCTATATCTGATCGAATCTCCAATTGTTTGATCAGTGTGCATCTTCGAGCATACGCATAAAAAGATGCACCGGTTGAAAAAAAATAGGAGCGAGCACGCATCTAAAAAAAGAAGACCTGTATGAAAAAAAATTAGAAAAAAATCTGAACCTAAAAAAAACTAAAAAAAATAAAAAAAATCTAAACCTGAAAAAAACTAAAAAAATTAGAAAAAAATCTAAAAATTTTTTTAAAAAAATCTGAACCTAAAAAAAATAGAGAAAGAAGGAAATAAGACGCCTTCTTTCACTCTCTTTTTTTCTTCTACTATTGCAAGGCTTTTTTTTAATTAAAAAAAGACTATAAAAAAATTAAAAGAAAAAAAAAGAAAAAAAGGGTGGCTGAGGCACCCCTTTTTTTTATTTTTTTTAAAAATTTCTTTTTTTAAGTTTTTTTTTCTAATTTTTTTCAGTCTTTTTTTCTAAATTTTTTTCAGGCAGCATGCCTATTTTTTTCTAATTTTTTTTCAAGTGCAAGAGCGCATCTTTTTTTCAATCGACATATCTTTTCAGACACATTCGAAAATACGCACTGATCGAACGATCGGAGATCCGATCGAATGTAGACTAGGCTCTGGTCGATTGGAGCCCAGTCTATCTCTATATATATATGTATGTATGTATGTATATAGAGATAGATTGGGCTCCGCTCGATCGGAGCCCAATCCATATCCAATCGAATCCTCCATCATTGGATCGGCATGCATTTCTAAGAAATCTTAATAGCAAACAAAGCATTTTTCTTCCGTTAGCTGAGCTGGTGTATTAAAAAAATAGATATGCGATGAAGAAAAGCATTTATTATGATGTGATGCCATCCACGCATGCATCCCATCTCTTCGAATCTCTCTCCCGCTCTCCTTCCAAACCTTTTTCTCCCCCTTCTGCTCCCATCTCTCTCCGAGCCCTCTTCTCCTTTCTCCATTCAAAGCCTTAATTGAGAAATTTCTTCTTCTCTCTCTCTCTCCTCTCTCCCAACTCTTACTAACTGAAATTTCATTTGCGGCTAGCTTTTCGCCAAACCCCAACTCCCACATTCCATTTCCACTTGTCACCAGGCTGTCCCTAACCAACATAGTCATCAAGCTATATTTTCAATCATTGCTGTCACCATCATCATCGCCGCCATCGTTGCTACTAACCAGCATCACCATAACTCGCTGCCGCATCCAATCGGCACTGCCACCACCCACCACCACCCTACATACAGCTAGAGGTTGATCTTCTTCGTATTCATTCCACTTTTTATTTTTTTTTCATTTTTCTGTATGAATGTTACTTTAGATAGGAAAAAACTTTACTATTTTGAATGCTTGGTCTGAGATTTTGAATGCTTGGTTAGATGAACAAATCCTTCTTAAACCCTCTACCTTCTTCCATGAAGGCACCTTTAACCCTCCAAGGCGCCTATAATAAACCTTTTTGGTCTATGTTTATCTTATCCTGAAGGCGCCTATGAACTATTTTGCGGTCTAGTCTATGTTTATCTGGAAGATGCCTACAACCTACAACCGGATATAGACTGGGATCCTGGGCTTCATATCAATTTATTTTTTAATGGAAGGCAGATTTTTTTTTTAAAGTTTAAGTTCATCCATATATAATGTATATATTTCAAGCCTTTTTTCTCCTATCTTGCTATCATATATTATCCCTTGCACTTTCATCAGACAAAAATCCTACAATAAAATAAAAATGAGTCTTGATACACCCTAAAAAAAACTTTATGATCGTTTATTGTTATTGTTCAGCTAGAAATAATACAACATAATATAGCACCTTGATTTTGTTAAAATTATATTTTTTTCTTTGTTTTCTAATATATTAATTTTGGTAGCAGTAGTAGAATGATTTAATAAAATAGCTCATAAATTGCAACAAATTGACATGCAAAGGAACCTTTGCATGGTAATAGCAAAGGTGCAGGACTATATTTAAAAACAGATTTTTTTCACTCATGCTAGTCTAAATATCTTTCTTACTATTTTTAATTTAATAGAGTTAAAGGCTTGATTTAGTAAGTGTAATGATGGGTTAATTTATTAATTAATATTTTATTTTTTTATTAAGATGCAAATGACTTATAATTCATCTCTATTGTTTCTTGCAAATAGCTCCTCCAAAATCTTCTAAGAGCCAGGAGAGCTCTAGAGTTTCGAGGAAGCAAAAAGGAGCTCTTTCTCATTTGATCAATTATAGATGCTATCTTAAAAGATATGTGGACTTTATCAGGAGTATCCGGGATCGGTTGATGGATGCCTATATTATTTTAATACAATGGATGCCCTTCTATTATATGCTCGATATTCCAGTTATCACATAAGAGTGAGTGGTTAAGTAGACCAACTCCTCTGTTGCCAGGATAGCAGAGGATTTTATTTTGGAGGGCAGACATTAATCTTCCATGCTGAGGATGTCGCCCTTATTTTGGTGCTATCCCTGAATGAGTAGCCATTGATATGAAGAAGGCTTCACAAAATGTGATTAGGACCACATATTTTGTAGAGAGGATAGTTAGAAGGGATGCATTGGAAGATAAAATTAAGATATTATTATCTGATTCATCTTTCAGTATCATCCGATCCATGGTGCAGTTGCTTGTTGCATACCTTCTAGATACATTTTTATTTTCTTTATCAAATCTCAGTATTGCATTGTGGATCTTCTCCACTATCAATCCCTTAGAGGAGATTGGCCGCTTTGCATGGGCTAGAGCAGTCCACGAGCAGTTGATGCATTTTATTTCGGCAGCTGTAGAAAAGGTAAAAAGAAGGAAGAGAGATGCGAAGCACTGGATATCTTAATGGTTGTATTACTATTTTAATGATAACAAAGAAATATTAATTAATTTATTTATTTATTTTATAGATATATTTTATTTAAATTATATATATGATTAATCATTCATGATTATATTTCTTTAAGATTTGACTTTTTGAAAGAATAGGGATAGTTAAACCATCTATTTTTGGTCGACGTCCTCGAATTCTAAACTAGGAGAAACCCAAATTCAAGAAACGGGCGCATCTAGGAGAGGTCTTAAAGAGCCTAAAAGAAGGAGATGTATTATTATTTTGATGCTTGATATTAATTTTTTTCTTTGATAAAATTAAGGATCTAACTATTTTATCTTTATTTTTATTTTTAGATTGTACAAGTATCACCATCACTAAATGAGGTGTTGCTTCTTGAAGCAGGACCTTCCACCTTGCATGTAGATAGAGTTGAAAGTGAAGCAAATAAGATGGATACGAAAAAACTATATCTAGCAGAGCACGTAACACTGCCGCAGTATTGGCTACGTTATAATAATTTTTAAATATATTATTGATATATTTAATTATTATATATTTATTTTTGGATGCAGCTTGTTCATAAATATCAGTGTATCTATGTGGAGGTCAAGAGGGAGAGGGCTTGAGATGATGCTGAGAAAATGGAGCTCTAGAGGATCATCGCAGAAAAGGATAAGTTAATTTTATGAGTTGTATTAGAGAGCAAGAAAGAAAGGAAGGAAGTATATGAAAATGAGCAGTCATAAGGTGAAGGGGGGCAGTCATGGGGCGACGACAAATGTATCGCTTATTGAGTTTGTAAATATAGATAGTTCGATGGTACAGCATGCTGATCTACAACATACTAAAAGATGGGTTACGCAACGGATAGTTCAGAACTTCCATCTCCTATGCGGTCCTTTCATCCTCCTACCTTCAAGTACTCTGGATCATAGAAGAAAACCCAAGAAAAAATTAGTCTGTCATCCTTATCGTCGTCGTGGTAAGGACAATGAAGTGGTAAGTAGAGTTATGATTTAGTAGAATATTTATACTTCATTTACATATGAAGAACTTATTCGATATGCAAGAATTTTTTAAAACTAATCATGACTTTTTCGAATTGCAGCTTTTGGATGATGGAGAGCGTAAACAAGTTATTAATTTTTTAGAATAAAAAATTGATCAGTATGTCATTCTATTATTTATAAAAATTTTAATATCTTTTAATTTATCTTTGATTTTGATATTAATTTTATCATATAGATCATTGGTTTGGACTGATGGCATCAGCATCATCAACCGACTGTAGGTTCACGATATTCTATCTGAAAATTTAATTAATCATGATGTAAGTATTATTATCCACTAAATTGGATAAATCAAACATAAACCAATTTTTTTATAATTTTTATTTTCTATAGTGAACTATGTAGGTTATAGATGTTTTTTGGTCCCTCTTACAGCAACATTCATTGACTGATCCTTCAATTAATTTATAGTCTATCTTTATATTATGATTCTTTTTTATGATAATTATTTATATTCATCATGCAATATCATATATTTGTAGTATTATGTAATCTAATATATATTTTAATATTTTATTTTTTCTAGAGTATGTTGTTGGGCACATGGAATATTTTTGATAAAGTTGTGCGAGACTTCATGCCTCGTTTATTGATTAAAGTCAAGCAAATGTTCATGCCCATATGCTCGTCATCACACTGGCACTTGCTTATCGTTGATATATAGAGCACATGTTTTAAATATTATACATCTATGAGTGGTGCAGAGTATAGGGCCCTTGCTAGATGATTTGTGAGTAATGATTATATATGTGTATACCTAATATGTCTATACCTATATATTGGTAATAATGTGCAATATTATGGTTGCAGATGACCTGGTTGACTAAGATGGCATGAGTAAACTATTCTATTGATATGGATAGTTGGCCACTTCATTTCGTTGATTGTTCACAGCAAAAATACCAGATAATTATTATAATCATTTGTGTTATAGTACATCCCTACCAATTAATCTAATATATCATTGACTATTTGTTTGTAGGCCTGATTGTGCCATCTACAGCATACATTTTACAGAGAGCCTGATAATGGGATGGCGGATCATAATTATAGATGCTCATCTGTCCGAATTACGTGCCAGATATGCAATGCAGATAATCGTGAAGGATCGGATGGAATCATTATAACTTGACATGGGATCATATTTATAAAAAATTTATATTTTATATTATAAATTTATGTATGTAATAGAAGAATAAAAATTTATATTTAAATTTATTATTTATAAAAAAATATTTACTATAGTGAAACTATTATTGTTGTGTATGTGTATATATAAATATTCAGTAATATATGAATATTCAGATGAATAGGTGAATATTATTGTGTATATAAATATTCAGTAATAGATAAATTTTTAAATAAATAGGTGAATATTGTTGTGTATATAAATATCCAGTAATAGGTAAATTTTTGGACACGTGGGTATGTTCATGTTTCTTTAAAGTTTTTTATTGGTTGTTTATTGACACATGGATATTTATTTAGTGTGAGAATTATTTTCTATTCTAGATAATTTTATATTGAAGTTATTTTAGGTTAATTTTTGCTTGGTTATTTTTGTTTGTGCATTTATAAAAGATAAATATGAATTGATAAATAGGTTCATCCAAAAAATAAGAAGAGAAGAGGATAAATACTAAATCCTATTAAAAAATATATAAACTATAAATATTAAACATCATTGAAATAAACAAACAAACACAAAGAATAAATATAAATTTTTTTCTCATAAGTATAAATTGACAATAAATAAGCTGAATAAACATAAATTAGAATAAATATAAAATATTAAGAATAAACTCTATAGTATTTAACATAAACTCTATTGAAATAAATATAAATATCATGGAATAAATATAAATTCGGATCTGGTGGATAAAAAAGATAAAGGCTAGCTCTGCACAAAAATTCTATTGAAATAAATATAAATATAATGGAATAAATATAAACTTGAATCCATGATCCTAGATAGATTAAAAAAAATCTTAAATAGATAATATATATATTCTATTTATTATAATTTATTATATTATCATACTATATTTTAAAATAAAAAAAAAAAGAAAAAAAATTGCACTCAACATATTGCACAAAAACTAATATGGATGATGCTAGTGTTGACAATGGATTTTATGCATAGAGCTCAACTTGTGAATAAAATTCTATTTACCATATAGACATGAATAAAAATGATATTGGTACTTATGCATGAGATACTGTTCATTGCTCCAAATACAACAAAAATTAGATTATAATTTTTTTTATTTTTATAATTTAATATAATATTATTATTGGTGTAGAATCTAGTTGACGCCAGATTGAGCTGGAGTGGAGGAGGACGAAATCACTGTCAATGACCTACAAAATAAAGTTCCATCTGGAGTCGATAGTGGTGGCTCCGGTGGAACCCTCTGACGGTCAAGTCAGCTCTTCTGACCAACAGAAATAGAGTGTTCAGGAATGAGAAGTGAGCTTAGAGCTTTAGAGGGGAGAGGAGAGCTTAGAGCCTCTAGAAAGCATATCTAGAGGGTTCCTTTTTATAGGCGGAGCTTGAATGATGGTGATGATCATACCGTCTGGTAGCGGGCCGTTCTAGACCGCATGAAATTCGATACGGAGAGAGTGGTATCACCAGACTGGTAGTGGTGGTCATGTCATCTGGTCATGGATTGTATGGGATCGATTACGGAGGAAAAGGTGCCGTCAGACTGGTGGTGATGACCATACCGTCCGATAGCATCGTCCGTGGTAGACTGATGGCGACCATTCATCGAGATTTAATAGTAGTAGCTCCGAGAAAGCAGACATTGGTTGGTGAAGAACCTTGGTGTATATCTATTTTGGAAGAGCTCGAACTCCTAAGGAGGAGTTCGACCGAAGGAGAAGTTTAGCAAGGGTTCGACTTCTGTAGGAGTTCGGTCGAAGGAGTACGAAGAAAGTTTAGCTCTCATGAGCGTCCAGCTGGAGGAGAAGCTCGGAAGGAGTTCGGCTCCCATAAGAGTCCGATCGGAGCTCGACCGCTGAGAAGTTTGACTGGAGCTCGATCACAGAGGAGTTCGACCGACTAAAGAAGTTTGGCTAAGATTCGACCGCTGAGGAGTTCGAAAGGGGCTTAGCCATCGAGGAGTTCGATCATCTGAAGGAATTCGGCTAAGACTCGATCGCTGAAGCTCTTCCATGACTACCGATTGCATTAGGCTGAGCATCAAACTGAACTTCGACAGGAGCGGAGTTTATCCTCAATAATAATCCTCCCCATTTTTGAGTTCGAAACTCGAAGAAAGGGAGTACAAAAAAGGCGACTGCTGAAGTCCTCTTCTAGGCTCTATGCTAGTTCAGGTTGAAGCTTGTGAGAGATCTCATCTCCAACCGAGGCTGACTCAGAAGAGATCTTATCTCCTGTAGTCGAGGTTGGAGCTCGGGAGAGATCTTATCTCCTGTAGCCGAAGTTGAAGGTTGAGCTCAGGAGAGATCTTAACTCCAATCAAGGTTGACTCGATCGCTCGGAAGAGATCTTATCTTTAGCCAAGGTTGGCATGGTTACTCGAAAGAGATCTTATCTCTAGCCGAGGTTGGCTCGGACGCTTGGGAGAGATCTTATCTCTAGCCGAGGTTGGCACGGTCATTCGAAAGAGATCTTATCTCTAGTCGAGATTGATATGGGCACTCAGAAGAGATCTTATCTCTAGTTGAGGTTGACACAATCACTCGGGAGAGATCTTATCTCTAGCCGAGGTTGACTTAGGAGAGATCTTATCTCCTACAGTTGAGATTGGAGCTCGATCGCTTGGGAGAGATCTTATCTCTGATCGAGGTTAACTTGATCGCTCGGAAGAGATCTAATCTCTAGCCGAGGTTAGCACGGTCGCTCGGGAGAAATCTTATCTCTAGTCGAGATTGACTCGGGGGAGATCTTATCTCCTACAGTCGAGGTTGGAGCTCGGTCGCTCAGAAGAGATCTTATTTCTGATCGAGGTTGACTCGATCACTCGGAAGAGATCTTATCTCTAGCCGAGATTGGCATTGGTCGCTCGGAAGAGATCTTATCTCTAGTCGAGGTTGACTCAGGGGAGATCTTATTTCCTGCAGTCGAGGTTGGAGCTCGATCGCTCGGAAGAGATCTTATCTCTGGTTAAGATTGACTTGGGTCGCTCGAAAGAGATATTATCTCTAGCCGATGTTGGCACGGTCGCTCGGGGGAGATCTTATCTCCTACAGCCGAGGTTGGCTCAAGGGAGATCTTATCTCTTGCAGTCAAGATTGATACGGATGCTCGGAAGAGATCTTATCTCCTGCAGCCGAGGTTGGCCCGGTCGCTCAGGAAAGATCTTATCTTCTACAACCGAGGTTGGCTCGGAGAAAATCTTATCTCTTACAGCCGAGGTTGATATAGGCACTTGACAGAGATCTTATCTCCTGCAGTCGAGGTTGGCCTGATCGCTCGGAGGAGATCTTATCTCCTACAGTTGAGGTTGACTCGGAAGAGATCTTATCTCCTGCAGCTGAGGGTTGGTATGGACTCTTGAAAGAGATCTTATCTCCTGCAATCGAGGTTGGCCCAGTCACTTGGCTCAATGGAGATCTTATCTTCTACAGTCGAGGTTGAAGCTCAGAAAAGATCTTATCTCCTACAGTCGAGATTAGCCCGATTGCTTGGCTCGGAGAGATCTTATCTCCTACAGTCGAGGTTGATATGGGCTCTCAAGGAAGATCTTATCTCCTACAATCGAGATTGGTCCGGTCGCTCGGAGGAGATCTTATCTCCTACAGTCAAAATTGATACGGGCGCTCGGGAGAGATCTTATCTCCTGTAGCCAAGGTTGGCCCGATCGCTCGGAAGAGATCTTATCTCTGGCCGAGGTTGGCACGGTCGCTCGAGAGAGAGATCTTATCTCTGATCGAGGTTGAAAGCTCAATCGTTTGGAAGAGATCTTATCTCTGGCCGAGGTTGGCATAGTCGCTCGAGAGAGATCTTATCTCTAGTCGAGGTTGACTCGAACGCTCGAAAAAGATCTTATCTCTAGCCGAGGTTGGCATGGTCGCTCGGAAGAGATCTTATTTCTAGCCGAGGTTGACTCGAATGCTCGAAAAGAGATCTTATCTCTAGCCGAGGTTGGCATCAAGATTGACTTGGACACTCGGAAGAGATTTTATCTCTGATCGAGGTTGACATGAGCGCTCGAGAGAGATCTTATCTCTAGACGAGGTTGGCACGTTCGCTCAGAAGAGATCTTATCTCTAGCCGAGGTTGACTCAGTCGTTCGAAAGAGATTTATCTCTTGCCGAGATTGGCACAATCGCTCGAAAGAGATCTTTTCTCTAGCCGAGGTTGGTATGGATGCTTGGGGGAGATCTTATCTCCTGCAGTCGAGGTTGGCATGGTCACTCGAGAGAGATCTTATCTCTAGCCGAGGTTGACTTAGGGAAGATCTTATATCCTGCAGCCGAGGTTGGGGCTCGAAAGAGATCTTATCTCTAGCCGAGGTTGACTCGGGGAGATCTTATCTCCTACAGTCGAGGTTGGGGCTCGTTCGCTCGGGAGAGATCTTATCTCTAGTCGAAGTTGACTCGGAGGAGATCTTATCTCCTACAGTCGAGGTTGGAGCTCGATCACTCGAGAGAGATCTTATCTCTGGCCGAGGTCGACTCGATCGCTCGAGAGAGATCTTATCTCTAGCCGAGATTGGCACGGTCGCTCGAGAGAGATCTTATCTCTCATCGAGGTTGACTCGATCGCTCGAAAGAGATCTTATCTCTAGCCGAGGTTGACTCGAGGAAGAGATCCTATCTCCTGCAGCCGAGGTTGGCTCGGGGGAGATCTTATCTCCTGCAGTCGAGGTTGGCTCGGAAGAGATCTTATCTCTTGCAACCAAGGTCGAAAGCTCAAGAGAAATCTTATCTCCTACAGCTGAGGTTGGCTCGAGGGAGATCTTATCTTCTGCAATTGAAGAAGTCAAAGTTCTTATTTCCTGGAGGAGCTTGGGGGATCTTATCTCCTACAGTCGAGGTTGGCTCGGGGGAGATCTTATCTCCTACAGCTAAGATTGGCTTGGGGGAGATCTTATCTCCTGCAATCGAGATCGAAGCTTAGGGGACATCTTATCTCCTGCAGCCGAGGTTGGCTCGGAAGAGATCTTATCTCCTGCAGCCAAGGTTGAAGCTCGAAGGAGATCTTATCTCCTACAGTCGAGGTTGGCTCGGAAGAGATCTTATCTTCTGTAATCGAGATCGAAGCTCGGGGGAGATCTTATCTCCTACATCCAAGGTTAATATGGGCGCTCGAAGGAGATTTGATCTCCTACAGCCGAGGTTAGCCCGATCGCTCGAAGGAGATCTTATCTTCTACAGTCAAGGTTGAAGCTCGGAGGAGATCTTATCTTCTGCAGTCGAGATTGGTCCGATCGCTCGGAGGAGATCTTATCTCCTGCAGCCGAGGTTGAAGGACTTCGACTCACTCATGTTAGGACGAGATTCTCCTTCTATTTCTAACACGGCCACTATTGACTGCTTCTTTCCTGTCATCATATAGTTTTTGCACTAAGAAATAATATTATTAAAATAAAAGAGTTTTACCGAAGGAAAGTTACTGACAGTACGTCCCTAGATTTTCTATGTTTCAGGATCGTGGGAGCGCTGTTCCTCCAAATTCCTTCAGATGGTAAGTTTCGGACCGGACGACCTCCTCTATCTCATGTCGGCCTTCTCAATTTGGAGCCAGCTTCTCTTAGCTTTGAGACTGAGAGATGATGGCTCGTCGAAATACCAAGTTCTTTCTGAACGTGGCGTTGATGATATGGGAGATGGCCGACCTTTTTATTGTTCCTCCATCATTGGAACCTTCCGGGTGGAGGGCTCTTCGTGCCCTTCTATCGAGGCTCCCTTGATGATGAGCTAGAGGAGTTCGGACTCACTTGTGCTCGGAGGAAGTCCATGAGTGCGGCCGAACTTTACTCGGCCCTCCATCGATGGTGGGTCTATTATACTCGTCCGTCCGTCGCTCTCCTAAGGCTTCTTCGTCCTTCAACTTGAAGACTTCTTTTGCATGGGTATATCCCTCAGTCTAAGCCAACAGATCGGCGAAGTCCCTGTGATATTTCTTCTCCAGGAAGAACAGCAAGTCATTCTTCTGAAGGCCGCCCTTGAATGCGGCCATTGCAACAGACTGATCCAGGTCTCGGACCTCTAATGCCGCGGCATTAAATCAGATGACATAAGTCTGAATGAATTTTTTCTGCTTCTGCTTGACATTCATCAGGGACTTCGAACCTCGACATGGACGTCGGCTGCTGATGAAGTGAGCCACGAACTGATGGCTCATCTGGTCAAAAATGAAGATCATGTCCGACTTCAATGTCGAGTACCAGTTTCTCGTTGCTCCCTTTAAGGTAGATGGAAAGGCTTGGCATAATATGGCATCTGGAGCACCATGAAGTAGCATCATGGTCTGGAAGGCCTCTAGATAACCAACTGGATCAGAGGTTCCATCGTAGCTTTCAAATTGAGAAAGTTCGAAGTTCGATAGGATGGGCTCTTGCATAATTCAGAGGAAGAAAGGAGGATCGGTATGGATGTTGTCAAGATGAGTCGAGGCGATGTGACCGAGCTTCTCAATCCATCAGTCCATCTTCCACAGTCTGTGATCGAGGGCGTCATCTTGGTTGCAGATCTTGGGGGGCTTCCAGCTACAAATGGGGAAGATCTCCTCCAGAGGAGAACCATGATCCGAACATGGATCCTCTACTCTCTATTTCTCCTTTCCAAGGGCGATGGGTACATTAGCCCGAGTACTCTTTCTTGGGGCCGATTTTCAACTTTTGATGGTGGATTTTCTAGTAGAGTCACCGTCGGGGGCTGCTACATGGCCTACACCATCTCGATGAGGCCCTGAATCCGCTGCATCAATAGGTTGAACTGCTCCGCATCTACCACTACTACAGGTGAAATTTGAATTATCGATGCTGAAGCAGGAGTAGATAGATTTGGACGGAATTGGACCGCGGAGGCCATCGATCGTCGGGTCGAAGCTCTTTTGAGAGACATTTTCTCTCGAAAAAGAATTCTAAAGAGGATGAGAAAAGATCTCTAGAGAGGGAGGAGAGAGATCATCACTGAGCACTCCTTTATGAATAAGGAAACATCAAGAATAGAGGGCCCTTCCTCTAACGTAAATTCTGTTGGTGCAGAATCTGGTTGACGTCGGATCGAGCTGGAGTGGAGGAGGATGAGGTCGCCGTCGGTGACCTACAAAATAAAGTTCCATTCGGAGTCGGTGGTGATGGCTCCGATGGGACCCTTCGATGATCAAGTTAGCTCTTCTGACCAACAAAAATGGAGTGCTCAGAAATGAGAAGTAAGCTTAGAGCTTTAGAGGGGAGAGGAGAGCTTAGAGCCTCTAGAAAGCATATCTGGAGGGTTTCTTTTTATAGACGAAACTTGAATGATGGTGACGACCATACCGTCTGGTAGCGGGCCGCTCTAAACCGTATGGAGTTCGGTACGGAGAGAGTGGTATCGTCAGACTGGTAGTGACGGTCATGTCGTCCGACCGTAGGCTACATGGGGCTGGTTACGAAGGAAAAGGTGCCACCAAACTGGTGGTAACGACCATACCATCCGATAGCGTCGCCCGTGGCAGACTGATGATGATTGTTCGTCGAGATTTAATAGCCGTAGCTCCGAGAAAGCAAGCATTGGTTGGTGAAGAACCTCGACGTATATCCATTTCGGGGGAGCTCGAACTCCTAAAGGGGAGTTTGGTCGAAGGAGAAGTTTGGCAAGGGTTCGGCTTCTGTAGGAGTTCGACCGAAAGAGTGCGGAGGAAGTTCGGCTCTCATGGACGTCCGACTGGAGGAGAAGCTCGGAAGAAGTTCGGCTCCCATAGGAGTCCGATCAGAGCTCGACCATTGAGAAGTTCGACTGGAGCTCGGCCACAGAGGAGTTCGATTGGTTGAAGGAGTTCAACTAAGACTCGACTGCTGAGAAATTCGGAAGGAGCTCGACTGTCGAGAAGTTCGACCATATGAAGGTATTCGACTAAGACTTGATCGCTGAAGCTCTTTCGTGGCTACCAGTTGCATTAGGCTGAGCATCGAACTGAACTTCGATAGGAGCAAAATTTATCCCCAACAATTATATTAGTTGAAGAACAGTTACACAAATATGAAAAAACTAGCGCGCATTCTATGCATCACATGGCCTGTATGTTAATCTTGCAATCAAACTGATCAACAATCATCCAAATGTATTTTTGGCTAAAAGATGCGTGCACTTGATTCTCTCCCTAGTTCAAACATGATAAGCTCCCCTCTTCACATGATAGAAGAATTCAAAACTAATTTATCTTTTTACAATAACTCAATTATTAAAGAATTCAAAACTTTCATCATAATATTCTGAATAGGAGAGTTATCTTTTAATATTTTTAAGAATTAGCAGAATAGATGGATTTGTTTTATAAAAACTAAAAATATAAAAATAAAGTTTTAATAGTTGAAAATTTGTGAATGATAACATTTATTTATTTCAGATTTTATGCTTTAGCTATCAATTACATCTTGATTACCACCATACCACATGTTCTTCAACTATTTTTTTTAACCTTATCAACATTTCATGTATCATTTAGTTGTAATAAACAAATTCTATTTGTAAGTTTTTCCCTTTGATGCTTTTTTTTTTTTTTTACAAAGAAAATCTTTCATAACCATATTCACATCAATAAATATATAAATCAGAAATAATTTGCTTTTTCTATTTTATTATATTTTGTACTTTATTATTTTTACTATTTCTATCTTTAAAATCGTTTTTGAATAAATATATAAATTAGTATTTGATATCTGCTTATATCTATATTTTATAATTTACGCATTTCTAAGATTTTTGGATGATGATTGTATTTTTTACCAAATTCTGCATTTTTCACTCCACCGAGTGCGGCGGTTCTCGAAGTTTCCTTGCCAACGCCAAGGAAGGGTAACTTGGGAATATTGGAAATTCTGGTCAAGCCCTCAGCCCTTCCCTGCCGGGTTTCCTCGCCGGAGTTCGCGTTGGAGTCGCCGTACGTGAACTTAGCATCGAAGGGTATTCTTGTCTTTTTGCACTGGAATCAGGGACCAGCGTTGGATCAGGGGAGGAGGCAAATTGGCTCATCTCCGCACCAAAGCAATTCTGATAGGTAATGGAGAGATATTTAATCACAAAAATAAAGTTCACATGCACGATCCATGGTGGTCTCCTTTTTCATGGTGCAACAAGTTTGGTCATGGCCTAATTGTTGGTTCAGTGCATGCTGCTTGGATTTTAATTTAGGTTAGATTAGGTTTAGTTTCAAATTATAGTAAACATTGGACACTTGTTGTGCCTATGGACCTTTCCACTAGGAATACTTAATGTTGCAGAACGACATTGTGTCTCTACTGTAAATAAAATATCATCATTAGGAAATATACTATATAAAGATTTCAGAAGGTGACAAGGATTTGCATCATATATACCGGATTTGCTCATTGTCTGCATATGAATGGCTATGAGTTGTCTTTAGTTGAACAACAAAATGATTGCTTCCCAAGGAAAGAAGGAAGGAGGAGGAGAAGAATTATTATCTAGATTCGAGTTAAAGATGCTATCTTTTATATATATATATATATATATGCTATCCTAACTCCTTACTTGAAGCTAGTTGCTTGAGATTTCGGAATTAGATGAGTTGGAGAACTCTGTCAATATTGGACAAAATGGGGCGAATGCATTGAATTTAATAAGAAACTTTAATTTATAGTCTACGAAGGAAGATTTAGCTGGCTGGCAGTAGGTCTGCACCATTTTTCTCAAAAGAACATGGCATGACAGCCAAATGTGCCAGGGAGCAAGACCAAAAGAGTAGATCTTCACGAGCTCCAGCAGATCTCTAATTAGCCTAATGCAAGTATTTTAAAAAATCACAATGGCCCTACAATTCATTTTTACAGATTTTGATTAAGATAAATTTACCAAATCGTGGTTCCGCAATGTTTGATAAATATAAGTTTCACTAGTTTCTTAAGTTGTGAATTCATCGAGAAGCTATTTGCTAGCATGGTGGTAGATGGCAATGATGGGTTTCCAATCAAGCATCATGCCAAGTCTTAAAACTTCGAGATGGTAAATGATATAGTCTCAAAATTAAAGACCAGTACCCAGTAACGATCCTGATAACTTGGGGACACACCTAACCGTGGTATTCTTTTTCATAAACGATATCATCTATTATTTATTATGCATGATGAGGCATCCCAATAAGGCTGAATGCTTGCACGTGAAACTAACAAAATCCTACTTTTCATATATCCACCATTGAAAACGAAATTTCAAAATATTTCCTTGGTAGAAAATATTACTAGAAACTAAAACTAATCAGGTAGGTAATTGATGCTTAAAATTTTAAGTTTGAAATATATTATCCACCGCCCATTATATCTGACGTAAAAGCGTTAAGCGTGGCAGGATGCTTGCACATGAAACTATCAAATCCTACCTCTTGGAAGCCCACCTTCGAACATGATCACATTGACAAGACTCCTTTCCAAACTAGCGGAGATAGTGAACAGCAAGCATATATACTAACCAAATACATAATGATGATTTTTTTTTTTTTTTAAAACAAATGGCAACTTTTAACATTGAGTATAAGAAATAAATAAAGTTGAAAAATGTACCATTGATGTGCTTTCTCATCTCTATTTCTCAATGATATTCTAAATTAATAAGATGGTTCACAAATATCAGGCACGTTTAAGTGCCGGCACCGGTCAAATCACTTGACGTGGTCCATCTATGAGCATCCAAATAATTTATCGAAAATGCTTATAATCCGATCAAACCCAATTTGTCTACAAACTCCAACCATAGGAAATTCCTGCACGAAACATGATGTTTATTGCCGACACCAAGGAATCAACATTTATGCAAGTTCCATCAAACCCAAAAAGATTTTTGCCTTCAACTTCGATTCGAGGACATGGTATTGCTAGCCGCACATCAAGGCAGCCATGTGGTATTATTTTCCTCCATGGTTCAGAAAACAAAAGGTTTAACCATTGCTTTATCATTCACTAAACCAACATGGGAAGGCGGTTGGTTGCATGCAACGTGCGTCCCACAACCGGCCCTGTTGGTCGCACGTGATGCTTGACTTTTCCCTCTAATATCTAGCAAGTAAGCTCTATTTCTTGGCAACCACCAACTAGAAGTGGTGAGGCCGCCGAAGGCCCTACGAGCGAGTTGACAGGTTGTTTCGGCCGGCCTTCACTCCTTGCACGGCGACACTGACGTGAGGAGCACCGTCTTCGCAAGAGTTATGCTATGGTTGTTGAGATGCTGATTCCCTTTTCGCACTGATGGCTCTCGACGAGGGGGGTTTCCATTTATCCAACCATGTTCGCTACCGAGCAACGAAGTCGGGAACGGGTGATGAGCTCGATATGACTTGGATTCGATGCCCGCTAAGATCGCGGACGCCGGTTTGCCGGCCAAAGGTTGAGTCGTACATGATGGGCAAAATCAACCATTTGTTATGGATGGACCACGTCAAGAGGCAGAACTATTTGTTATAATCATGGTTGTCTATGTATAGCCTTTTTACAAAAAGATGAAATAGTGGTCGACTTTGATCGAGGAGGATGTATAAAAAATTGTTACCGCTGCAAATGAATTTCTTAGAAAAATGATTTTCTAAGTAGGCAACAAAATAATGTTTCAGGATTATGGGGGAAGAATTTTAGGGTGCCTCTAGTAATTAATCATCTAAATGAAATATTTAACTATCAAAAATGTTGTTAAGATAATTGTAGACGACATCGTGCAAGTTGGCTCTGTCTAGGAAAATTTAGACATGTTTCGAGAGCATAGATGGAGATCTTAGGGTCCATTAACGTGTCGAGTAATCATCAAACAAGAGATTTAACTATCAAATTATTTTTAAGGTGATCATGAACAACTAATACACATCGGCTTGATTGGAAAAATTTGGATATAAGTTGCTACCAGGAAAGCAGCACGAGAAAAGCATGATAGAGATACCAACATGCATGGATGAATGCTTAGTGATTAATAAAATATTATAATTGGATAAACGAATCTGTCTAAATTTTTTTTTCGAAGATTTTATTTTGAATATGGAAATGATAAATTTAAATCTTATAATTCATGTATCAAGGACATCTACAATACATGAACAATAGATGATTTTGCCAAATCTCTTTGATGATTTAAGAGGATTCAAACTCTCTCATGTGTATACATAGATATACATGCATGTACATATATATTTTTACCTATGCATATATTTATAGTTATGGTAATTTTAAAATTCAATAGAAAATATTATTTATTCATGTAATCAGTTTTTTGATATTCTCTCGCATATTGGCATCTAAAGGAGAGTATAGGAGTTATGGGTGCTATCCCTCAAAAATTTGGGCGTCCCTCTTGGGGATTTTTCAGGAATAAAAATTTTGCCAGTTGAAGTCCCAAATAAAATAAGAAAAAGTAGTGAGGAATGATACCTGGCCGTCCAAAATGCTGCTGGTGCCTTCCCAACCTGGTGGCACGCGTGTGTGACCACCAATCCTCTGGAACCTGATTCCATTTCTTGGTTCTTTTCCGTCCATAACTTGAAATCCCTCCATCTTTGGAAAGCGACGTGGTGGTGGACAAGTGTGTGTAGCGAGGATTGAAAGTTTCTGGCAGGACAAATGGACCGCCGGTTCTTATCTGGTTGGATTCTTGCAGGATCCGAATCAGAATGGAACAAAAGTATTTGGATTCTTATTACTACTTGAATCATGTTGCGCAACTTCCCTGCTCACGTAGCTTACAAGAATATGAATTTTCTTTTCACTTTTGTCCCTCCATATGTGATAATATGGCTACTCCAGAATGAGATGCTACACGAAAATTTGTCTACTTTATAAATCCCATGATGCTCTACTTGGCCCATAATGTGAATGAAATGTTTATATGATAAATAATCCATTACCTCTTCCATTATATAACTAAAATTATGTGTTTTTCACAAATTAATATCCATTATGACAACTCAAGTAGTTTGTATGAATCTTGTATGCTATGCTCTAATAATTACTACTATGCTTAAGAGATAAGTAAATAATCAAATGACTACTCTACAATGGCTAAGAAATTCTAGAGAGTGTTATGTTCAGTTACATGACATGTTCTCTCTATCAAGTGGATTGGTATGTATGAAAAGAATGATTCCATGCATAGTGTTGGTAAGCTGTCATGCGAGACTATAGAGCTTGATGTTTTTTCTTTTACTCTGCTCGATGTTTTTTTTTTTTTTGTTTTGTTGATTGATCAGTGTCTTGCTATACTTTTCATAACTTCTATCTGCATAATTAAAACATGATTCAATGCATAGTGTTGGTAAGCTGGTATTCAAGGCTATACAGAGCGCTTGATGTTTTTTCTTTTATTGTTTGATGTTTTTTGTTTTATTGATCGATTAGTCTCTTGTTGTACTTTTCACAGTTTCTATCCACATAATTAAAACATGATGAACGGCCTAAATAAAGGGATGATGGAAAAGAGCTGGTAACCAAATTAGCCTCTCTAAAACTAGCCAAAGAGATTTCCAGGTAAGATCTTTCTATTTCAATGCTTTTCTAGAGTAGGAAGAGATGAGCCAATTGAAGCTTATCCTAATCCTGCTACACAATGGGGCCACGTTGGGTAAAGGGCATAAGATGAGCCTTAGAATATTTCATACAAGTTCCTTGTGGCTATGATCCATCTATAGGGGCTTAGGATGACAGGAGATGGTGAAAAATGGATTAGTCAAATAACAATACATAAAGGCAATTAAATACATGATCTCATTGTCTATATGCAAAATGGTGGCAAAAAAATGGATGAAAATTTCAAGCTGAAGTGAACTATGAACCGAAATCTTCTAACAACCGAACCTACTTGCATCATTCTTTCCTCATAACAAAAATAAAAAAAAATAACTATATGTATTTGTCCGGTTTTTGACTGGATTTATCAGATAACAAATTGGTGACCGTTGTAATGAGCACTATTTGTCATTATAATGAAAAACAATGAAAATATAATGATATATAATGTTATTCAAATAATATTTTCAAGTACCATTGCACATTGAATTTAAAATATGCAATCTTATTAGGATGAAACAGACAAACAGTCACATCAAACGACAACTATTAATCCCATTATATAATGATTAAAGCATTAGAAATTAATTGTTATAATAATAAATATAATATTATAAGTACCGTTACTATGGAGAAAAATTCCATAGGTGTAATACATCACCGAAACTTTCCTTTGCACCGTGGCACGATGAAATTAGTGCCAGTTTGGGTTCCAAGAAATTATTCTATTTTAATCCTTGAATAAAAGTTTGTCAGTTTTGTGCATACAAAGAACTATTCTTATAAGTGGGGGCAAGGGGATGTATACGTATGACTCGTAAAGATCAGCAAACGGAGTCGGGGTGATTGAATATTAAAACTGTGAACGCGCTGGGAAGCTTTTCATTTTAGCACTCCAAAATATTTTTATTCAAAGAAATATATCACAATTATGTACATGGAAAAGTATATCATACGTGCGACAAATTCTCTCTCTCTCTCTCTCTCTCTCTCTCTCTTTTTTTTTTTTTTAAGTGACGGATGGGATGGCGTGCAAGGTGTCACGGCATGCATTGAAGTCCTTATCCACTGCCCCTATTCCCCCAAGTACCAAAATGGGGGACAGAGAAAAGCACATGTGATGTGGATGATGCCTTCAAGCAAACGCACCAATGCTTATCCCCGCCAGCCTTCTCCTTTACAGCCTTCCCTTCCATACCTCAACATCCCATCCCTTTTGCGTGTGCCTCCAAAACAATCTTCTCTCCACATGCATGTTATATGTGGGAACCATATGAAGTTATAGCATTACTGTTCGTTGGTTTTTCACCTTGGTCAGAAGCTCTTTGAATCCAAAAGGTTCGGGTAGTTTGGAGACTTAGGCGTATGGTTGGTTGGAGGCTGGGCTATAGACATAAATCTAGGGAATTAAGATGACGTCTCAATGAGAATGGATGATTCTTTGATCCCACAAAACAACCTTGGGACCATGGTTGAGGAGAAAGAACTTGGGGACCATGTCTTCTTCCTCGGAGAACTTGTCGGTGTCATTGGACTCTATGGATGATGCAACCTTTTCTACTTCTTCCTCATCACTGTCGAATAAGGATGGTCAGTTTGAAGAGGGACCTCTCTATGAGATGTCTTCCTTCATAGCCCAACTTCCCTTCAAGTAGGTTCCATCCTTCTCCCCCT
This sequence comes from Cocos nucifera, assembly GCA_006176705.1. Classification (NCBI taxonomy): domain Eukaryota; kingdom Viridiplantae; phylum Streptophyta; class Magnoliopsida; order Arecales; family Arecaceae; genus Cocos; species Cocos nucifera. The sequence continues at coordinate 1,633,627 of QRFJ01000111.1, read as the reverse complement.
TGCCTACCCTTTGATACGATAAATACACATCAATCTTTTGATATTTTAGCCATGAACTTATATAATTGATAATATTTTGTTGATTGAGGAACAATTTGCATGAGTGCCATGAGCTAATAATAATATTTGCTTTATTGGATCCTATGACAAGATACGGAATTATTCATATGATTCTTTTGTGGACTATAGCACAAATTGAATCAAATAGATGATTCTTAATTATAGCAATTAAGACCTCTTCTATTTCAAATCAACTATTAAATCTTCACGGCATAAACATGCTAATTCCATGGAGGATGCCCTGCATAATCAATTCTTTAGACTAGTATATCGTTTAATGTATTCAAGGTTTCCTTATTTATTTTCCTTGAAAAAATTGTTATTTAATTTACCTAATCAATCTTATGTTTTTTTTTTCCCCCTCAATTTTAGGAGAGGTTGTCAAAGTTTTACTGTGGGAAGTCTTAGTCATTCACAACTTTATCCAATGTGAGGAGCTTGGAGGATTTTGCCGAGCCTGAGAGGCCATACAGGGAAAAGGTCCAGCTACCCAAGGGCCATGGAGGGGGCTTGGACAACCAGAAATCATTTTCTCCCAATGGGTGTTCCAAAACCATCACAAAGGTTTCAAGGGGTCCGTCATTTTCGAGTGCAAGGAGCAGGGGCCCCATCCCTCAGAAATCTAGCAGCTGTTTCTAGCCCTACCCTTTTGTTTGCTTGAAGGTGTTTCAAGTGAAGGATGGAGATTAGAAACTAATCATGTTTTTGGTTTTAGTGTCTAGGAGACCTAGCGGTCTAATTCTGTTGCGACATAATAGAAGTTGTTCATATATGTTTGTAAATGTTACCAAAGCAGTGTTTTTTAATTAGCTAATACACACAATTGTCCAGATTTTATTGGGCTTGCATTGGCAAATAAGGCAAAGTTTAAGACACCATAAGTATCAATTTATTTTTTACTATTTTAAAAAATAAAATAGAAATTTTATTTTTAAAACATAAATATGATGGCGACTGCGGTGATGGTAGGAGTGGCAAATATGATAGAGGTCATGATAATAATGGTGACGACAATAGCAGCGAGTGTTAGCGATTTGATGATAGCAATAGTGATGATGGGTACTAGCTATATGATAATAGCAATAATGATGATGGTAATACTATGGTTAAAACTATGGTGAGGCGGCGATGCTAGCAACATTGAGAATAGCGGTGGTAGAGATGACGACATATGTGATAAAGATGGTGGTAGTGAAAAGAATAATACTAATGATGCATATGACGGTAGGTGATGTTAGAGGTAGATGCAAGTGTAACAATATTAACAAAATTCGTTGATCTGTTATATGTTAGAGTATACCATCAATTCTTAATCAGCTTCCTGATTAATGTGTCATGCACCCATTGGCTAGCAATATGGGCCCATAAGTTAATCACTTCAAGATGAAAAAAGAAAAAATTATTTTTTTTTCTTTTTTTCTTTTTTCTCTCCTTCTCTCTTATTTCTCTCTCTACTTTCCCTTACTATGATTCTCTTTCTCTCCTCAGACTTCCTAAATCTTTAAGAAAATTGATGATGCATTTGAATATTATTAAATTTTATAAAATATTAAAATTAAATTTTAATTATTTAAATTTTAAATATAATTTTTTTTAATTATTTTTTTATTATTTTGAAAAAATTCTAGGTGAATATATAGCGGTTGTGGCGATTCCGGATTATTCCACTTATGACAAGGAGAGCAAACTGTTGGACTTTGAGCACAACCCCAATCAAAACCACAACATACGGCTTAATTTATATGAAAGCAATCAAAAGGAGATGAGTAGAGAAGGATCCATTGCAAGACATATTAACTGAGGTAAGGGAATTTAGAGTCATGAGGTAAAGGAATTTACTTAAAGATACCGTGAGAAAGCGTTAAAGCTTATGCGGAAGGAAAAAATCTTTGTCCGGCTTTCCACACGTAAGCGGAACCAGAGCGATTCCCAAAAAGGGTTTACGTCCAGCTTTTGGTGCAATTCATGTGGGAAAGGATATTAGTTTGGGGCCAAAATATTGTTTCGAATTCTTACATATTAGTTTGATGTAAGATTTTTTAAAACGACACTAATAAGTTAGAAGAAAGAAGGCTTGGTTCTGAACACAACACAACAAGAGGACCATACCATATTCTTTGTTAGCGCTTTCATTGGTGTTACACCCTAGATAACTTAAATTTCATTGGAAAATCCATTGGCACTCCTAATCGTTGTCGGAATAGAAAACAAAAATCCACTATAAATATACTACTCTTTAAACATTTTTCTTCTAAACCCATAGAAGGAAAGCACGTTGGGAGCCCTCCTTTTAAATCAAAATACACTAAGAAACCCCCTCTCCAATCTCCGTTACTTCCTTCCTAAAGTATAACTTCTCTGAGTACCACTCTCCTTGATTTGGCTATATGAAGAGGTAACATCAACTTCTTTTTTTTTTTTTTCTAATCTCTGTTTCTACGGCAGCATGAGTTCGAAAGAAGACCATGAAATTTTATCCAAAAACAGAAGATTTTGAAGTGAAGAATTGCCCCGAAGATTCTGATCTACCATTGAAAAAGAGGAAGATATTAATTGAGGAACCGGAAAGCAAACCCAACCATATGGAGGAGGAGATGAAAAAGATGACAGCATCGATGGGCAATGGCAACCGCAACCATCCGATGGAAGATCTTAAAGTGAAGAGCGGCCCCCAAGCCCCTAACCTACCACTGAAGAAGAGGAAAATATTTTCAGAACTGAAAAGCAAATCCGGCCAAGCAAATGAAGAGAAAAGAAAGTTGACTGCAGTAATGTACAGCAAAGACGGTAGCTATTGCACTTGCTCGATGAAAAATCTTGAAGCAAAGAATCGTTGCAACCATTTATCTTGAAGCGAAAAATGACCCTCAAGACTGCGACCTACCATTGAAGAAGAAGAAAATATTTCAAGAACCGGAAAGCAAGCCTAACCAAGCAAAACTTAAGCTGATTAAGTCTGTTGATGGAAGGTATGGATGATCGACCAAATAACAGCTTCTTATAATAAAAATAATAGTAATAAAGAAAAACCCGATGATTAAGAATAAACAATTTTTACCTTATTAGAGACAATTGCAAATTAAAAAAGGTAATAAATGACTTAATCAAAATATGATTCTCGATTCCACAGTTATATGCATGAATATGTCCGACTGTTTAATTGGTGCTACTAATTTTACAATAGAGTGATATATTAAATGATATGAGAAGCACAAAACAGAACAACAGTCAAAACAGGCTTTACATTGGCATGGATGGACATTAACTCGGCAAAGGCAACTAATACTAATCACAGAATAGAACTACATTCTGAACTCCCTGGAAACGAAAGCAAGATCACTCACTGCATGCAGAGTTACATAGATACATGGACATTGCTTCTAGGAGTCACTCAAACGGGATACGAGTCTCATTTGTACAGATAGATATAGTAACAGGCTCATGCATTAGAATGCAACCTTAATACCAAGCAAAGCCATAAGCTGACATATGAACTCCGGGTGCCCAGGCCAAGCTGCACCGGTCACTAAATTGCCATCGGTAAAGCAACGATTTATGGGCTCCGGCTCCAACCATGTTGCTCCTGCCAGCACCACATTAAGCTTCACAGCAGGGTATGCTGTGCATTTTTTCCCCTGCAACAACGTAGGTACCACGACAATTATAATCTTTTGTCAATAAACAGAAGCCGAAAGCATAAGTGTGATGTTTGGCATGGATTAGCATGAAAACAACATAAGGGGCAAAAAACCTTTGCATAGATCTACATGCAGATAATATATTTATCTCATAAAAGGGAGAGTGAAACCATTGCTTCTCAAGACAGCGAACGCATCTCATTAGAGAGGTTCTCTGCAGAGATGGAGACACCAGAAAAGTGACAAATGAAATTATGTAATGGATGTCAGATTCATTATACTGGAAATGCACGACAAAACGAGTTCCTGATCAAAGCATAACTGATCAATAACATTTAGGTTGTATGATAGATCTAGTGGTACACCACAACATGCAGTCATTTTTCAGAGTCCAACTCAGCTAGAAATCATTTCCCAGTTATCTGGGGTTTCCTTGCAAATGACTTGTACAAGAATGAACTAGATAGGATATCAAGCATCCTGATTGGACTTATCCATTATTAATGACTTACCTAAATGGCAAACTAACAACCATTCATGAATTGTCAATTATGAAAGTTAAGATCTAAGTTAAAGAAGTTGATGCTTGTTAGTGCAAACCTTAATCCTAATATGGATGACATAAGATTATCTGTAAACTGAATTCTAAGATCTTTGACTTACAAGGTCATTTATGCAGAACCTTGAAAAAGTAGTAAAAACATCCACCCCATATTCTCTTATTTCATCTAAAGAAATATAAGTTCTAAAGACAACATTTATTAAGAACCATCATGCGCATGATCGTAGAAAAAAAATATTAGGTAGCTGAATGATCAGAATTGGGGATTTCCCAAAAATGCTCAGCGACGAGTTGTCACCTTTTGGGTATACTCTGATTGCCTTACCAATGAATCAGGAAGAAAGAATCTTAAGACAAGGCAGCTGAGGAAATATCACCCGCCAATCACCGACTTAAGAAGACCATTTAATAAGAAGAAAGGTAAAAGTGAAGGTTTCCCTCCTAGGAAATACATATTGACATGTTCAGCAAATCAATGCAACTCCATAATGTTATCCATGAAGTGAAAATAAACCAACATGGTGTGAATTTACTTCTAATTGATTTGCTTTGGTTCCTCAATTCTCAAGTTTAATTAGGAGTCTGTTTAAGTGTCAATATGGTACCTAAACTAGACAAGTTCTGAAAGTAGGGGATTTAGTTTTTTAGTCTTTAAAGGGACTTTGGTGCTTAACTGTTGCAAGACCATGTGAACACAATTTCTTACGTACTGATGCATATGAATTATGATGATGCATAAAATGACGTAACAAATCAAGCCCTTTAAAATGAAGTCAGGCTGATCAGGTGTTACAAAAGAAGAATGAAATGAAGTAAGAGGCCAGGCAGCAGGAAAAAGAGTCAGGTCGATTAGCTACAGAAGAAGAATGAAATGAAGAGACCAGGCAGAAGGGAAAAGAGTCAAGTCAATTAGGCTTGACAACCGGGAGAAGCAAAATGAAATCAGGATTTGGCCAAAAAAGATGCAACGCTACCATGACCGATCACCATTGAGAAAGAAGAATTTTTCTAAATCACTTCAGGTTGGTAGGGCCTTAAGCATGCTTCTACCTAGGCTCTTGGGTAGCTTATTACTATCTTCTCTTTTTCATTGTCACAATTAGAGTACTTTGCTCTTGGCCATGATTTTAATCATCAAGATAAATGAAAATATATAGAGAAGCGCTACACATAAAAGTATCATTCATGGAATCACTTAACATTCACCTCAAGAACTCCAGCAGCCGATAAGATCTGCTGTCCATGGCAAATGGATGCAACGGGCTTTCCATGAGCGATAAACTCCTTCACCAAAGCAATGACTTTATCATTTAATGCAAGGTACTCTGGGGCACGCCCTCCAGGTATCACTAGTGCATCATAGCTCGAAGCATCCAAACCTTCAAAAGATGCTGTAAGGGTGAAGTCATGGCCTGGCTTTTCACTGTAAGTCTGGTCACCCTCAAAGTCATGGATGGCTGTTGGACACTTTTCACCTGCACCTTTGTTGGGGCAGACTGCATCAACCACGCAACCAAGAGATTGGAGTGATTGAAACGGAACCATTATCTCATAATCCTCCATGTAATCCTGCCACATTTCATATAAGAAGTGTCTCTATAAGCAAAAGTAGCTTAAAAACATTGAAAGCTCAAATGAACAAAGGGATAACAAGGCAAAGCTTGCATAGAAGTCTTTTAGTCTTTTAAAAATTCATAAAAAGCAGTACTCATCTTATTTACTGGTTCCAACATATTCTACAAGTATGGAACTACATGAAGTTTTCCAACTCTACAAGAATGCTGCTACACTCTGTCAAATGATAAATAAATTGTATCTTTCATTTTTAGGACCCATGGGGAAATTTAAAACTACTATAATTGTATAAATCCAAGGGTAGAATTGTGATTCCACTGACTTTTCCATTTGTCCTGCAACCGACCCCCTAGTTAGTAGCCATGAGCCTCAACCTACCAGATGGGCTCTCCTAGCCAATTGCACTATGTAAACCTGATAATAAAGTCACACTGTTACTCCAAAGAGTCCCCTTAATGTGGAAAGCTAGCAAAATTGAGGACTGGCACATGAGAATCAAGACTGATTTAAAAATTTGGCAATACAATTGCAAAAGAAAATATACACTATCGTAAGTGTAAATCTGACTGCTCCATAGGAATTTGGATATACCATGGGACTAAGAATTGCATATCCAAAAGATTAAACTTCATAACAAACAAGAAAGATCCCATAACAATGAAGTTTGTGAACGGCTAGTTTGAAACTAAAGGGGCCTAACATGAACTCCAGATGAGCAATAGCTAGAGCTCTAAACTATCTCTCAACAACAAAATTCCTGACCATATACACAAGCCAAAAGACCAAAAATAAGGCTTCCAATAGGATGATCAGATGAAGCAACCACTATTCAAGCAAAGAAAGGCAAGTTCCTTCCATGATGGGGGCAAAATCATAGATGTGCATGCAAGTGATAAATCTGATATGAAGTACAAGGAGATGCATCAACATAATAGGTTGAAAATATTCAAGCCTTTGTATCTAAAAGATGTATGATAAAGAAAAAAGTTTCAAGCAATGAAAAGATGATCAAGACCGAACCAGTAAACTACCAACATTTGTTTGATCGTGTATATCATGGTAAACATAGTCTGGCGAGAAAGCTGAACGTTCACTTTCATTAAAATGGTTCAGAATTCTGATGTTATTTTCCTGTAATTCACTATAATTCAAAAATGCTGTGCATTCCAATGAAAAGTTATACGCTAGCGGCGTTTGAAGTCATCAAATGCTATTTTGGGTTGAAAGGTTTTAGAAATGCCTAGGTTGTTTTGAAGTTGGAGAACTTCAGTTAACCCATTATGTTTGTAACATGATGTCCTAACAAATTGACCTATCTACATTGACAAAAAGAACATTTTCTTGGTAATCATTTCAGCACGGACCTCCAACCTCAAAGGCTCCATGACTCTATAATGTTAGATATTTTTATAAATGATAGAAATAATTGAACAAATGACATTCAACTGACTAGACAGCAAAATGTAAATATGTAACTCTGAAACTGAAGGATGGCAAGAGGATCAAGATAAATAATTCAGAGGAAATCAAGAATTTTGTATGCTGATTACAGACTCAAACACCACGTCAACATTTTTGATCCGGATCTCATCATCTCTAGATCTAATGATCTAACAGTATTCCATGTCACAATCTTTAATTTGCAACAAATCTACATATAAATAATTGTCCTGCAACAACTTTTGTGAACAAGGAAAAAAGAATGTGGTGGCACAAATTATGCACTGACAGGTAGCTCAGTCACGCTAGTATAGCTAATCATCACTAAATAAGAAGGTCTAATTTTGTACTAGTACAGTTTGCGTACCCCACAGAGGAACAAAATCTTTTTATCTGCGCCTGTTATGGTGCCTCCCAGTGCTTTGACAAAAAAGCTGATAAATTCGGGATGCCCTTCATATGTTGCTCCTGTTATAAGTTTACCATCAGCGACGCATTTCGCCATCGTCTCCGGCTCCACCCAGTCACCACCGGCAGCAACGAGAACCGGCTTTACAGGGGGATAAGCTGTGCACTTCCGGCCTTTCACCAATCCCGCAGCCGCCAAGATCAGCTGTCCGTGGCAAATCGATGCAATTGCTTTTCCAGTGTCAGAAAACTTCGATACAACATCCAAAACCGATTCATTCATCGCAAGATACTCCGGCGCCCGGCCTCCAGGTATTACCAACCCATCATATTTGCTCACATCGATCTCATCAAATGTTGCATTAAGGGTGAAGTTATGACCTCTTGATTCCGAATATGTCTGCAAACCAGGAATAATTAATGCAAATCAAGCAAGAAAGTTAAATCTTCACTCGAAATAGTAGGAATCTAAATATCCTTTTGTAGCTGTTTCTTATTAGGATCTTTCCTCTTATTTCTAAGTATAATAAGAAGACAGAAACATGTCCCCAGTTACCTGATGGCCGGTACCCTGATGAACGGCGGTGCGGCAAATCTCGCCGGCTTTCTTTCCCGGGCAAACGGCATCCACGGCGATTCCATACGCTTGTAGCGCTTGGAACGGCACCATCACCTGCGAACCCTCACATAAATCAATTCCTGGAATAAACATCCATAGATCGATGTGCAGACAAGGGAATACAATCAAAGAAACCACGGAAATAACACTGGAATAACCGATGAATGACTCTTGTCCTAACCGGCGATCGGGAATACCTCGTAATCTTCTACATAGTCTCCGCAGAATAAAAGAACCCTCTTCTGAGCTGCCATTTTTCTTCCTCTGCTTCGTTATCCCTAAGAACAAGAGGCGTCAGTCGGAGGAGAGCAAAAATGAGTACTCCACCATATTTATACCGGGAGAGGAGGCCGCATCTCCTCCGAGAAACGAAGACGACCGAGAGATGAATTCTCTGTGGGTCTCAGTGGAGACTTCGTAGGTTTCGGGCTTCTAGTGGCTCAGCACGATTTTGGGTGGGAAAGGGAGAGAAGCTGATCCCAACGATCCGTTGCCTCTAGAGTATCGCATGGCGACACCTAATCGAAGCATCTGGAGGTTGCGCATAAGAGAACCATCGTAGCATGTGGCTGATGCATGGGATAAGCAAGTTCGGATCCTCCACGGTGTCTACTTTGCAACGTAATAGAGGATTAAAATAATCTGAAAGGATAAGTTAAAATAATCAAAATATCATTAAGCGGATTTGATGCTTTTTTATTTCTCTTTTAGTGAGATCAGGCGGCCATGGTCTTCTGATTGAAAGCTGATTAGCTCGCCATGTCTCTTCCACTACGATATGAAAATTATTTATTTATTTATTTTATAAAATATCATTCAGCTCGTCGATTTGCCATATTCAATTAGGACAGTCTCCTAGCACAATTATCTTCACAAAAAGTTATATGCTATCTGTTGTGGATCAGTACCTCATCCTCGGCTGTAGCATTATACTCTCCAGCCGATCTATGGAAGATGGTGTTTATTGGATCATGGATGTACGGTAGATATTAAGATCATTAAAATATGATCTACTAAATTAGTAGCAGTTTCTACTTCTCAGATCATGCTTCACCTCATCCCTAGATGATCTACCATAAATCATCTTATCCTCAGATGACCTACCATGCTCATACATTGCCGACCAATCTCAAATGACCTACTATAGCTCATATATGGCCGATCAATCTCAGACGATCTACCATAGCTCATATATAGCTGATCAATCTCAGACGATCTACCATAGCTCATACATTGCCGACCAATCTCAGACGACCTACCATAACTTATATATGGACGATCAATCTCAGACGACCTACCATAGCTCATATATGGCTGACCAATCATAGATGACCTATCATAACTCATACATGACCGATCAATCTCAGATGATTTATCATAGCTCATACATGATCGATCAATCTCAAACGACCTACCATAGCTCATATATGGTCGACCAATCTCGGACGACTTATAGCTCATACATTGCCGACCAATCTCAGATGACCTACCATAGCTCATATATTGCCGACCAATCTCAGACGACCTACTATAGGTTGTATGTGACCGACCAATCTCCAAGAATGATGATCTATCATAAATCAGACTATGCTGACCTATTATAGCTTATCTATGGATGATCTATCTTCATGTTTTCAGAATGGTCCTCTCCAAATTGACTAGTGACAAGCTATTCCTATTTTGACGATCTATTAAAAATCGCCTGTTATCGAACTATCTCCACTTTCACCAGATCCGTCTCTTTTTCAAATTGAGAAGGTCTAGATAAGGAAGGAGTTCTCTGCGATTCAATCTCCCAGAAAATAAAAAATATTCTCCAAATCAATCCACGTGGAAAATTTGGAAGGTCATCAGAGTCCGAGATGGGTACGACTTCAATTCTTCCTCTATACATAAAGGAGCTCCAAGACCCTCAAGGTACGCATTTAACTCGATGTTTTCTCCTCTCATTGTTCTCTATCTCCTAACTCGAGCGTCGGAGGATCTTCACCAAAGAATGCCCTGATGAGGACTTTTTTGTAAGTGATCGGGCAAAGCTCTAGTGGCGGTTTCACCTCGGCCACGTATACCTCGACCTCGGCCACATGCACCTCAACCTCAGCCACATCCACCTCGACGATCGATCTCAGATGGGGAGATCAGGAGCAACACTTGGTGCTAGAGAAAGGGCTCTCGATTAATTTCGAGATCCAATTTTGAGAGGAAAAAGCTCGTTGCCAAGCATTATGAAGATGCGAAGGAGAGCATCAAATGTATCCCAGCATTCAAGTGGCCGGCAAACCAACAACATCCAACAGATCAATGCACCACTGCCACTGTTGCTCCTACTCTCCCAGCCTAAGATTAGTTGTCGAGGTATATGTGGCCAAGGAAGGATTACTGTTGGAGCTTCGCTCGATCACCTACAAAGAAGTCCTCACCGGGGTTCTTTGGTGAAGACCCTTCGACGCTCAAGTTAGGAGACTAAAGAACAATGAGAGGAGAAAAGCATCGAATTGAGTGCATACCTAGAGGGTCCTGGAGCTTCTTTATTTATAGGAGAGGTATTAGAGTTGTGCCCGTCTTGGAGTCTAACGACTTCCCAAATTTGTTGCTTTGGATTGATTCAGGAGAGATTTTTTCTTTTTAGAGAGACAGGATCGTGAGGGACTCCTTCTTTATTTGGACTTTTCTAATTAGGAGAGAGAACGGATCTGGCAAAGATGGTAATACCTCAGCAAAAGATGATCAATAATAGACCGTTCAATATTGATCGACTATATATGAGCAACTAATAAGTCATCCGAATATTGGTCGACTAAAATTGATCAATATTATATAGATCGTCTGTGAATAACTTTCTCCAATCAATGAAATTCTTCTTTGATGATAGTTCGGCCGTATATGATCTATGGCGAACCATCAGCGAACCAGTAGCCTGTCGTAACAATCAGTCATATATGTCCGACCTATTTCGATCGATCGATAAAGATCGAGGAATACTAGATCGAGGATGAGGTATAGCGAATCTTCAACGTCCTTAGAACAGCTCGTCTAGGAACGAACTTCAGTAGGTCGATATTAGCCGACTTTTGACAAGACGTTCTTGAAAATTGGTCATCTGAGGCTGATCTATAGCGAATCGCGAGTGAGCGGATAGCTTCTCTATAGTAACTGGTCTCGATGTATATTGTGCCGAGACCGAGCTATAGCCATCCCATAATAGCCACCAATCCAGAAGAATCCACCAATAGCACTGGTAATCTCGCAGGAACAATATAACACTCTTATTCAGCAAGTACAAGCTCTCTTAGCCACTGTAAGAGGAATGCAGCAAGACAACGAACTTCGTTCGGTCGACGAAAATTCTAGACCAGTCCATGGAAGATCGACAGATCGGCATCTCTAAAGCCCAAGGGTAGGGGCTGGTTGTCATAGCCGACCTATTAGTCCTCCTCGCCGCAGACTTGGACGATCATCTACCCTCATTTCTAGAAGAGACTCTACTCTAGGCCATATTTTTCCTCGATGCCGACCTACTCGAAAGGATGATGTAGAAAAAAGGCTCCAAAAAATGTAGCAATAATTGACAACTTATAGGTGCCGAGGCAGTCAGTAGATGATTTAAGATTCAACGTCGACCCTCCATTTACACAAAAGATTATGAACGAGCCTCTACCACATTGGTTCAAAATACCTCAGATAGAGCCTTACAACGGAATTACTGACCCTATAGATCATTTGAAAAATTTTCGGACTCTCATGCTCCTACAGGAGGCTAATGATGCAATTCTCTATCGAGCTTTTTCTACTACTCTGAGGAAAGCAGCTCGACGTTGGTATTCAAATCTTCAGTCGGACTCCGTGGATTCTTTCCATCAATTGAGCTGCCTATTTGTTGCTCGCTTTGTCAGCAATCGTCAATAACGTCACAACTCAGACTTTTTTATGAGCATTAAGCAGTGGAAGAACGAATCTCTTTGAGAGTACATCAACCGCTTCAATGCAGCTACTTCGGAGGTTCAAAATTTAAATCAATCTATTGCTATGACAACATTGAAGGCCAGACTTCTTCAAAATGATCTTCTTTTCTCTCTCAATCTAGACTACCCAAAGGACTTCACCGAAATATTGGAACGAGCAAAGAGGTATGCTCAAGCTGAGGAAGCTTGGGATCAGCAAGGAGGAAACCCCGGTAATGGATCATAACAGACCTTAAATCAGGAGAAAAAGAAAGACTACCGACGTATATAGCATCAGTGCGAGGAACCATAGCCTCGTTGTTCTCGAACCCCACCTTAGGGCAACCGACCTAAATCCCCTAGAGCACCTCTTCGATCTCGGACCCCACTGTAGAGATTTCATTACTTTACTCTGCTTAACATCCCTTGAGCCTAGATCTTAATGGAGATAGAATGTTAAGAAGAGCTCCCTTGATCAAAGAGGATGGTTGCTCTGGCTTGAGCAACAAATTCGAGGAAGTATTGTAGGTAACATTGCGATCACGGGCATGACACTGAGGAATGCTGGCAGCTCGGAAAAGAGATAGAGGGACTAATTAGGTGAGGACGACTCCGGTGCTACATAGATGAGCAATGAATCCCAGCAAACCCATGCAGTGAATAGCCTCGGCAAGAAGACCCTTATAGAGAATCGTCAGTAGCAAGAAAAACTAGAATGATCACTAGAGGGCACCTCGACGGAGATATCTCGGATCTGAATTGACCTAAGAAAGCGGGGTTGAGGAAAAGGAAGGTTGGCGATGCGATCACTGGCATAAATACTATCCCTAAATTATAATCATTTTATTCTTATTTCAATTTTCTTATTAATAATAAAGAGTTTCTTCTTATAACTTCGATTTTTTGAAAGCTCGTGCGTTCCTCGACCATAACCAAGAAACGGAATGCATCGCCAACATGTGCTTCTTGACTATGGTCGAGGATTGGAATGTATTCTCCATGTGGATCTTCATTGCGCGCTCCTTGACCATGGCTGACGAGCGGTATGCGTCTCCATGTAGTTCTCCAAAACACTCGCTCCTCGGCCACGGTTGAGGAATGGAACATGTTCTCCATGCAGATCTCCATCGCGTGCTCCTCGGCCATGGTCAACGATCGATATACGTCTCCATGCGGTTCTCCAAGATACGCGCTCCTCGACCATGGTTGAGGATCGGAACGTGTTCTCCATGTGGATCTCCATCGCATGCTCCTCAGTTACAGCCAACGAGCGGTACGTGTTTCCATATGGTTCTTCAAAACACGCGCTCCTTGATCACGATCGAGGATCGGAATATGTTCTCCATGCAGATCTCCATCATATGCTCCTCGACCATGACCGATGAGCGGTATGCATCTCCATGCGGTTCTCCAAAACACGTGCTCCTCGACCACGATCAAGAATTGGAACGTGTTCTCCATGCAAATATGCAATGCGCGTTCTTCGGCTATGGTCGAAGAACGGAATGCGTTGCCATGCAGATCTCCATCGTGCGCTCCTCAGCCATGATCGAGGAGCGGTATGCATCTCCATGCAGTTTTTTAAAATATGTGCTCCTCGACCACGATCGAGGATCGATACGCATTTCCATGCGGATCCCTATCATGCACTCTTCAATCACGGTCGAGGAGCGATACGCATCTCCATTCCGATCTCCAATGCGTGCTCCTCGACCATGGCCGAAGAACAGTTCATCTCATGTGGTCGATCTTTTAACACGTTGGTAAGAAACATCTTGACAAATTCAGCCTCAATCTCGGATTGGTACTCTCTTCGGCCGACCTATCGAAAGTTCGACCTCGAGAGTGGGAGGCATCTATTGTGGATTAGTATCTCATCCTCGACTATTGTATCATAGTCTCCAGCCGATCTATGAAAGATGGTGTTTACTGGATTATGGATGTACAATAGATATCAAGATCACCAAAATATGATCTACTAAATTAGTAGCAGTTTCTACTCCTCATATCATGGTTCACCTCATCCCTGGATGATCTATCATAAATTACCTCATCCCCAGACGACCTACCATGCTCATACATTGCCGACCAATCTCAAATGACCAGAGAATCAACAGGTTTGATGGGAAATGGCAATTTCTGCTTGTGGCAAGCAAGGATAAAAGATGTTCCCATCCAAT